>JALJCO010014268.1:0-580000 GCA_023101725.1 Atherinomorus stipes | reverse complement strand
TCACGATATTTCATCGTTCTGTTATGAAATGTCACAAGAATTCACAAAAATGTTGCGATATCTTCATATGCCGATATCATTTTGACATTCAAAAATGCGATATCGATCCATTTTTATCTATTTTACATTGTTCTGTTACAAAATCACACGGGAAATTACTAAATAGCAGGAGATTTTGTAACAGAGCAATGAAATCATGCGAGATTTTGTAAGTGAAATAGATCGATACTGTGTTTTTTAATATTGATTTCATATCAAGTGTTGGAAACATAACAAAACTGCAATTTGCAGTGACTGCTTATTTTATTCAGCTGTAATATCGGTATCAATATCTGTTATCGGCCACATGAGTTTTAAAATATCGGCATATCGGATATCGGCCAAAATTCCGATATTGTGCATCCCCATTTATGCCCCCTGGTTGTCTTCTCTGCTCCTCCTCAGGCAGCTCCATCTGAACCAGCTGATCCGGACCAGCGGGGTGGTGAGCAGCTGCACCGGCGTCCTCCCTCAGCTCGGCATGGTCAAGTACAACTGTAACAAGTGTAACTTCGTGCTGGGGCCCTTCTTCCAGTCCCAGAACCAGGAGGTGAAGCCGGGCTCCTGTCCAGAGTGTCAGTCCCAGGGGCCTTTTGAGATCAACATGGAGGAGGTGAGAAATACTTTGATGTGGGAGTCCATCTTTAAATTCTCTCACTGGGTTCTGTCCGAATGGAGACACAAGATTTCACTTTGACTTTCAAGAAGCATCTTTTGTTATGTTACCATAGTAACCATATTACTATCAGAGCTAACTTACCAGTTGTCTCCCAACAGACAGTGTACCAGAACTACCAGAGGATCACCATCCAGGAAAGTCCGGGTAAAGTGGCGGCCGGGCGCCTCCCTCGCTCCAAAGACGCCATCCTGCTCGCCGACCTGGTGGACCACTGCAAACCCGGAGACGAGATTGTGAGTCCACGCGTCTCTTCCTCATCATCAAACCAGCTAAGATGAAGAAGCTGAGCACGCATAAAAAAGAAAACCTTTTAGATTTCTTTGCATTTTATTAAACTGAGTCAGAAACGTAGAAGATGAAGATGAAACTGAAGATGAGAAAACTCATGAAATATGGAGTTCCTGATGCCTGGAAGACGACTTCAGCTGCATCTCTGAAACATTAAAGATGTTGACACTGTGAAGGCTCATGGTTTAACTCTGCCCCCCCAGGAGCTGACGGGTATTTACCACAACAACTACGACGGCTCTTTAAACACAGCAAACGGCTTCCCAGTGTTCGCCACCGTGATCCTGGCCAATCACATCACCCGCAGGGACGAGGGCGTCGCCGTGGCCGAGCTGACGGATGAAGACGTCAAGGCCATTGTTGCTCTGTCGAAGGATGAGCGAATCGGAGAGAGGGTGAGATATAAAACATAACTATGAATCAACTTTTTATTTTAAAAAAAATCTGGTTAAACTCGACTCGGATCTCATTTCCTGCTGAAGTTTTAAATCTTTGCATCTCCTCATTGCTGATATTTTTCGGACTCTGTCTCCGTGCAGATATTCGCCAGCATTGCACCGTCCATCTACGGTCATGAGGACATCAAGAGAGCGCTGGCTCTGTCGCTGTTTGGAGGAGAGCCCAAAAATCCAGGTAAAAGCTGTTGGATGGAATCCTGAATGTGCTCGCTGTGACAGGCTGCATCCGCACAGAGACTAAAGGATTTTACAGAAAAGCGGGTTTTTGTTTTCCTTTCTTCGCCTATGGGGGGTTTCCCCTTGTTCTTCTTTTTTTGCCTTTTTTTTTTTTTTTCCGCGCCCCGCTTTCTTTTCCCCCCCTTCCCCTTCCCCCCCCCCCCCCCCCCCCCCCCCCCCCCCCCCCCTCACATCGGTCACGGTGTGAAAAGACCTTTACTCCACATAAATAGCCGATCTGAGCGATATTTTCAGCCGATGGTCTGTAGTCCTACCATCTCCATTTGTGGAAGACTTCGGGATGAGGAGGTACTCGGCCGACTTCTCTGGTGGTGGACAAGTTGTTTTTTTTTTTTTTTTTTTTTTTTTTTTTTTTTATCAATATACAGTTTTGTTTTTTTTTTTTTTTTTTGCTTGATAGTATTATACATTCACACATATATTGAACTTAACACCCCCCCCCCCCCCCCCACCTTCAACATCCCACATTCTGGGTAAAAAATAATAAAAATAAGCATAAATAAATAAAATAAAAGGACAAATATACATTCATATACTGGCTTCAATAAATAAACTAGGGGGGAAAAAACACACTACAAATAAAGTAGTATGTATACCATCAGAGCTTTTCACTTTGGGAACCGCTTTAGAAGAGCAGCAGTTTCTGGCTCCCAAAACGCTGTTTTTGTCTGACTGAAACACAGAAATGATAACTTTAGGAGACGGTTTGTCCTCCTTTCACTCTGCATCTCATTAACTGTCCGTTTCTCCTGCAGGTGGGAAGCATAAGGTGCGTGGGGACATCAATGCGCTGCTGTGTGGAGACCCGGGAACTGCCAAGTCTCAGTTTCTCAAGTATGTGCCAGAACCCTTACAAGATGCTGCTGCATTTATTTATGGGATGTTGGGACTTAAATTCTCCTTGAAATTCACTGTTTAGTAAACAACTTAAATAACTTTCAGGGAGGCTCATCAACTCAGAGAATTTCAAAAGAGCTGAAAGACCCGTTTAAAAGTAACTGTTGACGGTTACCACCTGATAATGGTCAGAAACAAAGATGGCTGAAGTGTTTTTCCTCTGCAGGTATGTGGAGAAGGTGGCAAGCCGCGCCGTGTTCACCACCGGTCAGGGAGCCTCCGCCGTCGGTCTGACCGCCTACGTGCAGAGACACCCGGTGAGCCGCGAGTGGACGCTGGAGGCCGGCGCGCTGGTGCTGGCCGACCGTGGAGTCTGTCTGATCGATGAGTTCGACAAGGTGAGCTGAGACCCGACGGGGTCCGCACGAGTCCAAGTTCTCCTCTGTCAAACGTAACTGT
This sequence comes from Atherinomorus stipes, assembly GCA_023101725.1. Lineage (NCBI taxonomy): Eukaryota > Metazoa > Chordata > Actinopteri > Atheriniformes > Atherinidae > Atherinomorus > Atherinomorus stipes. The sequence goes on along the minus strand of JALJCO010014268.1, from coordinate 577,003 downwards.
GGACTTTGTCGTCCAGATGAACGACGCAGACAGGACGAGCATCCACGAGGCCATGGAGCAGCAGAGCATCTCTATCTCCAAGGCCGGCATCGTCACCTCCCTGCAGGCCAGATGCACCGTCATCGCCGCCGCCAACCCCATCGGTACGTCGCTCAGGAACGTGAATCAGTGTGCTGCTGTCGATGCTTCCTGCCTTCAGGAGTTTGTCTCAGTGCGTCCGCTCTGGTTTGGTTGCAGGTGGCAGGTACGACCCGTCTCTAACCTTCGCTGAGAACGTGGACCTGACGGAGCCCATTGTGTCGCGTTTTGACGTGCTCTGCGTTGTCCGGGACACCGTCGACCCCGTGCAGGTACACGCATGTAAACACAACGCCGTCGAGTCTAAATGGTCAATGGTGCAAACATCAAACTAAAATTCCACGTAATTCTGATTTTACATTTAAAAGTAATGTTCTGCATAATCAGAAAAAAAGAAAATGTTCTTGTTCTTGTTGGATTTCCACTTTAAACCAGGAGCTTGAAATTAAAACCAGCACTTGGTCGTCCTCACATTCATTCATACCCTTCCATTAAAGAAAAGGCTAAATTCATCAGTTATTCAAATAACAAACAGTGAAGTGAATAATAAATGATTACAAAATATAATTTTGTAATTATGTAAAATAAACAGGTGCAAAATTGGATGTTACAGAAAACACTTGATTGCAGTGACTGCCTCAAAAGAGGAAAATTTTGAGTCCCATTGTGCCTGTTTTATTTTTTTGTTTGTGTTTATTATTTCTGTTAACCCACAAATCAAAAGCAATGTCATGATTCCATTAAATGTTTTATGTTTTGTCACTTTTCACTACTTTTGCTGACAGCTGTTTTTTTTTTTCTCCGTTTTTAATGGATTGTTATAAATATAATTATAAAAAAATAATAATTGATGAGAATAATGAAATTAAAACTTGAGAAATTATAATAAAAGTGGTAAACTAACACATTTCATCCTTGGAAAGTTTGTTATAGGTTTTCCTTATTTAATTTTATTCAATCAGTAATCTGTAACTAATTAGATTATTCATGTAAGTTATCCCGGGCTGCTACTGGTCAGAATGGCCTCCTGTATTTTCTGTGCCACCAACATGAAGAAGCCTCTGACTGAACTTTGTTTAATGACGCTAATTATTATATTTATGAATATTCATTTTTGATATAAAATCTTTTATTTTAAATAATAATTGTAAATCTAAATAATGATATAATAATTGAAAACAGTTTATAAATCTTTTAAAATCAGATTTAAATTGTATATCTCATGAAATCATTAGAAATGAGCTTCTCCAGTAATATGTTAAACCTTTTTTTTAGCAGTTCAGGATAAATTGCAGTTTGTGAAATAAAAAACAAATAAAACATATTTTACTGTTTAGCTGCTGCTATGCGTCAAACTTGATCATGTTATCAGGACTGAACTCATGATCTGGTCTTTCCTCACCACTAGGACGAGATGTTGGCTCGCTTCGTGGTTGGTTCTCACATCAAGCATCACCCTAGCAACAAGGAAGGGGGTGTGGCTTTAGAGGAGATGCTTCTGCCCAACACATCCGACGTCCCGCCAATCCCTCAGGAGCTGCTGAGGAAGTACATCATCTACGCCAAAGAACGGGTACGAACTTCTCAGAAACCTTCAAACAAATCCTCAGTCTAGAAAATGTCTGCAGCATTAGAAGCCTTTTCCTTTTTAAACCCAGGTTCACCCAAAACTGAACCAGATGGATCAGGACAAGGTGGCTCGCATTTACAGCGACTTGCGCAGAGAATCCATGGTGAGTCCTCAGAACTGTTATTTATACTTAAACACGCATAAACATCTCCAGAAAGCAACATATTTGTGTGTTTAGTGATTTATTTACTGATTCTGCTTTGATTGGCCTAACAGGCCACGGGCAGCATCCCCATCACGGTTCGACACATCGAATCCATGATCCGCATGGCAGAGGCCCACGCCAAGATGCATCTGAGGGACTACGTCCTGGAGGACGACGTCAACATGGCCATCAGAGTGATGCTGGAGAGCTTCATCGACACACAGAAGTTCAGCGTGATGAGGAGCATGAGGAAGGTGCGTGTCTGCATCGGGAAGATCGTCATTACAAATCCCAAAGCTTGTGCGCCTGACTGCCCTTCTGTAGCTTCAGAAGTCTAAAAACCTTAAAATCTACAGATTGAAACCTGGTTTTGTTTTTTGTGTGTGTTTAGACGTTTGCGCGCTACCTGGCGTTCCGCAGGGACAACAACGAGCTGCTGCTCTTCATCCTCAAGCAGCTGGTGGCTGAGCAGGTGGCCTACCAGAGGAACCGATACGGAGTCCAGAACGACACCATTGAGATCCCCGAGAAGGATCTGCAAGATAAGGTGCTGAGAAAATGCAACATTCACCGTTTACCTTTACTTTTTCTTTTTAAAGAGAGAAATGGTTTAGTTCTTAACTTTTTTATTCTTAAAAGAATGAAATTGGATATCTGATCTTCTGTACCTCCTCCTCCAGGCACGGCAGATCAGCATCCACAACCTGTCGGCCTTCTACGATAGCGACCTTTTCCGCTCCAACAAGTTCAGCCACGACGGCAAGAAGAAGCTGATCCTGCAGCAGTTCTGAGAAACTCAACCCATTCCCCCTCTTCCTCTCCACACAGACTTTTAGCCTCCGTGGTGGGTCAGAGGGTGAAGTTTGGGTTTCAGCCTGCCAGACGTGTGAAGAGCAGCTGCTGTGGAAGACGTCTTCGTCTCCAAGACGATAGCTGCTGCAGTTTTAGATGCTGAGTTCATCCGATGAGATAGAGTTGAGTCTTAGGGGCGAAACTCTCATCGTGGTTGCGAATGAGTCCAGACGGGATGTTTTCTAACGTTCAGGCTTGTGGTTGATTGTAAATAAATGTACATGTTGTTGAAGGATGTGACTTGATGCTCAACTTCTGACTGTAGATGTTTATATTTGCAGCTTTTCTGCTCGATGTTTTGTTGTAGCTGCAGCTGAAGCCTCTGAGCTCCAGGTCTGATAATTAACTATCACAATCTTAAAGAGGTTCAAATAAACTGTTTGTTACTGTTTTCTTCATGTGGGATTTTTGCTATGTTCATATAATAAATAAAAAAGGAATTTGTTACATGTGTGTTTTTCCTTCTGTTTGAGCAGACTGATCTGTTTCAGATTTGTTCAGTTCAGGTGCATCCGGAAGGAAATGTCTCAACGGACTTGACACTCACTGGCCACTTTTAAGTCTACCTGTTCAGTTAACACACACATCTATTTAGCCAATCACATGGCAACAGCTCAATACATTTGACGACAGCTTGAAATTACAACTGAACATCAAAATGAGGAAGAAAAGACGTGTAACTTTGAACGTAGCATGATCTGAGTATTTCAGAAACTGCTGATTTACTGGGATTTTCACACCCAATCATCTCCAGAATTCCCGAGTCTCTATTTCAGCTCAACATTCATATGGTAGGATCAGAATTTGGTGGTCTGTCATGGTATTGGTTATTTAGCTACTAAGAAACTAGTAATAACTGAAATGAAAATTTAAAACGTTTATCACCACCTTGAAGCAACAGTTTTTGTTTTTGGTCCATCCTTGTGTCGTGGTAGGTGTCCTTTAGCTAAAACTAGGTATTATGCTGTTTATTTCTTATTGTCAGATTAAATTACTTATTGTTTGATGCAATATTAAACATTATTTAATATAAATTTAAATGTAAATTAGGCAATTTTTTTAAATGTTAAAGAGTTTTAGTAAAAGCTTTTTGATGCAATTTTGAATTAGATGTATTTTCAAATTATTTCATTAATAATTAGAAAATTTAACAGAAATTTTATTTAGTGGGACATCGAAGTAGTCCTACTTTCCGAGCAGCACCTGAACACAGCAGTAATTCAGATCTGAGCTCAGGCAGATGCTGCGACATCTAGCGGTCAGCGCGGGAACTGCAGGCCGCCGCAACCCCGTTTCCAGCGTCGGTGCTGCAGCAGCGGTGAGGAGAGGACCGACCGCAGCTCTCCATCTCTCCGTCTGTGTGTCTGTCTGTTCGGACACTGCAGACTGTTAGCCGGTGAACCCGCACACCTCCAGGACATGAGGCGGACGTGAAGGCGGCGTTTTCCTGTCTGACGTCCAAAAGAGCATCTGCAGCTGATATCTGTGCGATCAGAGAGCGGAGGAGGGGAGCACTGCAGCAGACATGCCGGGCCTGCTCCTCATCGCACTGACGGGTGAGTCTTTCATGAATATGACCATGTATTTATTTCACCCTGCCCTGACCACAGACAGCAGCAGTTAGACAACATTTTGAAGACTAAGGAGATTTTAACAAGAAAATTAACACTATTTCCAAATACAATGAAGCAGAAAAATCTTTGGGGACTTTGAAAAACACCAAACAGGAAGGTAAACTCACTACAGAGCACCAAATGCAAGTTGTAACTCCAGATAGAAACGTTAATGAGATGTTTTTGTTTGTTTTATTTTGTTAATTTGCTGTGCAGTGCTGCAGTATGACTACTGCTGTTTCTAATAACAGTTATAAATCAGGGTGTAGCCTGCAGCCTGCACGCTGTGTTTTAATGAAGCAAAGTTGATGCAGGAGGGCAGTGTGAGGGCTGTCAGCAGACACACTGCAGTGTCTCACACATGCACACACACAGCAGTCAGAAGGCCACATCTTCACCATTTTCACCAACAAGAAAAAACAATTTATTCAAAAAATTGTGGGATTTTTGCACAGGAATGTATGCTTTTTTACAGCATTTATTTCCCCCTTCCCAACCATTAAAACAACAACAAACAATCAGCAAAACAAACAAGTATTTGGTGTGGGATGATTTATTTAGGGAAAAAAAAAAATCTAAATGTTCCCGGATATAAAATGAAACAAACGTTTACAGGACTGCAGCTGCAGACATTTCTTATCATTGATTATTCTGTTGGTTCATCATTTGATCCAGAAAATGTAAGAGAACACAAAATATTTTCAAGTTAAAGATTCAGTCACTCTCTAGAGTAAACAACTGTCTTTATTATTATTATTATTATTAATTTAATTATAGATAAACAAATATGTATCATAACGTTAAACATATTTCATGGGATTATTTCCATTTAATGTGAATTTTGGTTGTTGTTTATTTAAACAACCATCATTATTCTTACCTGCAGCAGAATTTGCTCCTGTGTAAACTTCCAGTAATTTCTCAATGTATGAAATGGCTTCACCTTTCTCTGAAGACATATTCTTGCTGTATTTGCTAAAAAAAAAAAAAAGGACATTCATGTTTAAAATCTGAAGCAAAATTGACATTTAAAAAAAAAACTTTTTTAAGCGCAAAGTTTGTCTATGTATTTATTTATTTTTAAAAAAGTTCAATCAGCTTCACAAATTATGGATATGACAAAAAATTCCTCTAATCATAGAACTTTTTTTGAGAGGGGGGGGGGGGGGGGTATCTAATTAGATAAGGGAGGAGATAATTGGGTAAAGAATCTTCCTGTCTCCCACTGGGGGGTTAAGGGGGATTTGGGGGAGGAGTGAAGCTTTTTCTAATCTGATGTGATGAGGTGGGGTGTTTAAGTTGATCCACTGGAAACATGATGCTCAGTTCAGAGGAAAATGGCCCGTCATGTTTCAGCCATGTGAGCGGAAAATACTTAATGTTCATGCATAAAAAATGACAAAGATAAAGAAAATAAAAATGCAGAATTAGATGCAAGTACATTATGAAACGTCAGACTGCAGATATTTCATAGTTTTATTTGCCATACAATAAATAAATAAATAAATATATAAATAATCTGGAAAATTAAATAAAAAAACTTGGTGTTTAATAATTTTTCAAAAATAATGATGATCACATAATGTCTGAAATCAGTTTTACTGAAACAGTTTGTTTTGGGGGAGGGGGGGGTGTCTATAAATTAATTTTACATTTTTCACGCCTGCTGGTCACAGAGATGAATGCTGTGTTGCAGCAGATGAGTCCTTGTGATTATTTAGATCACCAGCTGCCCAGTTTGCAAGCAAGCCACCAACCTGTCTGCCAGTACTAACAGACTGGTCCCTGATTGGTGCTGATGGTTTACTTTTAGTAAATGGACTGAATTTCTCGGCAGGGTCTGAAACTGTTACTTACTAAGTAGTTGAAAAGTAATTGTGCATCTTTGTAATCTAGCTGAATGACCCAGCCTACCATGTCTTACGAGGACGAGAGTATTTGTTGGGCCCTGAAAACTTTGAAAAGTCATAAAATTGGGCACAGATTACCAGGTACAAGAGTCTTTCAAAACTGTTTCACCTATTGATCTCTAATTTATGTCAAATGTTTAACCAAAAGCTTTAATAATAGTGTTTTTGACAGGATTTTTTTTTTTTTTAAATCATTTTGTTGTTTGCTCTGGGAAACATGTTCTGCATCTGCATCTGAGTCTGGCAGCAAAGCCATGGGGTGTTGAGCAGTTCCAGCTTCTGCAAATCGTTGGTAATGTCTAGGGTGTCCATCATGTTGTGCAACAGGAAGTTCCTCATCTGAATGTAGCCTTGGTCAAAGCAGGTGGGTCCCCTTCTGAATCTGGTTGAGTTGGAGGTTTGTTTCAAGTGTTTAAGGAGTTTTTCTCTTATTGTCACCTCATGCAGACTGAAAAAAGTATTTCATATCTTTGAAGGTAATTGATGCTACCTTTACAAATATAAATAGGTACATCGTCCTCATACACACCCCCATGCATCCTTTAGATTAGCATGATTGTTATGCAGTACATCCACTAGAGGGCAGTGCAGAATTCAGACTTCACCTCCAAGAGCCGATGTCGGTTTTACTACAGTAAACATGGCAACAGTGGAGGAGAGCATGAAAATTTACCTTATCAGGAAGGCATAAAAAACAGCCAGCAACTGCCTTACCTTTAGTCCTCTTATCTCCATTAGCTTCTAGTTCTGGGTCAGCTTGATTAGCTCTTAACTCAAAGCTAGCTGGCTGGCTATCAATCCCCGCCCCACACTCACAGGCCTCCTCTCTATCCCCATTTTTATATTTTGCGGGAGTGACGATACGTGACGTGGCTAAAGTGGCTGCAGTGGGAACGGCCCAACATGATTTACCTTAGCTCTTCAGAAACCAGTGGGTCAGCTGAGCGGAAGCGTCACCCATCTTCGTTATCTGTCTATGGTGCAGCCATTAGCTACATCTTCTTCTTTGTTCCTTTCCTTGGTCGCATGTGTGTTATAGGACGCCGAAGTCATGCCCCTTCCGGTGAGCCCCATGGGACCTAAGAAACGAAAAAATATGAATGGAAGTCAGTGGAGAGAAAATAATTATCTTCTGGTCCCAGTTGCTCCCTGTTCTGGATTCCAAATATGTTGGATGTGGATTTAAATGAAAATACTGCGAAGATTTGAGATTATTTCAGGATTTACTTGAAGCCTCTGTGTGGACTACATCTCTCGTCGCAAGCAACATACGTCACCAGCTGCCCGAGTACGCAACTGTTGCGATTTTACTCCGGCACGCCACCGCTTTTTATTTAATTTCTTTTTCAAGAACAGGAAAGAGCGTGGACAGAGGTGAAAACCGTTATAAGCCAGGAAATGCTGAGTCTTTCCATTACGCCGATGGAATGATGGCTGGTCTTGCTCGTGCCCGTCGCAGGGAGCGATGTCATCACTCGCTGCGAGAGCTGTAGTCCACACAGATGCTTCAAGTAAATTCTGAAATAATCTAAAATCTTTGCAGTATTTTATTTTATTTTTTTTGCACGAAAAATTTTAGTGTAAATCCACATCCAACATTTCTGGAATCCTGGACAGAGAGCAACTGGGACCAGAAGATAATCCTTTTATCCGTATTGACTTCCATTCATGTCTTTTCGTTGCGGTCCCAAGGGGCGGAAGTAGATGGGTGTGACTTCGGCTCCCTATGCTGCTCCACACTGCCCCCCCAGTTTGCAGTGGTACTGTTTTGTTTGCTATGTCTGGATGCAATCCACAATCTCTCTGAAAATCAACTGAAACGCACTTATAAAGGATGCAGAAGATGGACGGAAAGCTCCGTCCATGTTCATATTTAACATGGGTCACATATGAGTGTTTGGGGGTAACCTACAAAGACTCGTCACTGTGGAGTTGTGCTTGTTACAGAGGGAAATTATTCATACCCTCGCTGTAAGGGTATGAATAATTTCCCTTAATAGGGCCTTGCAGTTTAAGACTTTATATCTTTATGGAGCCCTGAAAGTGACAGTGGAGGTACTGTGGTCCTAGCTCACATTTTTCAATCCCTTTTGGCTAAACCAGGGCTGCCCAGTCCTACAGAGCTACTATCCTGCAGCTTTGAGGCAGGGGTAGGTACCTCCGGTCCTTAAGGGCTGGCATCCTGCAGGTATTAGGAGTTTCTCTCCTGCAACACACTTTGTACCTTGTGCAGAGTTTGACATCATGCTCTTCCCAAGTCTGCTAATTACCCACTGATTGGAGTCAGGTGTGTTGCAGCAGGGAAACTCCTAATCAGTCTCTGCCAGTCGTGGGACATTTTTTGCTAAGATGCCATTTTACAAATAAAAAGTCAGTGGCCCCCATTTATCAAACAAGCGTGGAAATGAGAGCACATTTGATCGTAAAAATGATCTTATGATTGGATTATGGTCAGATATGAACATTTATAAAATGTTCGTATCTGATCAAACCACAGAATCTACATCAGAAATGAATCGTCATATAAGTGCTCAGACGTTAGACTGCTTCTTAGCTAATGCAAGTTATCTTTTCCTCTGTCCCTGTCTGGGTGAGGCTCGGATCTGACCGGCCTCCACCAGTCAGTGCGCTGCTGCTTCAGGGTAGAAACAGCTTGGTGACGATGGATTTCTTATGTAGATGCTGTTGTTTGGTCAGATACAAACATTTTATAAATCACTCGTGGATCCAATCGTAAGATCATTTTTATGATCAGATGTGCACCTATTTCCACGCTTGTTTGATAAATGGGGGCCTCCGACTTTTTACCCGTAAAATGGCGTCAAGCCTGGTTTAGCAACAAATGTCACGTCAGGTATGTCACTGATACCTACAGGATACCGGCACTTAAGTACCGGAATTGCCTATCCCTGTTTTAGGGCATCCCTTCTCCAACGCACCTGAATCAAATGAATGGTTCATTACCAGGCCACTACAGAGCTGAGAGGCATGCACAAGTGGGGATTCAGTCATCCAATTCAGGTGTGTTGGAGAAGGTATGCTCTAAAACAGTGTTCGTTTCTCAATCTGCGTACTTGTGCTTCTCGGCAAGTACGCAGGAAATCCCCGAATGAGAACTTCCTCGGCCCATTTTACCGAGCATGCATCAGACGAGACTTGTGCGTACTTGGCCAGATATAAATCCCAGCATGCACCTCGCGCATGCGCAGCATTTGGGAGCCTCCGCCTCCAACAGCCAAACCTGAGCAAGAGTACCTTCCTGCAGTGATCATTTGTTCTTTACTGTTCTTGGCCTTTTATCTGCAGCTCCTTCTCCTGCTTTCCTTCCACAGCTGTTTTGGATCACATAATTATGACCTGATTGCCCGTTTTGATTAATGTGCTTATGTAGTCTATTGGAAATGATTATAATTTACATGTTGGAAACAAAAACATCCACTCAGTATAATTGGTTTGCAGCAGTTATTTTGATTGTTTTTATTTGTTTAAGTACAATTACTACATCTCCACAACAATGAATAGCCACCAGCTGTAGAATGATAATATTTTCATGTTGATGGGCAGCTCTGCACCGCAGGTAGTGATGTCACAAGTTTGCATCGTCCCAATCCATGAAGTAGGCGGAGTCCAAGCTTGTGAACTCCACAAGTGTGGACTTCCTAGTATGTACCCACAAGTCTGTACTCACAAGTACGCAGTACACAAACTAGGAATTGAGAAACGGGCAGTGTTTCCCAACTCCGGTCCCTAAGACCCACTGCCCTGCAGGTCTACTTTCACTCACCTAAATCAAATAAATGGCTCGTTAACAGACTTGCAAAGAACTTGATGAAGTAGTTCATTCATCTGAGTCAGGTGTGTTGGAGTAGGAACACATTGAAGACATGCAGGGGAGTGTGTCCTCAGGAACAGAGTTGAGAAACAGTGATCTAAAAGTTGCAGGATAGTAGCTCTCCATGACTGGACCAGGCTATCTTTGGGCTTAACGATCTCAATTTTGTGGCTGTCTCATTTTTGCAGTAGATGATAGGAAAGCCAGTCGTTAAGACTTTTATTTGAGGAATAGCGGATATTTTAACAAATTTTTCAATTTCAATTTATGCAAAACCAAACCAAACAAAGCTAAATTAAAAGCCTAGGGATAACATGAAAAAGTGCTTTTACAGTTGTTTCCACTAAGGGCTTTTTCCTTACTCCCCCTAAAAAACAACTCCAAATTGTTCCATCTAGAATCCAAACTGTATTTTTACTGTTTCAGACGAGTGTTCAAATACCAACAAGTAACAAATGAGCTGGTCTGATTTCTGATTCTGTTTATCATCTCCAGGACTAAAATTAGAGCAGTGTTCACTGGGAGACGTCTGTGGATTCAGCACGGTGTTGACTCAGGGCTTTAGGAGGTAGAAGGGGATTAAAACAACACAATCAGAGCTCCTCTCCGCTGTGATGAATATCTTATCCATCTCTCCTCCTCTTCATCCTCTCATCCTACACCTCCATCCTCTCACACATCTTCTCTCTGTCCTTGGAGCTGCTCACCGGATCAATGATTCACAGGGAGAAAGACATTTTATAGGCCACAGTTTTTCCTCTGAAGCAGAACTTTGAAAAGGTGCACTGATTTTTTTTTTTTTCAGGAGATGTGACATGTGTTGTTTGGTCTTTTCTGCAACTTCTGCAAGAAAAGAAAAAAAGAGAGTATGCAACACTGCCATCACTGGGTTTACTGTGTGACTGCATGTTGGGTTTTGGAACATGGCCTCAACAACTGCCTACCAAATGTTTTCATCCCATAAATTTTATGCCTGAACAGTATTTTGACTTGTGTGCAAGCGCTCCTATGCATCATTTTGGGTGAGACCCGGCTGCCCTTGAGATTGCTGCTTTTCAACATCAAATGGGCTGAAGTTTAAAGCTGCTCATGGTCAAAAGGAGGGAAAACTGAAAGATTTGAGTCTCCTTTGCCTGTGGGGGTTGTTGTGTTGGGCTGCAGAGCTTAGCATCCTTCAGACGTGTTTCAGATCTGTTGGACATGATATCATAATCTGCTCAGTCAGCCTCTGAGGTCAGACAGCCATCTGTGGTCCCAGACAGAGAGCACCATGGGATACGTGGCCACATAGTGATGGGTCTGGCTCTGGGGGATTAGTGATGGATGAACGATGGGTAGATCAATAGTGATCTGGCTGGACAAACATTTGTAGAACTTGATTTAGATGAATGAAGGGGCGACTGAATCATTGGATGATTATTAGTTAACGAACACGGTCAGATATGTTTACTGTTAATCCATCAGATCAGCCATTGGCTATCGATAAGGCTGGGTTTGAAAATTCACCGATTTCTCTAATTTGTCAGCTTTCTGTTCACTCCCTGCTTCTCACCTGTGTATGTCACATGTTCTGCTGATTACACCACGACTCTTCTAGATTACACACCTGTCTGCTATCAGTTATCACATCTCCAGCATTTGTTCTTCTCAGTTTGTTGGTTTCATCGCACATAACTTCCCACTTTTTCTTCATGTTCCTTATAAGTGCGTAGCCTCTGGTTCCTGGTTGTAGCCTTTTGTCTCGTCCTCATCACTGCATTGCTGACTGATTACCTGGTTTTGACTTCTATTTTGCCTGTAAATTAACCTGCTGGGTTTTACCTGACATGGTTCCTGCATTTGAGTCCTCGTTTCATCAGTCATCAGTTATCGGTATTTATTAAAGAGTTTAATTCTGGGTGATTACTAGCCTTGAAAGGTTTATTAGTTGTTGGGAAACCAAGCCACTTTATCAGTGTAATTCTTGCATTTACCTCGTGTTTTGCAGAGCAGAATTCAGAGAATAAGTCAGATGATGGATAAACTAATCAGGCCTGCAGTTTTAAAAGTTAGCCTATTTAAAGACCCACAATGGAACTTTTATTAGTTTTCTCAGTGATGCGCTCCCTATCGGTAGCTAAACTAGCATCCATCTTCATCGTACCTGTACTGTGATTCACTCCAGCCAGTAAAACACTTATCTTGACTCTTGTTCTGTCCCTTCCTTTCTTTCTTTTCCTCCGGTAATGTTTCCTTGCATTTCTTTGCCGAATCCGACATGGTGCGCTTTCAAAACACCCACTGTGTTCATATCTGGTTCAAATCTGTTTGCTAGCATATGAACGTGGTGCGCAACCAATAGTCTGCTGCAATGTCATGGCCCCGTTCCAGATGCAAAAGTTACATAGTGCAGTTTCTGAGCTAGGGACGCTGGGCAGAGACAGCTCGAAAATGCACATAATGAATGTTGGTGTGCCATCAAAACGAGTCAAAAACGCATATTTTAAGGTCTAAAAGTTATGTTGTGGGTCTTTAACAGTTAATGAATAGATCTTGGTCCAGATCTTATGTCCCCCTTTTTCAGATGTAGCCCAACAATCTGCATATTGGCCTTTACTAATGAATTAAAGACAAAGAGGATGATTGCAGAGGATTGGAAACCTAAAGGTAATTTGTATTAGTTGCTTGGTTATTAACAATTAATAGAATAGAATAGAATAGAATAGAATAGAATAGAATAGAATAGAATAGAATAGAATAGAATAGAATAGAACAGATGTTTATTTAAGTGTCATACACTTGCGTGCCCAGCCCATATGGGCTTATATGACACTGATACATTTAAAGCATAACAAGAAGAAAAGGAAGATGCCCAACATACAAAATAACAATTACACAACTTTAGGATACAGAGAGTTCTGTCTGAGCTTCCATGCCTTTCCCAAATATTTCACCAAACTGTATATTTCATTTTCAAATAGCCAACTTAACATTTCACCATTAGTCATCCAAAATAAAACAGGCATTAATAAATGGGGTGTTATTTTAGTACACCAAAGTACCAATAGCAGTGCAGGAAACTCTAATGAACATGAAGAATTTTGACATGGGGTTCTAATTTCTTTCATTGATTTTAAAAATGCATTTTTAGACTGAATACAGTATCAGTATACAGTATCTTCTGCAGTAACTGACTTTGGTTCTTTGTATTGTCATCGTAAGAGTGATTTTTCTCTCCTTGTCGCAGTTCTACTGACCAGCTGTGAAGCTCTCAGACTGGGTTCATCCCAGCGTGTGATCCCCATCAGTCCTCCAGTGGCTCCTCTTTTCCAGGATGAGGGAACCGCCCAGTCTTATTTCATTCAGCAATTAGTCAGAGCCAAACGCCATGCAGTCAGTGAGTTGGTGCGTGCTCAGCCACATTTGGTTCATGACATGGGTTGGCCAGAGATACACGAAACATCCCGTGCACAGGCCAAGATGGAGTCAGCTAACTCCTCTCATTTAAATGCACCACCTTCTGCTAACCAGGATGCAGCCAGGACCCACGCTGTCAGGGATGAAAGCCTGGATGTGGAGGATGAGATGGAGGTGAACAACGTGCTGAGTATCAGGATGATTAGGAGGCTTAAATCTTGGTTTTAGATAACTTTTCCCAAGAGCTATTCTACTTTACATAGTTTTCTAACATTACTAGTTATTCTGCATCTGATTAGTTCTATGTTAGTCTCAGTGTGTTTGCATAGCTGACCAGAATATCTTTCCACTTTTAGCGTATGGTTCACTTGGCAGCCCCCCAGGATGCAGAAGGCTACAGGGCACATTCAGAATCCACTGACCCGGAGACAGAGGTCTTTGGTGGGCCAGGAGCTAGCGACGCATCCCAGGAGGCCTCTGGCTTTTATGGAATGGACACGGAGGACAGAGACAGAGGAGAAGAGGGAGGAGAGGACCAGGAGAGAAGAGGGGGAGAGGACGAGTGGGAAAGAGACACGGGGGAAGACAGAGAGAGGAGGGAGGGAGGCACAGCAGAAAAGGAAGAGGCAAAAGGAGAAGAGACATACGGACAAGGAGTCCTTGAGGTCAACCACACAACACCGGATCTGGATGCTCTGATTGGTTAGTAGAAATCATTTCCCCTTCTTCAAACAAAACATACCTTTATGCAACCATATTGGTCCCATTTTTGCCCTCCACACTGGATCCCAGATCAAATATTTCTATATTTTCTTGGGGTGAATATAATTTTGAATAAAACTTTTCTACTGAGATGCACTTTTCTGAGAAACTGTTTCCACATCTGTGACACGACACAGTCTGCTGCTGAATAACTGGATGAGAGAAAAAGTAATGAGAAGCCCTGGATGTGGGTGTCGCCTGGTCTGTGCATCGATCTATTACTCCAGTTCAGACTGAAACACCTCAGCAGGGTGGTACAAATCTTAAAGGCTCCTGTAAGGATGAAACTTATTAGATATGTAAATGTTCTTCACAGGACTTCCAGGCTTCACACATTCAGTGTGGTACTAATGCATTTTTCTTGCCACTGATCCATTTCATCATGCAGTGAAAGACAAATTAACAGCTAATAATAAAGCACTAAAAAGGAGACTGATACCACTGGCAACTTGCTGATTTCGGGACCAAAATAGGTTAGCGTTCCTCTCATTTTTCTTAAAATGGGGAGCAATAAATTTATAGATTTTTAGGAACTAACATCTGCCATGCAAGACAAAGGCTTTTCTCTGGCTGCAGGGACACTTCTCCCTGCCTGTCCTCTGCTCTGTCAATGGTAGCAGCTCCTGTACACTGTTAACAAGATGTTTACATTGTTGTACGTTCATAAACTGTAATGTGTGAGAAAACACAATTATTATGATGATTTTTTTCTGAGTGATTGTGCATAATATCCACTAATGACACAGATGGTATCTTTAACTTATTTGGATCAGTAAAACGAAAGCAACCTTCAAATGCTCGATTGTGAAGTGATTTGATGTTAAGTCTGGACTGCTTTTAGTCACAGTTTCAGGATTGTTTGGCTGTCAGACAGAAGAAGGAGAAACACATGCAGATGAGATAACGATCAGGGTATCAGAGTTAGAAAGAAGTAAACAAAATAAACAAACAAATGGAGAGGGCTGCCACAAAACAGAATTCACAACCACCATAACAGATTTAATTGGAAGCTAAAGTCACATTTGGGAGCTCTGCATTCATTTCCCTGACTTTAATAGCTCTTGGATTTTTCATGGACAATCATCATCACATTTTTAACTTGTTTGAAATATAGCTTTAATACCAAATAATTGCAAAACATAATCTGCCTCGGGTTGGCTGTGTTTAAGCTAATGAGCTAACAATGTGCTAATTATTGAACTATGACTCATCAATGTCTAATAGGTCCAGTTAAGTCATGTGGAAGTTAAATGATGAGACGCAAATTAGCTACTTTGCCTTTTTACCAAATTATTTGGAGCCATGATATACAGAGGTCAACTTGGGTAGATAACTAGCTTATACTGTATGTATACATGTATTTTTTTGGACTCTTTTTGACAATTTGTTTTCACTTGAAACACAAAAATACATAATAAAAATATTTTTATTTTATAAATATTGTAACATTTTGTCATTAATACATTTGCATAACCTTCTGTGCAAGCTTATTACATCAATGAACAACAATGCTAGCATGCATGCTAGCTAGCAGACTAGATGACAGCTGCTAACTGCTGTACGCTAAATAAAAGAATTGGTTAATTGATTTATAGATTGTAACTTGTTAGATTAAACTTTTTTTTTTACGTGATTCTACAAAAAGGAGGACAGAATAAACCTACAGAGAATGCAAAGATTTTACATGGATGGTATTTTCAGGCTTAAACTAAAATCAGCCTCAAAATCACATCTCTGTCCATATCTAATCCTTGCAACCAAATTTTAAACATGTTTGTCTGTAAAACACACACAAAAACTCCCACCACACTGGAACTCTAATAAAAATCTCAGATGAGAATGAAGCTAACTTTTCGGTATAATTTCTTTACTTATACTTTTACTCCCAATGTCAAATTATTTTAACACCTGGCTACATTTGTTTTGTTGATGCATATTCAATTAGGTGCACAATTCCCATGTGTAAAAACTCACAAATGTTTTTGACATGCATATTTGTCTCACACAGGTTACTCTCCATCCTTCCATCCTTCCAGCTCCATGGAGCCCAGCAGCTCCTCCCAAGCTGAGGGACATGATTCTGGGCTACCAGAGCACCGCGGACCCCCAATCATGGAAGTGAGGACAGAGAAATTTATTGCTGTACTTACATCAATGTGTATGGTTTTTATGATGTTCTATTGATATCTTACCATAAATATTACTGTTTGATCTGTTAAAGTGATTTGTTTCACAGATTTAGTAAATAATAGTCCTAATAGTCGACAGTTTTTTGTAACTATGGATACATGCTCCTCAGAAATCCATAAAATGAAGAGTGGGGTTCCCCAAGGATCAATTTTAGGTCCAATACTTTTTAACCTGTACATGTTACCACTTGGGGATGTCATCAGGAGACACGGCATTGACTTTCACAGCTATGCTGATGATACTAACTTGTTTTTATTTGAATTCACATTTTGTTTTTACTATGTCAAGCACTTTGTGTTGCTTTTTAATGGTATGAAAAGTGCTTTATAAATAAAGCTTGATTTGATTTGATTTGATAATTGTTCGAAAACAAACAAAAACAATTTAATATCTTATACACCAAAAACATCACTGAGTTCACTGTTTATCAGACAATTGTAGATAATACACTTGCTAATTCAAATTAAATCTCAAAACCAATTCATTACCCTTCATTCATGCCCTTGTGGCAAGCCTCATTTCAGCCTATAATAAAACCATTATTTAATGTTTTGCTTTGCTGCTGTCAGAATAACTCTGCTGTTTTCTCAGTGCAAAGCAATATAACAAAAAAATGACATGTTGCAATGAGTTGTCAGCCAGTGTTCTCATGAAGTTTTCAGCCCTCGGTGTGTTTATCCATCAGCCAAATGTCTTGTGCTGCTGTGTTCTGAATTTGTTTGACTGTTTGTTAAAAGTACAAAAGCATTGCTTAAAGACTATCAGGGACTCAAAGTAGGAAATGATTTGCAGTTAGATTTACTGTATTAAATTAAAGATTCAACTACCTACAATGTAAATAGAGACATTAACAGTACAAATACTTCTGTTATTCAAGCCACCAACAATGGTGATGTTTTAGTTTTGAGGATCTACAACCCAGTAAACCAGAAAGGAAAGATGCCCCTGTTAACCTTTTTTTTTCTTGCAATATTTTTTCTTATTTTGACCTCCTTTTAATGCTTAAAGGTACAGTATGTAAAAAATTAAAGGTCAATGGCAGAAAAATGTGATAAATAATTCAAAACTGTGTTTCTATTAATGTGTAATTGCTGCACTCGAATAGCTGTTGTATGTTTATTTTCTTAGAATAAGTCATTTATATCTACTTGTTGGGGGTGCAGATATGGAGGCTTCCATATTTGTTCCACCATTTTTACTACGGTGTCCCTGAATGGATAAAACAATGCATGTGAAGTCAGAATCCTCTGAACTTTAAAACTGCTGTACCAGCTTTGTTTACTAGGGGGTTAGAGACTTTTTGGGTAAGTAATGCCTTAAAGAAATAGTACACCCACGGAATGATGTAACTTTATTTTCCACTTACCCTCATGGTGAGCAAGACTCTGGAGCACTTTTTTAATATCTCAAATACTTCTTGTTTTCCCCCAACATTCATATAATGGAGTTCGCCGGGGCCCACTACCCACTTAGTGTCCTGAGTAGGTAGCATCCAGAATTTACTCGAAACGACATCATTTACTATATTTTTAGAGCCTAAACAGTACTACATCTTACTTTCGCGAAGCGCGCATATGCGCGTTCATGAAACTACGAAAGCCTTGGCATTCAGAGCCTACTCTGCCGATAATGCAAGCGTAGAAGAATAAATTAGCTGTTTACATTGTGCCAAGAGTGCCATAGCTGCAGACAAACCGGGACAAACACAAGAGGGGTTGGATATTGATTTAAAAGAAAGAAAGAAAGAACAAGAGAACGCGCGATCTCGCGGCTGCTGCTTCTGTAGTTTCGTGAACGCACATCAGTGTGCTTGCAGGAGATGCATTGTAGTACTGTTTAGGCTCTAAAAATATACTAAATGACATCGTTTCGAGTAAATTTTGGACACTACCCACTCAGGACACTTGGATTACATTGGACAAGCAGTATTGAGGAATATTGGCAAGTTTTTGTGGACTTTTATGGACCTTTTTGGCTCGGGCCCCGGCGAACTCCATTATATGAATGCTGGGGGGAAAACGACAAGCCTTCCTGATCGCCGGCTGCATTTGAGATATTAAAAAAGTGCTCCAGAGTCTTCCTCAGCATCAGGGTAAGTGGAAAATAAAGTTACATCATTCTGTTGGTGTACTCTTCCTTTAAGGCATTAAAAGTAGTCACTCATCATACAGTCACAGCTACACCTGAGACCACTGGATCCATTCACAGATAAAAACATCTATGTCTGGGAGAACTTTGGCCACTAACAGCCACCATACATTCACAACGGTGCTTAGAATATGAAGTTATTTGAAAGAAACCATCTTTTCTTGCAATACTCATCTTTACCACTAGATGTCAGTAATTCTGTACCTTTAAAAACTTTTCATGTAAACTTATCTTAATTTTTTGCTTGTAATGAACTTACAATGACTTAATTCTAATTTGCAGAATTGGTGGAGACAAACTGTATAGTTGGAATTCTAAAGTATGGTTTTGGTTTATCAGCATCTTATTTGATGTTATTTTATGTCTGAACTGCAGAAAGAGGCACGTCCTGTTGAAAAACTTTGAGTCTTGCATAAGTCTAGAGGATAAAAAACTAAATATTTTCCTCAGAGAGGATGTTTGATAACCCAGCTGTTACTATTCAAAGATATTTGGGAGAAAACTGGATATTTCTAGCATAAGGCATTTTTCGTGGCAGATTCTGGCAGTGCATCATGTGTGTTTTACTTGGTGTTTCTCATGCAGATGGGTCCTTTAGAAAGAGAAATGTGGGAGGCAGAGAAGGAGGATGAAGTTCAGTCCAGTGGCTACGGAGTCTTGCTTTCCTCCATTACTACAGCTCGTACCACATCCGCTGCTGCTAGTGGAGATGCCGTAACGGCCACACCAGAAACTGACACAGGAACAGATTTTGGACTGCTGGGAAGTTTTACAAAAGGTAGATAAAAGTGCTTCAAGAACCACTTCCAAAATTTATACCTGTATACGAATGTTTGTGAAGTTGCACACAACACAGCTACTGTATGAAAATCTACAGACTGAACCCAAAAGAAATAGCATCTTCTGTTTTTGCTTTATTTCTGCTTTATTTTTGCAGATGAGATAGAGAAAGAAGAGGACAATAGACAACAAACACACATTAGAGTATTTACCCAGAATCCCACTGCACCAGAGGTTGGTGTGGCTCCCAGCAGACGGCCTCTACAGCCCAGTGTGGAGGAAGAGGAACAGCTGGAACGGGTTGAACACGACCTAAAAGGTGAGCAGTAATCAGTGTAAGCCTATAAAAGTTTGGAGGTTGCTATTTATATATATATATATATATATATATATATATATATATATATATATAACACTGTATATATATTAGGGGTGCAACAATACATGTATTTGTATTAAACCGTTCAATACAGGTGTGTACGGAACCATGACCACCATGTATCGAATATCGGTTCTTCATGTTAAAGTGACTTGAGGCAAGATTAAGAAACGAAACTCGCGACTGCCGCGACTGGCGCTTCAGGTAACTGCAGCCACGAGCCAAGCCGTCACTGGAACGTGCACAAACTGAAGCTATAATGTTGTTTACTACGCTTTTTCTTCGTAGTTACACTTTTTAGTGTCTTTCAGTTGATCTGGATTGTTTGCTGACGGCAGAAGAATCCATAACTATCGCTTACAGTGTTTGAATTTACCGCAACCGTCTTCTTCCTGTATCAAAACTGCGGATGTAGCGTCATTTGACGTCACGTCCGCAGGGCACCGAATTGCAGCGCATTTTGCAGCACACAGCCTGTTCAAGGCAACAGAGAAAAACGTGGTAGGAAACGTTATTTTTGGTATTTAGCGCTTCATCACATTAGCATTAAAAAAAATGGACATGCATGTTTGTTTTTTTTTAAGATTCCTGCCTCTAGTCCCTTTAAGTATGACTGATGGTACGCCATTATGGACAAAAGCCCAATGGTTAAAAAAAGGCTTGAAAAAAATGTTTGTATCGAAAAAATATTGAACAGTGACACTAAAGTATCGAACCAAGTCGTGAATTTTTTGTATAGTTGCACCCCTAATATATATATTATACATATATATATATATATATATATATATATATATATATATATATATACAGTATATGTATATATAGAATAATCTGACATCTCCACAACTGCAAACTGCATCAAATAAACTCTATTAAAACTTTTTGCATTCAATCAAGGGTTTGATCCAGAGGACAAAAGTGAAGAAGTAGAGGAGGAGAAATGGAGAAAGATGGAAAGAGAGGAAACAAAAATCAGGCGCATTATCCCACTCACCACAGATCCATCCCCCACAAATGGCTTCACCGAGCCAGAGCTGGAACCTAACCTGGAAGAGCCACGGCAGGTATATTTTTTTTATGGGACATCTCTGTAACACTGAAAATAACTTAAATAGTTAAGTGATGTTTTCTAACTGTGAATGTTTCAGGTGGTGTGTCTAAACTGGAGCGAGCTGGCTGGACGGGGGTTATGTTGTACTCAACATGACACAAAACATGAACTGTGTAAGTACAAAGGTTTAATATCATAGGCTTTTTAAAATTATGTATCTATCAGGATTTTTTTATCCTTAACTTGTCCCGTTCAGCATCGTAACAGCAGAACGATAATCTGGCCGCCATGTTGTGCTGAACAGATTTGCTCTGCCAAGGGAAGCTTTGTGAATATTGTGAATATAAGGCTCCTCTTACTCTGCTTAATCTGAATTCAATTTATTTATTTTATTCTTTTGAATGCTTGTTTATAACTGAATTTTATATAATACTGCTGGGCTTGACTTGGAGGGGAATAAAGAAAAATAGGATAAAGAGTGAACAAAAATGAAAAAGAGTGGAAAGAAGAAAGAAAAGATAAAGATACACCAAACAGCCAACTGCTGTATCTGCACATAAACACAACAGAGAAAATCCTATGGCCTTTGTCGGAAAACAAAAGCTGATATTCATCAGGCGTAGGGATGCACGATATTGAACTTTTGGCCGATATTCGAAATACCGGTATTTTGAAACTCGTGGCCGATAACCGATATCAGTACCGATATTAAAGCTGAAAAAAATAGCAGTCATTGCAAATAGCAGTTTTGTTATCCATTTCCAACACTTAGGGGTGGGGAAAAATATCAATACACTGAAATATCATGCAAGAATTGAATGAAATCTTTCGAGAATTCACAAAATCTCGTGGGATTTCGTTGTTCTGTTACAAAATCTCACAATATTTTGTGAATTCTTGCGACATTTCATAACAGAACGATGAAATATTG
Organism: Atherinomorus stipes; assembly: GCA_023101725.1. Classification (NCBI taxonomy): domain Eukaryota; kingdom Metazoa; phylum Chordata; class Actinopteri; order Atheriniformes; family Atherinidae; genus Atherinomorus; species Atherinomorus stipes. The sequence continues at coordinate 555,303 of JALJCO010014268.1, read as the reverse complement.
CGAGATTTCTTTAGTAAAATAGATCGATACCACGTTTTTGAATGTCAATATGATGTCAGCATATTAAAGATATTACAAAATTTTTGTGAATTCTCTAGAGATTTTGTAACAGAACAATTGAATATCGCAAGATTTCGTTAGTGAAATAGATTGATACTGCATTTTTAAATGTCAATATGATATCAGCATATGAAAATATCAGTTCAGTGTATTGGTATTTTCCCCCACCCCTAGTATTTAGAGGTTTTAAAATCTATAACAAAGAAGTTTTATAAAAAGAAGATGTTTTTTTTTTTCTTTTTTTCTTTTTTTTCAGACTTTAGAAACAGCGGGCTGATCAGTTAAAAATCGGGTGGGGTGGCTGATATTCAGTTTTAAGGTCGATATAGGCCGATAAAGACAGGCGGCCGATTATATCGTGCATCCCTAATCAGGAGCACCTACTACAAGCTGAGATAAACCTGAATCAGAACAATTACCAATGCATAAAAATCTCGCAGAGAACAACAAACAAAAACCAAAGTAGCTATTAGTGTATACACACACTGGAAAACAAAACACAGTGACTGTGTCACCAGGCAGAATATGACGAATGAAGCGAGTTTAAAAATGAGTGGGATAGTGCAAACGCAACTGTGTCTTTATGGCTATGGGGCCCCAAGACCTGGGCCGCCAGCAGCAATGCCAGGGCACAAATGCCAGCCATCACACCACAGAGACAAACATGGATCCACCCAGAAGGTGGCAGATGAGGGCCCCAGCCAAACCCCCCGATGGCCATGAGGCCAAGGACTTTATATAATTATGGAAACTAATTCAAATATATATCAGTATCAAAAACTCAAAGCTGGAAATTTATCTTTAGTAATAATGTTGTGGTTTCACCAAAATAAAGCGATCTGGAGTATAGATGATAACTGATATATTTGCGTTTTCCCGAGCAAGGAGGTTAATCAGTCATGAAGTCAAGCCATCTATATGAAGAAAAGAGCCCTTATTTTATAGAAATGTCATTACAAACATGGATGATGACTTCATGTAGTTTTACCTACCTTAACGGGCAGAATGTGAGAACAATTCTGAGAAATAATTCACATCTTTCACAGTTTCCTCATTAAACAGATGCACTTTGGTGACACTGCAAAACACATAGAGATATCAGGACAGAGCACAGAGAAATCGCACATTCTCATCACAATACCAAAGGAAAGAAGTCCCAAAGAAGTTGCAGTTCAGTTCTGACTAAACAATCAGGGCAATACTGTCACACAGTCCAGCGGTTGGTCTGCTTCAGTTTCCCACCACAGTGAAGCTCCAAGTCGGTTTGCCGGCAGAACGAGAGCCTCCATCTCAGGAGGTTCTGCTCAGTCTGCAGCAGAATTCAAAGCACAGCTGTCACAACCCAAAGCAGATGTGATTGAACCGAAACAAAGAGCTCAGATGTGAAAACATCCTCAAATAGAAATGACTCATTTATTCTCCTAAAATCAACATTCATCATCTAGGCCTTCAGGCAGATTCTTTACAAATAAAGAGACGACTTTTCTCAAGAGGTGAAGGACTTCTGCTTAGTTTTGGAGACAAGACTGCAGGAGACTTTCTGCATGTTGTTGTTTTTGTTTGGTTTTTTTCTTGTGAGTGCGAGGACGGATCATTATTGCAGCATCTGTCGTCATAGCAGCAACGTTCAACACTTCTGCAGCAAGTCAGTGGTTGTCACAGCAACATGCTAAACATGATCATGTTCTTCTGTTTTTGACTCTAGAAGGGAAATCAATCAGTAACAAGGAAAAATATGTGTGTGTGTGTGTGTGTGAGACAGGAGGAGTTTCGTGCATGCCAGGGCATGCGGTTGTTGAAGATTATTGAACGAGTGTTTGCTCGAAGAATGAACAGCCCCGAAGGAACATGGGTCATCTATCTCAGCAAGCCTACACACCAGCAACACCAGCTGCTGATGAATGTGGCCTCTGGACGTGGTAAACAGACTCATACACACCAAAAAATACGATACACACTGCACTCATTTCTCCAAATTACAAAGAGAAAAGAAACATCCTCTCTACTTACTGTCTATCCTCCTTTCTCCTTACTTGTGTTTCAGGAGTTATCGCTACACAAGATGTGTTGGACATGCTGGGGGAAATCAGGAAAAGCCTCAATGAGGTGCACTGCATTCACATAATTTCAACTAGAGATGAAAATGTCAAGCGCTGGTTTCAAAGTCTATAAAAAAGAAGTTTTAGAAAAAGATGTTTTTTCTTCTTTTTTCTTTTTTTCAGACTTTAGAAACAGCGGGCTGATCAGTTAAAAATCGGGTGGGGTGGCCGATGTCTGATATTCAGTTTTAAGGTAGATATAGGCCCATAAAGATAGGGGGCCGATTATATCGTGCATCCCTAATCAGGAGCACCTACTACAAGCTGAGATAACCCTGAATCAGAACAATTACCGATGCATAAAAATCACACGGAGAACAATAAACAAAAACCAAAGTAGCTATTAGTGTATACACACACCGGAAAACAAAACACAGTGACTGTGTCACCAGGCAGAATATGACGAATGAAGAGCATTCAAAGATGAGTGGGATAGTGCAAATGCAACTGTGTCTTCATGAAAATGTCATGAAAATGTCAAACGCTGGTTTATTTCATGGGTTATCCAAATCATATCTTTTAGTGTAAAAAAAATAAGCTTTGATATAACTTAATAACGAGTACTGCCCCCTTGTGATGAGATAGCTGTATGAACGTCTACTGCTGTTTCTAAACTACCAGGGTCTCTTTTGTGTTGCTAGTAGCCCTTTAAAGGCCTCCTTCCACTGAAAACCCGTTTAACTTGCTCCTTCTGAAATACGGAGGGTTTCCCTTGTTTACTTACACATGCTGACTTGCTAGCGTTGCGTTCCCCCCAGTTGGCTGTGCTTTCTCATCAGAGAAACAATACGAAGAAAAAAGCGAATTGGGAACAGCCGTGCACTTCTACGTCACATTGCAAATAGCGTATCCCACGTGGGGTTTCTATCTGTCTATTGGAAGGCAGGTAACCCTCCACTACACACGAGAACCGAAGACAACACGACCGTAGCTTCGGAGTTGAGAAGCTAATTAGCTAACTGTTTGTTAGCATGGCGGAACAAACTTGTTTGTCGGCTCTATTTCCTGTCTGTAACAAAATAAGAGCGGAGGGCGGAGCTTCCTTCATACACTGATGGGAGGGAGCCAATCAGACGGAAATTCATGAGAAGGACCCGGAAAAGCCTGCAGTTGGACCACAAGCCTCTCTTCTAGTATACAAATACAGCTGAATACAAAGCAACCAGAAGGTTTTTTTTAAACAGAAACGATGCAGAATGCATTCAATAATAATGGAGAACACAGAAATATTAATGAAATGACCATGGAAGTACAACTTTAACAAACAGAAAAAGAATCACATGCAGAGCAGATAGAAAGTGCTAAACACCTGCTAATGGCATTTTTTTTTCAAGGGCAGGAATAAAGCATCAATAGAGGTGAAAACCATTACAAGTCAGGGCATGTTGAGTCTTTCCATCAGACCGACGGAATGGTGGTTGGTCTTGTTCACGCCAGTTGCAGGGAGCCGCGTCATTGCTCGCAACCAGTGCTGTAGTCCACAAAGCGGCTTCAAGCAAAACCTGAAAAAGATCAAAGTTCTTTGCGGTAGCCTATTTTATTTTATCTTTGGACAAAAAAAAAAAAAAAAAAAAAAAATCTAAAACCAACATATCTGGAATCCAGGGCAGAGAACGACTGGGACCAGCCGGAAATAATTATTTCCTTGCCATTGACTTCCATTCATATTTTTTCGTCCCTTAGGTCCCATGGGCCAGAAGTAGTTTTATGAGGAGACTTGTGCTCCTCACAATATAGGATATATGGAGCACTGATTTGTTCCAACACCTGGTGAATTCCTCTTTCATTTTAGTGTGCCACACAACTATCAGGAGCATTTTAAAATCACAAGAGAAAAGTGTAAAATTGCAACAAAGGTAAGTTTATCTTTAAATGTGTAATTCTCTTTGTGTGTGTCAGGTGGGCATCCAGAACTACAGCGCAGCCAGCAGCTGCCAGTCTCGGCCCAGCAAAACACGCAGTGACTACGGCAAACTGTTTGTGGTTCTGGTCATTATTGGCTCCATCTGCATGGTCATCATCACCTCCGGAGTTATTTACATCTGCTGGCAGAGACGACTACCGGCAACCAAGACCATGGTAGTTAACACACACACGCATACTCATTTGCATACACACACACACACATACAGTACTCATAATACTACATGCTGTTAGTATTATGTTACTAGGTGGTCATAATGGTGTATCACTTGTTCCAAAGATTACTTTCAGACCTCAGGAAGTCACACATAATCAGTGTTTTCAGGGGCGGAGCTATGGGGGTGGCCGAGGTGGCTGTGGCCACCCCTGGCCAATCACTGGCCACCCCCACGCTTTAACAGGGCGGCACTCAAGCAGATACAGAGACCCCAAGTTGCTTCCAAAACACTTTTCCTTCTAATTGTTGGCACTAGCTACCCCATACAGTTGGAATTTTAAAGATCGGACATGCAGAAGTTGAAAATCCCACTTTTAAGCTTTTCTCACTAAGATATTGTGATTGGGGAAAGAAAACTTCTGCTTCACAAGGGAAGGTCCAAAACTGCTTCCAAACCATATTCCCTTCTTATTTTAGACACAAACTACCCCATACAGATGGATGTATATATATAATATAGACATATATGTCTATATTATATATACATAAATAAACATGCGCTATGGTATCTACTTATGGCCACCCCTATGTGAGTAATTGTCTCTCCCTGGCCACCCAAGTAAAAAATTTCTGGCTCCGCAGCTGTTTCTAACGGCTTCTGTAAGGCCACGTCTACACTTAGCCGTTAATGTTATACGGGGACGTTTAACCCCCTGTCTTATCTGGATCGACACAATCATTTATGAAACGTTACGGCTCGACGCAAGCAAAATAATGACCGTCCATTTGCACTTACTGAGCATGTGCCACATCAGGCAGATGCATGTGTCTGACATCAGCATGTAAACAGGAAGTTCATTTCACTTTCTATTCAGACTAGAGAAGGAATGGCTGCAGAGAGAAAGAGGGATTATTTCGTTTGGACTGACGATGAAGTAGCATTGTTGCTAAGAGTAACAAATGACTATAAACTTCAATGGCTGGGCAAAATGTCGACAGAGTCGTCGCAAACAAAGTATGGGGACATTCTGGCGCGTTTTGTCATCAGTCTGTGGCGGGTTTTATTGTTGTCACTTCCTTTCATTGAACAGCGAAGTTATCCGTACTGGGCTGTTTATCCACTGGGTTTGCCATTTACACGACCCCTTACCTGGCTAAAAAATATGCGAATGAGGGATTCTTAAATGCTGGGTAAATGTGAACAAAAGGGCGTACCATGCACATTTAGGCACTTACACGGCCTGGTGTAGACGTAGCCTAAGTCCTCAGTCTTCCAGTGAACAAGATGTATCATGTTTTGCAAAGATGTGACATTGTCAGAGTATTTTAACAGTTTAGATGTAAGTTCAGCTCTAGATACTTTGAAAAAGTCGATCCATGTGATGTCATTAATCCTTATGTGTTAGTCAGGTTCCCCAATATTTGTAAGCATCTGCTGCTTCCAACGAACATCTACTCAGCAAATGAAATTGTGGAAAAGCTGGGAAGCTTGTAACATCTTTATAAACAAAAGCATGTGAGATTAAGATCCAAAATGACTAATTCTGCATTGTCTCTGCTTAGAATTTACGCATTTGGGGGGTCTTTATAGCACCACATGTGTAAAAACAAACCACAACAGACTATTTCACTCTTTCATGGTCTAGATTTTCCTAGGGGCCCAACAGTATGTCATCTTCATCAGAAAGATTGCTAGGACATCCAGGTACATTAAGCTAGCATTAGCTTAGGTTAAAATTCAAGTTGTCTGGGTTTTTGCTTTTCAACCACAATCTTGATAATTAAAACCAGAAAGCACCTACAGCTTTAACTGAGCTTTAATTTAGCCACAACACAGCAGATGCTAACAGAGAAGAACCCTAACCAACCGAAGTGATTTAAAAACATTTAACCAAGCGGTCACAGCAACATCTGACTCCGTTCTTTTGAGTTCAAATGAACGATTTACAAGCTCCTTTTCTTGACACCTTTCCATAAAATTCTTGGCTTGTTCTCCTTTTTATGGCTTCACGAAGAGCCCTGATGTAACTTTGATCATTTGAATAATTAGATCAGCCAAAAGCAGTACAAAATATATTTTCCAGTTATTAAGATAATGCTTGCCACACACACTATGATCTATATTCTACATAATCTGAATGTCAGATTTACTGCATACGGTGGAGAGAAAAAACTCCCTTTTAACTGGATGGAAAACCTTCAGCAGAAACAGAATCAGAATAATACCAGAATGGTAAAAAAAAAAAAAAAAAAAGCCAGTCCTAACAATAAAATGTATCAAAAAGTAGGCCTGTGTGAAAAATCGATTGAATTAATTAATTCAAATTTTTTTGTTACTGGCGATTTAAAAAATAAGTAAATCGAGTTTTTGTGGAATGACCAAGTGGCAACCTCCGGTGGCCAACTATGAAGCTACCCGGAAAAAGAAATATTTGTAGTTCTTTCTTCACTGCTAGGACCTGGCTCCAAAGCAGAGCAAATCCCCATAGACTCCTATGTTAAACACACCAAATTCACAGCAGAAATAAACATGTTTACAGCCTGGTTAAAAAAAAAAAATCATTTTGGTTTAATAAGTCAAGTTTACCTTAATGTCAACTGTGAGAGGGGGGGGGGGGGGGGGGGGGGGGTATTTTTCTTATAACACATCCGTTTAGATGTTATTTAATCTTAAAATTACACATATTTAGATGCGTGTCCTTTTGATTGACAGGCGACAGAACGGGTGTCGGCCTGCCGGGCGGTAGCTCCTTCTTTGCTCTAAGTAACGTCTCAGTTTGTAGCTGAGTAGCACAATGATGGTTTTCAGTCAGCTAAAAGCAGGTCTAAGCGTGTCTTACCTTTACACCGCCGCTTAGGGAGCTAATTTTTGTTAGCTCCTGTTAGTTTCAAATTAGCTTGGTTAGTGTTTAGCCCAGAGTACATCAGCTGTCAACCATTTGCCCTGAGGCTGCTCTTTGGCCATTTTTGTCATTTCCGGGAGTGACGAAACACGTAACACAGCGAAGATGGCGATGATGGGGACGATGGGAATACCCAACTGGCTTCATTTTTAGCTCTTCAGAAACCAGTGGGTCATGTGAGCGGAAGGTTTGTCCTCTTTTTTTTAACGGTCTCTGGTAACGGCGCATTTTTGGCTCCCCAGAGCTTCTGTAGCGTTAGTTTCACATTGCAGTATGGCAAGCAACAACTTCATCATAGCACACACGAAATGGCAACAAGAGCAAGAGCAAGCGAAACATGGCTACCAGTGAGAGTACAAAGTGTGACTTAAAACACAGCTGTGACTTTGATTCCAAGAAGGTGTTCATTAATTCATTATTCATCCCAGAAATGGGGGGTTACATTCGTCCTGTTTTTGATTAATTAAAAGCAAAAAATTTTTAAGTTGTCTGCCATTTGTACTTATTGTTTTCCTTAATAAGTAGGGGGAGAAATCGGAAAAAAAAGAATGTAAATCGAATTTAAAAGGAAAAGATCAGAGATTTTATTTTTAGGGCATATAACCCAGCCCTATCAAAGAGGGAAATGTGAAGCCTCATCTTAAAGGCAGAGTAAACACAAATGAGGAGATGGTTCCATAAATGAGAGAATACATTATTGAAGGGAATGACATCAAAAAGAGGTGGGTCCTCTTAAAGCTGTCACAAAAGTGTCTGTTTGTGGACTGAAATGATTAACTCTCTGGGTCAGTCAGCTGAAGGTAGGAATCCCTGTGTTCACGACAAGAAATAAAATGATTGAGGGTTGGCAGTGACAGGTGATTGCTGGCTTTGTTTACATGTTTACCAGAGATGAGTCATGCACGTTGGTTTAAGACGTTTCAGTGATCACCAAGGGGCAAACTCCGCCTCAGAACAGTGAAGCTCGCTTTCTTGTTGCAAATAGTGTAATCCTCCCTTCATCCGCTAGGGGCTGGCTCCAAGAGCGAGCAAATCCCCATAGACTCCCATGTTAAAAACGCCAACTTCACAGCAGAAATAAACAGGTTTACAGCCTGGTTCAAAAAATCATTTTAGGTTTATTAGGTCAAGTTTGCCTTCATGTCAACTGTGAGGGGGGTGAATTTTTTTATAACTCATTCGTTTAGATGTCATTTATTCTTCAAATTACACATAATTAAGGGCGTATCCTTATGATTGACATGCGGCAGACCAGAAGGCCGGCCGGCAGGCTCCTAGTTAGCTCTGTCTTTGCTCTCAGTAAGGTCTCAGTCTGTAGCAGAGTCGCACAACGGCGGTGTTTAGTCAGCGAATTGCAAGTCTAAGCATGTCTTACCTTAACCATGCCGCTTAGGGGGCTTATCTTTGTTAGCTCCTCTTAGTTTCGTGTTAGCTCAGTTAGCGTTTAGCCCACAGTACGTCAGCTGTCAATCATTTGCCCCGCGGCCGCGCTGTGCCCATTTTAGGATTTTCCTGGAGTGACGACGTACGTGACACGGCAAGATGGCGACGGTAAGACACGCCCAACTGGCTTCACATTTCTCTATTCAGAAGAGACCGGAAGCTACGTCCAGTAATTATATACAGTCTATGGTGATCACATTAGATTTTCCTCACATTCTCTCATGCCACTTATTATCTTGCTGACTGCTGATCTCCTGAAGAGTTCATAAACATGTTTATATTGCAGTACCGCGCTGAGGAGCTTCACTCTGTGGAGAATGGTTACCATGACAACCCCACACTGGATGTGACCAATGACAGCCAGGCTGAGATGCGGGAGAAGAAACCGAGTACCAATGGACTCACAGGGGTGGGAGAAGGAGGTGGGGAGGACAGCAGTCGCTGGCAGGTGATTTGATGATTTATTGGGTAGTTTGTATTGGAGAAAAAAAAATGAGCAGATGTAAAGTGACTGGTTGATCCTCGCACTCATGAATGTCAAAGAAAGTTTGTCTTATTAGGAGCAACTTTGTATCCACTTATTTTTGTTTTTCAGGTGTTTGTCAATCAAGCAGCAACTGAGGATGATGAAGAGGAGCAGGACACACATCTCTGATTGATGAAGGGGTGTCTTATTTGATGATGAGGGGAGTTTGAAGAAAAGAGGATTATAACTGATGCCAGAGAAGACAAAAAGGAGAAAGAAATGTCTTTAGATGCGATGTCTAGAGTTTAGCAAGAGGTGAGGACAGGAGGGGTTTAGCTGGAGGAGTCATTAATGTCATCGTGGTGATGAGACACCAGGGTACATGAGAAACTGAACTTTATCTTGATATGTAGACTAGTCACATAGTTGAGAAATGCATCTGAAAACCCTACTTGAAGTTAGATAGCATCACCATCACATCAGGACACCTCTGTTTAGTGTGCCTTATACTCTTAGCTTTTTGTACTGTGGCAGCACGAGACAGTTTAAATATAAGAGACAAATCATAGCATGAAGCATATTTTTAGACCTCTAACATTTGAATGTGAGTAAGCCTTTACAGTTTTCTTGTCATTTTGGGTAAAAACTCATTTAAAAAAAAAAAAAATCCAATCTGGTAGAGAAACTGTTTCAACAGGAAAAAGCAAATATTTAGGAAAACATGTTTACTTTGATTACAAGAGATGAAATCTAGCAAGATGTACTGTATTGTTAAAGATCAGTGTTTGATATATAAACACAAAGTTCGCACAAAAAACAGTATCATAGATCACCAGCTTATTATAGACACTTAACCTTTTATAAAGTAGCTGCAATCAACACTACTGTGAGATCAAGAAATGAATCCGGACAAGCCCCCATTATTGCCTAGCCTGGTGCAAATAAAGGCCGGCTTGATGTTCACAAAACAAGGAAATTAGCTAAACAATTTCAGTTTGGCTGACTTCTAAATTAGTAATTGAGAAATTCTCCTCACACACTTTTTTGTTCATAAGAATAACTTCATTTATAATAATTGTGTATTTTTTCAAATAATACAATCACTTTAGTAACATTCTGAACTTAATATTTGGAATGAAGCATTTTTTTTTCCACTGCTGTGCGTTCCAGATAAGATTTTCATCTACTCCAGAATATTGCTTATAGCAGTAAGAATGTCTAATCAGTAGTATCCTGATAGATTTTACAGCCTTTAAATTGTCAGTAGTTTATCTGATGACACTGACAGCAGCGACTCCTCAGCTACTCCTCCAACATACTGAGCAGAAAGTATTGCCTGTAGCAACTGTGAAAGTAAAGTTTTGGCACTTTATTGATTCCCATTGGAAATGGTGTCTATCATTGAAATGCTGCATCATGTTAAATGTATTACATACAGTGACTGAACTATCTCTATTTTGCTTTTAGTTGTGGTTGTAACTGCTGAGGATGTTTACTGTGAATTCTTCAACACGTCATGTGAAGCTAAAATTGTGCGCTGTTAGCCTAATGTGACTTTTTTGAATAATGCTGGAATGGCTACTGTTTGCTCCTGGCTGAATCTTGTGGCTATGACACGTGGGCAACATTCAAAAATGAAAAAAGCATGAATATAGTCACTGTTGAGGCTGAGTTGCCAAACCCCAGTCCAAGTTGAGCTCCAATTCTCAAGTATTTCAATGTTTAATATAAAAGTCAGTTACCAAGAACACGTCGGTCTTGTTTGAATAATTTGTCATTTCATTAAGGTTACGTTTGAGTCAGCGAAGCTGCATGAGTCAGAATTAAATGTCCAAACCACTATGAATATGTCTGTGGCTGCAGTTGTAGTCCATTAATTTCAATGACATTCACTGTGGTCATATCTGAGTCAGCAAAGTAATTCGTCTCACAAATGTCACCACAAGTCATTATGATGATGACATGAAAAGAAGTTTTGTTTCACAGCAGTCATATTCTAAAGCAGAAATTCAATATGTGATGCAACTAAAGCACACCTGTTCATTTCAGCTGTGATTTGTTTACCTTGGTTCAGACCTGCAAGTAAACTAATTTTCCCAGGACTTTAGACTGGTGGGAACATGGACAAGTGCAATCTGAAGAAAACTTTTCCTTTAGGATCAAAAGCAAATGCCACTTAACAGTTAAGCCTTAGTAAGCATTTTTTAAAATGGATTTGAGTCTCAATTGAGAGTTTTATGTCTTCAAGACAATGTGATGCCATCCATTCATTCGTCCGTCCATCCATCTTCTACCACCAATACATATAGTCCCTTCAGCACGTCCTTTGTTGTCACTGCTGCTTCCTCTGGTGGGACATGCCCAGAAGAACTCCCCAGGAAGGTATCTCGGAAGCGTCCTAACCAGATGTCTGAGCCATCTCATCTGGTCCTCTTGATGCAAAGGAGCATTGGTTCTAATCTGAGCATTTCCTTATGACTTAGCTTCTCAGCCTATCTCTAAGGGAGAGCCCCACCTGCTAAATGAAACTTATTTTGGCCACTTGCATTATAGATGTTGTTCTTTTGGTCACAATCCACAGCTGGTGACTATACAGGACTGTCTCAGAAAATCAGAATTCATGATATTCTAATAATTTGAGATAGGATATTTGAGTTTTCTTAAGCTGTATGCCACAATCAGCAATATTAAAACAATTTCATGTTTTTTTAATTGCATTACAGAAAATGAACTTTATCACAATATTCCAATTTTCTGAGACAGTCCTGTAGGTGAAGGCGGGAACATACATGTAGATCAACCAGTAAATTGAAAGTTTCACCTTTCCCCTCGTTTCATCACACCCCAAAGGTGATGGCTAAAGGGCTGAACTTCAAACCAACAAACCAATAGTTGACCTCACAGTAGCTTCACCCGCCTAACTGTCCAAATAATTGCCATAACATTGAATAAGTTGGAGTGTTTAAAAGGGGCAGTATTTGAGCCTGTTCATAACAATAATGTTCTGGGCACGAATGCCAAGTTACGTGTTAACATACCAAACAATTTGAGGTTGTGTAAAACATACGGGCCATGGATGAGAGCAGCTAAAGATTTCTACATGTTTTAGCTCAAGCTGCCTTTGTGTGGTATCGTATTTATGGTAAATACCAAGGTCCAACATCAAAATTGCGCTTGAACACCCACTCATGTTGTAATTTCCACTGGAAAGCTGGAAAAATTTTATGATGCTGGAGTTAGGGATGGGCAATACCGAAATTTTTCATGTCGATAAGATGCCAGTATGGCACTTTTTCAGAGATACCGATATTGATACCGATACTTTTTGTCCTTTAAAAGAAAATCACATGATTGTACATTTTGCTTTAATATCTTGAATGCAAGGGCAATATTTAGATATAAGTAAAACCTGAGAACAAAAGTACTGGAAAAAAAAAAGCTTTTAAAACAATAATAAGTTATGGTAATGATAAAATTAAACAAAAATAGATTTAAAAACGACTTACAATTATCAAATAATATATACTAACTAAAATGATCAAATTTGTTAAGTGGAAAGTGTTAAAATAGAAAATGTAATAGTAATATTACAAATTTACCTAAACATAATTCACAATAACCTGCATTAAACCACTAAAAGACAACAAAACATCATCATCACTAACAGTTGCAACATCATCATGACATCTGATAGGCTACCACCATCATATGATAGGGAAACTAGAATCTGGCTGCTTTCATCATTTCATTGCCTAAAACTCTCAGAAGTATAAACAAATATCATGTTTTGTATCTGTACAGTGGTATTGCGATACTCAAAAAAGTATTGATTCCGATATTTTGTCTTGCTGGTATCGAAGTATCGACTCCAAGGTATCGATATGCCCATCCATATGCTGCGTTCCATTTGAACTCGGAAGTCAGAAATTCCCAGTTCCGAGTAGGAAGTTTCAACTGGAACGCCCCCCTGAAGTCGGATTTCCCACTTGGAAAGTCGGACAACTCTCGCAGCTCCGAGTTCAGATTTAAAGATGGCCGCGCCCTGTGTTAGCAGTTTTAGAAGCTTCTGTAATGTTACATTTATTTTCACTTCTTACTTATATTTTGTTGCATAAATCAATCGTACACGTAGTATTGGTTTATACAGATGTAAGGGGAAGCTGCTGTAGTGTAATTCACATTTTTCATGTGGTATATGTGAACTACAACACCAGCTGTGCTAACAACGGCTAATAACAATAGCCTTAGCAAACACGTTGTTTTGCTAGGTTGCTAACTGGTTTTCCGACCAGTGAGCTGGAACGCAAGTTGGTCGGGTGTGACGTCACCCCCCAGTTCCCACTTCCCAGTTCCGATGAAAATGGAACGCAGCATTAGCCCGAGTTGCTGAGATGAGGTAAACTTTGACCTTTCAGCATGGCAGAGAGCAACAAAAATATCCTGAATGGGATGGATTGCGTTATGTTTAAAGTTTTCTGCAGCTGTTATTTGGTTAGCTTGTAGCCTAGTCTGCATAATTCTGACATACAGAATTTTAATAACGTAACCATTTAAACTTCGTTTTGTTTGTAAAAATATGGTTATTGTTTGGTTTACCACCTCAGACAGACGCTAGCTAGCTAGCAGCTAGCTAGTCAGTCGAAGATGGTGTTTAACTTCATTACAACAAATCACTTGAATACAACGCACTGGTAATTTCCACGTATTTCCACCACATGAAGGCAGCATTACTCAACAGTACTGTGCAAGCTGTGATTGACCAAGTGTGGTTGTTCTCAGCTGGAGAAAACTCCAGTAACTTTATCTGAAGACACAGTATATGTGTGCTGTCCAACGTGTGTTAAAGAGAAGCAGCAACACATTTATCAGAGGTTTTTATCTTCATTTGACTCGTGTTGCAATAAAACATGTAGGAGTTACGTTAAATGAGGGGGAAAGCCATGAAGTAAAACATGTTGAATTACTTTGAAGAGCAGATTACATGACAAAGACTCACTCATAACCGATAAAGTGAAATTTCCATTGTTAGAGCAGTCGGGTGCTCATTCAGACATGCAGTGACGTGCTACTGTTAGATTAAAAGAAATGCGCAAAACATTGTTTTTATGTTTGTTTTTCTTAATGAGCTGAGTGATGCAATTGTCATTGCTCAACATTGCTGTTGTAGGTACTGTGCTCATCTGCATTTCATCCAGATGTTGCCTGTGTTATAGTCCGTTGACTTCTCATTAATGCATATGGCTTCACTATGAACTGTGCTGATTGCAGGATTTGCTAGAGGTTCATAGGGACTGAGAACTATTTATCATGACTATTTAAATTGACTGTCTGTTGTGTAAATGTCTGTTCTTAGAGCACAAAACACGGCGCAGACAGCCCCCTTATTATCTGCAGGGACAGGGAACAGATCAGCATGTAGCTTTCAGCATTGCAGCGAATACCAAAATAACAAAACATACAGCTAATGTTGCTTTATTGGATTATTAAAAGCCTTTGATGGAAACTGTTTTGTGACTTGATCCTTTGTCACTTGAATTTGACATTTTCTTATGATTTAATGGAAAGCTGGTGGATGTTTGTTGGTGGTATCAGTGGGTGTCTTAGGCAATTTAGTGGCAGAAAAAAGAAAACAATCTTTGGAGTAAAAAACTGTTTGGTTATTTACATTTATTGCTATTCATTATTATTTACTATTTTTTTTTTAAACATTTAGCTGTGTTTATTAATTTTTGGGTTATTTTCTTTCACTTGAGTGAATATTTTTAATATTTTTTTGTCCTTTTATATGCCTTTTGACCTTTTGCCTTTCACATATTATTATTTTCCTTTCTTAAATCTTTTTTTCCCCCTGAAATTGTTTTTAAAAAGTTTTGGTCCCTGAAATCTTTGACTGGTGTAGAAAATAAAGTAATAGATAAATCAGTTTGTTTTGTTTCCTTAAAAACTAACATTTAATACCATTTTAAAGATATAATAAACTTAACACAAAAATGAGGAAAATTGCGCTGTTGATTATTTCTCCACTGTATCACTAGAAATTGCTGTTTTATTATTATGTCAAAAAACCTGATTTATCACCTTTCCAGCAAATAACTTGGAAAAATATGGCATTTGTGAAATGAGCAGCAAAGCTGAACATGCTGGTAGTATCCCCAAAATGTTCTCAAATCTCCCACAGATTTGAGATTCAAGTGCTGCCATGTTTGTATTTAGACATATGAAAGAATGAACGTGGAGCCAGCGTGATTTTGAATCTCCAGAAACTAAGTCCATCCTCCAAGATGACAACACGTCCCCTCACGAAGCCTGGATCATCACTGAGTTCCTCCAGAATTTGGGAGTGGAGAGGATGAAATAACCTGCCATGAATCTGGACATCAAGTTGGACACTTGTGGGATCAGCTTCAGTATGCTGTGTCCAACTCAACCACACCACTGAAAGAAATGATTTGTTGAATGAACTTAAAAAAAAAAAAACATGGAAAGTATTTCCACACAATTTAATTACTCTTTCACAACAAAAAGCAATTTTGTTTTTTCAATACAATATACTTTATTTAGGTCAACCTAATATACTGACTTTGTTCAACCTATTTTTCTTTCTAGTTTAACTAACATAAACCGACTTAGGTCTGTTTAACTAATTTTACATTAGTTTGATTTACACTAATACTTCTGGTTATAATTAATCCCACTAAACTTGTTTGGGTAAAGTTAACTTAAAATTATTGTGCAATCGAAACTCATTAAAAAGAAGCTTACTTAAATAAAAAAAAATATTCCCACTGCTAGGGCTTGGACATCCAATGGGGTGTGGCCAGATAGGTGGGTTAGAGCTGGGGGTAGGGGTTTGAATAATCCAATCAAATTGGTTTGTGGGTGAAGTCGGATGTCCAACTCTGCTCAGTGTCTGAGTCTGCCTCATCCTGCAGGCAGGACCTTCTCATTCCTGAAGCTTCTGCATGAAAGTATATCATTACAATCTAAAAGTACCAACTTCAGTTGGTACTTGCAGGCATGCTCACCTGGTCTCACCAACGCTCAAGATGAGAGCTGTTGTCCACAAAGTGGCCTCAGACAAAACCTGAAATGATTTAAAGTTCTTTGTGGTATTTTGTCTTTGCATATATATATTGTATTTAAATCAACAACCAACATATCTGGAATCGAGGGCAGAGACCGACTGGGACCAGTAAATAACTATTTTCTAGTCTTTGACTACCAGTCATATTTTTTCACCTCTTGGCCAGAAGTAGATGGGCATAAGTTCAGTTCCCCATCCAGATCAATATCAAACCTCCATAATTTCTAAGTGGAGCCATGCCCTACCTGTGGTATGTTTGCTCCCATCACAGGCAGCCTGTGATGTCCAAGGGAGACAACATAAGAGCCCCTCCAATGATTAATCCAGACTCTCAACTCATTGTAGCATTCATTAAAAGCTGTCTGTTTGTTAAACCAGAATGTGTTGGCTAGATTTGTGCTCGTTGTTCTCCTTTATAAAAACAATTTAATTTAAAAAAATTGACAGTTTAAATAATGTAAGCAAGGCTGGAAACCTCCCCCCACCAAAGTTCCGTTTTTTCTCTACTGTGGCAGCAGGGGGGACGACGACCCCTGAAAGGGAAGCTTATTGTGTTCAGGCAGACCACAAACACCTACATCTCCTTGCTCTGCTTTGCAGCATGGGTCCTCTCAGCAAAGCAAAGCCGTTGGCTGCTAGTCTGTTAGCTAGCGGCTACGTACGCAGTCTGTAGCTGACACATTTGGTGCTGGATGTTTCATGTCGCTGAGAAATGAACCGTATATATGCCAGGTTTGTTAATGTCTGTTGAGAAATTGAACGAGGCACAGTCTCCGACTTCTACGAATGCTGAGTTTTGTTTTTATTCAAGCGGTACTTTCGATAAATCTTTTGTTTTTGAAGCTAAGTTAGCTAGTTAGCCTCTGGTACATGCCGTTGTTTCGTTTACGCTGACGATGTTGATGCCAACGTTCAGTGGCCTTGCCTTTATCTTTTAGACTTGATGTACACCTTTGCTTAAATGTAACACTTTAAGTCACAATTACAGGCTTCATTAGAGAGTAGACATTATTAAACAGCAATTTGGTCGCTGTTGTTACCGCCCAGTGCGATGGATTTTTAAAGACGGTGATGTTTTGAGTAGGTAGAAGTAGCCATAAGAAACAGCGCTTGTTTATGCAGTCTGTCAAAAACTGACTGTGAAGTAGAAGTATAATGCATTGTTTTGACCTATAAAAAAAATCTGGCAACGTTAAACCGGTATAGTTTTGAATTGGGTTGTTTCTCACCTCCGTTCACATACATGCAGACAGACATGCATACATACAGAAGTATTTTCAGACAGTCAATGTTTTTAATTTCACTGTGGTTACATTCACCGTAAAGTCAACTTGCTTATAACTACCAGTTTAACCCATTAAGCCGGCCGACTAGTTCACACTGGCGGGCGTCAGATTCATCCACCGGGGTGTATTTCAGGTTATATGGTCATGTGGGAGTCAGGAAAAGCTAGCAGCTGCTTCTGACAGTAACTCTGCCTTTGTCCTCCTGCCATTTACATCCCGTTTCCCCTTTGAAACCAGATACTCAAACTGTTAACTCAGTGCACATTATTTTAATACTGACTAACTCCAGGTTCAATTTGATGTATTTTGGTGAAGTAAATCTTGTTGGTTTGGATAAATTCTCAAGAATAGCAACACAGCTAGTCAGCATTAGCCAAATAGGTTTATGTCAGGCCTTTACCAGGAAGTTACTATTATGGATTTGGTTAAATGTTTACCTGTGGAAGTCTGTAACAAGAGCCAAGTCAAAATTGAATCTCATCATGGGATAACAGTGTTTACTCAGCCACTCCTAACTGATTTCTAACCCACTTTAATCTGAAGTATCACAATGGTCTGCTGATCAGTTATCAGATCAATGGTTACTATTTATGATGCAGTCTCATATAACTATAAAAGAAGGGACTGTAACTTGTAATTTGACATAAGGGATGTATTATTTGTGATTCTACTCAGATGATTGAAGTATACTGTATTTTAAGTATATGTTGGACTTGTTTTCTGAAGTGGTAATGTCAGGAGAAGAAATGAGCTTTGCATTATGGGTACAACATGAGTGAAATAACAGTGCACATAATAGTTGTGATATTTGAAAATCAAGGATTTTTTGGTCACATTTTTCCATAGCTATTTGTGGACAAATATCTGATTGAACATTTATGAATTCCTTCTGAGCTTTCTTGACAGTTGATGTTGTGTGTACTTCACAGTGTTTGGCATTGAGTGGTGTCTGCGTGGAGTGCACGGGAGATTGCACACCAGTCAGCCCAATTCTGCTTGCTGCTATTTTTAAATATGTAACTAGATTAAGATGTGTGTGCATGAAAGGCCCCCTAGTTCATTGAATGTATCCAGAAGTGATTTATATTCAGCGGTAATACAACTGAATAAAAGGATGTCTAATCTTAGGTTGAAAGAAATGATTAAACAATGTTACTGTACTATTGTTTTGGATTTTTTAAGCACAAATGTTGAAAAAGATCTCAATTTATAGATTCTCTTTTATAACGGCTGGCTTCTTCTTTTTGTCTTCAGTCATAGTGGTTGCATTGTGGACACATGACATCACTCTGGGATGAAAAAAGTTGTTATAAATTTTTTTTTAGAGATGCACGATATAATCGGTCTCCTATCGGTATCAGCCTATATTGCCCTTAAACCTGAGAATCGGATATCGGCCATCCCCCCCCCCCCCCCCCCCCCCAGCTGCTTCTAAAGTCTGGAATAAGCAAAAACTTATTATTCAAAAACTTTTTTAAAGACTTTAAAACTTCTAAAGAGAGTTTATTTTAGGATATTCTGTGTAAAGAGTTTATACATCTTATGTGTGTAAATAATAGGGCAGGGGAAAAATATCGATACACTGAAATACTGTAATCTTTTCATATGCTGATATAACAATATTTAAAAATGCAGTATCAATATATATTACTGACTAAATTTTGTGATATTTTGTCGTTCAGTCACGTAATCTTGCAGGTTTTTGTGAAATCTCACGAGAACTCTTAAGCCGCCCCCCCCCCCCCCATAATGAGGAAATCTTGCAAGATTTCATCGCTAAAATAGATCAATATCCCATTTTTACATATCTAAATGAAATCTGGATGTGAAAATATTGCAATATTTCAGTGTATCGATATTTTTTCCCAGCCCTAGTAAATAACCAAATATCCCTTGTCTTTGGGTATTGTTTTTTTTTCTCGGGGAGAAGAAAATCCAGATTGTTCAAGGATATGATGCACATATCCTTTTAGTTTTGTTTGAACTTTTGTTAAGTTTGACTTGTTATACATAACACAAGGTGCGGTATTTTTCGAATTTTTGCACAAGGAATGAATATTACATCATTTATTTTTCAGCTGAAATATCAGTATCAATATCGGTTATCGGCCACATGAGTTATAAAATATCGGCATATTGGATATCAGCCAAAATTCCAATGTTGTCCATCCCTATTTTTTTTTTTTTTAATTTTGGTTATTTTTTCTAGTATTGTCAACATAATATAACCTTTAACTCAGTTAATGGAAACATTAGTTGATTTTAGCTCTAGTTTGACCAGACATTGCTCAGAATTTGAAATAATCTCTCTCCATTCTTCATTTCTCTCCAGGTATGACCTGACGACTACAACATCAGGCTTTGACCTCTTTTTGCATCATCCCAGTTCAGTTGGATAGAAGAGCCCCCTCACATCTAAATCATTGCTCAGGACTGTTGTTTCTTCCTCTGAAGACTTCAGTCAGCCCAGGACTGTACTGCATCAGCCACTCAGAAATCCTCTGTTGACCCCCTTTCAAAAACACCAAAACCAAAAGTGACAATGTATTGTCTACAGTGGCTACTCCCTGTGCTGCTCATTCCCAAGCCGCTGAACCCAGCTCTGTGGTTCAACCACTCCATGTTCATGGGCTTCTACTTGCTCAGCTTCCTGCTGGAAAGGAAACCCTGCACCATCTGTGCCTTGGTCTTCCTGGCTGCCCTCTTCCTCATCTGCTACAGCTGCTGGGGCAACTGCTTCCTTTATCACTGCCAGGATGCTGTACTGCCGGATGCTGCACACGACCCGGCAATAGTTGGGACTTAGAAGAGGAGGAGGGCTCACCGGAGAGGGGGAGGAGGAGGCGTGGAGACTGAATTGCTGTAGAATGATGCTGCCATGCTGTCAAGAGGGAATTGGACTACACTTTGAAGGTGGAGTTTTAGGAGGGAGTGCTGAAGGAATGCTGGAGGGAAATGACATGAATGCTCAAGAGGAGTAGAGCCAGTTCTGGAAGAATATGGACACTGTAAGGAAGAATTTACAAAGGCATGTGCTGTAATGTAACATGCAGGGAAGATGGGGCGTCCAAACTTGAAATGCAAAGGGAAGGACAAGCGTGAACTTGGTGCTGAGGAGAGAGAGTTTTCTAATGTCATTCCCAGCAACTTTGATTCCAGCATTTGAAAGATAAGCAGAAAAAGCCGTATACAGTATACACCATGCTTCAGTGTTCATCTTTTTAGAAAGAAAATATGTCATTCCTCAAACAGAACCACACTGAGCACACAGGCTGGACAGACATGAACCCTCTGGTAGCGATAGTCCAAGACCCCGTCGCCTCTTTGGCTCTGCACACATCACCCTGAACAAGGAGAGCACACTGACACTGGACAATCAGTAACCATGCTGTGAAAAATCCCCCCCCTTTTCCCACGTCTCGACACAAACGCCTCACAGCGGTGTGACAATGCTGAGGAACTGTACGGTTGTTACCCACTGTGCTCTGCAGCTTCCCCTTCCTCCTGACCCCTCAGTGTGAAAGTCCCCTACACCCACACCTGTGATCCCAACATTAATTCCCCCCCTTTCTTTTCTTTTTTTTTTTCTTTAGAGTAATTTTTTTCCTGTGCATGGTGTGCTGTTTATCTTTTTTTTTTTTTTTTCCCCAAACAAATTCATTAAAACACATTTTAATGAGTTTAAACAAAATGCTGAAAGTTTCCAAAGGGTAGAAAAAGCAGGATGTGCGGGTGTGTGCAGGTTGAATGAAAGATCTTTTCTGTAATGTGCGATAGGATGTATTTTTTCTTTCTTTATTTTGTGATCTTGACATGCTGATAAGTGTAAAAGCGTGGTGATTAAAGGAAACAGGAAATGGTCAGCGTAACTACAGTAAGCAATACAGAGCTGGCTGAGGAAGAGGCTTCAGATTTTCACCCGCAGCACGACGTTTACCAGTTATTACGTTTCCTTGTTTCACTGCTCTTAGTGTTAATGTTTCGCTGTCAGACACACCTCAAGATGTTTATAGTGCGTAACAGTCGGTGTGCAAGGAGAATGCGTGTGTGTGCGCGCAGGCGTGTGTGTGTAGTCTCCTGTTGCAGTGTTGAACATGTTTACTGCGACATGATTGCTTTGGTTTTAATTTAAATAAAAGTTTTTCTCTCTAAATGTTTAAATGGACTTTTTATTTTATGTGTGTTTTTTAGAAGTTATTTAGTAGTTGGTATAATTCGAAAGGAATTTTTATCTAGTATTTTTATTTTTATTTTTATTTTGTCTTGTTCATAGATGCCATGAGTGGTTTTCTCTGCTGACGGTTAAAAAAACAAACAAACTGGCTGCACTGCCAATGATCTACTCCATTTCTTTACACTTTGGTTAATTTAAAAATGCATCTGAATAAGTTATTTGTCCCACTTATGTATGGAAATGTTGATTACAAATATACATTCACACACATATATGAATATACATTTTATCGTTGCTCAAAAACCAAAAATGCGCAAATGCAAATACACAAAACTAAAAACCTCCATTAAATATGCGGTTGCTTTGTGTTGCAAACTTGGTCATTATCACCTGCACTCTTAATTTATCAGGGATGTTATCCCTAAAATCAGTTTTATATTAAGTTTTGGCTTGAATTTCTTTGACTAGTTTTATAGTAGTAATAGAAACATAATGGTAACAATGATCAGATATGAAATAATTTAAATAATTAAACATACAAAAAACAGAACAGACCAAAAACAAATGAGCAAAAAATAAAATAAGCTGTGAAAAATTATGCAATAATACAAGAAAAACATATAAGAGAGAGGTAGAAGCCAAATAGGCTTATAAAAGCACCCCTCCCAAGAAAAAGAAAACTAGGTTGTACTCTAAAAGAAAAAAAAAGTTGTTCTCTTTGTGTCCGATAATAATCTCAGTCATTTTTCTTTGTTACAGATGTGAATTTTTTTTATAAATCTGTTTATTGAACATTTTAATTAAACAAATACAAATCACAGATTCAATAAATATACAGAATAGATTCAAACCCTTGTGCCCTAACCCTGTATCCTACACAGATAAATATACAAGCAAGTAATAAAACAAAAAAAGAGAAAATTATTTTACTGTAAATTAAGTAAAATTGAGAAAAAGGAAAAAAAGGGGATTGGGAAAAAAAAGATAGTGGTTGAAGTAACTTGTTTTCACCTAGATATGCAAGTACAGTCTATCTTTCCCAATTTTTCACATCAGTGATGCTGTTGAAATAGGTAAGAAAGGGCGTCCAGACTTGGTCAAATTTGTTCCTGTTACCTTTCAGAGTGAATTTTATCTTCTCCAATGCAAGGTGAGACATAACATCACTAACCCACCTGACATGAGATGGAGGTTTAGAACTTTTACAATTTAACAATATTTGACGACGGGCAAGTAATGTAGTAAAAGCCACAACAGTAGACGTCCAGGCATGGCCTTCAGGTCTGACACCAAATAAAGCTATCAGAGGGTGTGGGTCTATAAAAACCTTACTAAAAGAGTTAAATATAGAAAGCCAAAATGCCTTTAGGGTGGGGCACGTCCAGAACATATGAATTAGAGTTGCTGGAGCACATTTACACCGGTCACAAGTAGGATCAGTGCCAGGGAAAATTCTGGCCAGTTTGGCCTTAGTTAAATGAACACGGTGGACAATTTTAAATTGAATGAGGCCATATCTACTGGATGAGCAGGATGAGTGAATTTGCTCTAAAACTGATTTCCACTGATTACTAGAAAAGGATATGCCAAGATCTTCCTCCCAGAATGACTTGATATGGACAGTCGACTGAGTGTTGATGTTGATTAGGGTGCTATAAATCCTTGTGATAGCACCTTTATTGCTTGCCTGTATGGCAAGAAGTGTATCCAAGGGAGTCTCTGGGGGTAAGTCAGGGAGGGGATGGTCAGCTTTCTGGATAAAGGCCCTAACCTGAAGATAGTGGAAGTGGTGTGACTGAGGTAAGCCAAATTTTTCTGCCAGTTGAGCAAAAGATGCAAATATACCATCAATATAGAGGTCTTTAACTGCTCGTATTCCATTGCTGTGCCATGCACAGAGAGACAGATCTAACTGAGCTGGTGTAAAGAGATGGTTGGATGCAATCGGTGCTGACAAAGAGGCTTTCTGCAGGCCAAATTCATTCCTAAATTGTGACCAAATTTTAAAGGTGTGAGTGATGACCGGATTCATGTGTGACGTGTTAGTTGACAGATGTGAATTTAAACAGTATTTTCAATTGAAGATGAGCGGGATGTTGTAAGATGAGAGGTCTGTGTGGCTATAAGATATTTAGAATGTTAAGATGGATGTGAATAAATTGAGTTATGAATTGGAGAAATAATATTGACTAATATATTTTGTTTGTAGTATTTTCTGTTAAGTTAAATTATGAGTCAAATTTGATCCACTAACAATAAAGAAGTATTGAGCTTTTGAACACATTTAATGGGTTTAATGCTTTTCAGAGACATGAATATTGGCAACATCTGCAAATCAATATCCATAAATGTATTTTTTTTTTTTTTTTTTGCCTGAGGTTGATACATAGATAGGAAAGAAAATGTAAACTCTTTTAGTCATTTTAGTGGGTAAATTAGGAAGTTATGGATTTTTCTGCAGGATATCCCTGGATATGCTTTAGCCACATATATTTAACAAGAAATTATTGGGTATGACACATTCTAGCTCTTAGTTAATTTTTCTCAAATCACACCGGTCTAAGGGGAAACACTGAAGTTCGGTGTCAGTAAGGAGGTGTGTAAAATGATCAAATGAAGTGACTTCAAAGCAAAAGATCACTTGAAAACTTTATTTTGTAAGAATATGTGTTGACCTACTTAGAGCGCTATGGACAGTTTAGTAGCCGTTCTGATCTGCTGATGGGCATTTATTTATTTATTTTTTAAATTTAAATATTACATAATTCATGATCACCCCATAAGTTTAGTGATGTGGTGGATCATCTGTAGGGTCATGACAACATGCCAGGCAGAGGAGAGTCAGGTTGAGGTGACATCACGTCTCAGGATGTCAGCAGCTCTGGCTTTTTAGGAACATGTATAAAATAACAGCACAATAACTTATGATTAATGAAAACTTAATTTTTTACCTTTGTTTTCTTCCAAAAAAGTACAAATGTGTTTTCAACATGTTTGCACTTAATGAACTATCCTTGTAGAAAACAAATTAAGAGCAACCTTACTTTTTTTTTTTTTTTTTTTTTTTTTAGAAAAATAAGTGCAGTTTTAACAACATTTTGTCTCGATTTATGATTTACAAGACTACGTATGCTCGCTGGAAATGTTGCATCAGTTTGTTTTAGTATCAGAGTTGCTGATGGTGTTTCTCTTTGACTTCTTTGTTTCACTAAAGTGATTATGAGTGAGATGAGACAGCCGTGAGCCTGGAGAAGAGAACAGGTGGACCGCTGAGATGCAACTGTCCTGTTTTACATCCTCGGTTTCCATGGCGATGAAGAATTTCCAGCCAGATGAAAGCAGCTGCTAACAGGATGAGAGACACAAAGAAAGAACATGAAGTAAGCCATATTCAATTAGTTATTCCAGGAAGCTTCAGCAGCACCGCCGTCTCCTGAAGACACTCCTGCACCAGAAGCAGGGATTCAACGCAGCTAAGATGATGAGGAGCATCCTAAACCCAGCCGAGGTGATGAAGAAATAACTGACACAGAATCAACTGCTCTGGAGGAGATCTTTACCTCACACTGCATCTCAAAGGTGAGGAAGATCATGGAGGAATCTTCACATCCTGCTCACCATCTGTTTGGCAACTCAAAAGCTGTATAAAGATTAAATCTAAAGAAGCCACACAATCCAACTGAGTTGCTGTATGAACGGTTATGTTTTCTGCACTGGAAGAACTGATGATAGCAGAAAGCAAAGCGCTATTTTTACATACTTGTAATGTTTAATGTAAAACACTTTAAATAGTCAATTTTACATGAAATGTGTTATGAATAAACAAAAGAGTAGAAAAAACAGACACGGAGCGTTGTAAAAGGTTTGACACCAGAAATGATACCTATAGGACCTTCAAGGATCACAACATGTTTGGCCCACCATGGTCCACTAGTTTCTGGACAGGGGAGCAAAACCCCCTTTTTTTGGGAACATTTTCAGGGCAAAATGATACAAATGCAAAAATTTAGGGACTGGCAGAGAGTATCTTTACACAGGGGAGACAGGAAAAAAGATTCTGAACCTTGCTGCAAGTCTATCACCCCCAACAGCCCCAAAGAGACAAAAAAAAAGTAACGTTTGCCTGAAAAATGTATAGTTTTCAGCACTTTATAGAGAATATTTGTACCTAAAATGTTTATAGAAAACTTCCTTAATTCAAAAGCCTCCGTTTGAGCACAAGATGAGCTTTCCACTTGCTGCAGGAAAGCTACAGGGTGGCTGCAAACATTGCAACCCCTTTTGTGTAAAACAATAAAATTATTATAGGTGCAAACAATACTGTCCTTCTGTTAATTATGTTTTTGTGAATTCTTCAATATTTTATGAACAAATAATATTTAAAGTAGATTTACCTTGAAAAGCATCTAATTCAGACACCAAAAGTGCACTGCTTGTTCACTTTGAGGAAACCTGGGGTCCATTTCATTTGGGGGGCGGGGTTAGGTGTCAGTTAAATAATTTGACATTGACAAAATAAATAACTGATACAGATTTTATTACATTGATTTTGAAAATAGTGAAAACGTACAAAAATATTAAAAACAAAAAATAAACATGATGAGACAATCACTGCAATCAAGTGTTGTCTGTAACAGCCAATCAGACTTCAGCGCATGTTGACAGGTATTTGTTGGTCCACTGTTTATAAGCAAGGTGTTCTAATTTGTCTGGGACAGTTTTATTTGTTTGTTTGTTTTTTAAATGATTGTATTTATTATCATTACTTTTTTCAGTTTCTCTTTATTTGAATAACAGTTTTGAATGTTTCCTTTTCTTTAATAAGAGGGTATGTGAACATTTGAGCACAACTGTAAATGTAGCAGCGCTGATTTTAAGGTTATCTTAATCCAGTTTTTTTCTGTTTGGAGTATAATTGTAGATACGGTATGTTATTTGCATTTTTTGTTTTATCTTTTTCACTTGTTGTTTTGCTTGCTTTTATTCCCATTTGGCCATTATAATACTAATTATTGTAATGCAGCTTTTTTGTCACTACTTCAAACTATATGAACTGCTACGTACTGCATAGATTCTCTGCTTGATGGTGTAGGTTTGAATTTATTTGAAATGTACATATACACAAACAAGACAGTGTACAAAGACTTTCACAGTTTAGTTTGTCAGTTCAGCTTTATTTTTCCAACAATGTCATGTCGGGGTTCTTCACAGACAGAGCAGATTCTCCTGACTGTCTTTCACTGATCCTCTTTGAAACAGTTAACGTTCCTGCTGCAGGTCCTTTCTTAAACCTTAAAACCCTCTTTAATGTTTTAATGTTAAAATTGATCCTAACTGATCAGATTTCTGCTTGATAGTCTCTGTGAACCTTTCAGGCACTTTTAAACAAAGAGGGATGGTTTCTGCTAGAAGCAGCAGTTGAACCTGCTGGAATTGTCCTGGAAAATGATTTAACTGGCTGAGTTGTTTTTTTTTTATTTTTTGGTTTGTTTTCGTTTCATCTTGTACTTTTATGAGTCCTGCATATGCTGGAAATCTGCAGGAACAGATGGTTCTTCAGTTTATAAGATATGCTACTTGTCTTTTTCACGTTTGTTTGTTTGTTTAAAGTAAACAATACAGATTTACATGAAAAAAGAAGAGGATGGCAGAGGAAACAGATGCACGTGGAAGGAGGTGATCACCTCCTTCTCTTTGATGCTTTTCATCCTCATGAAACAGCTGAGAGGATCTGTGTGTTTACCACAGCAGCTGGATTTATTACTATTCCTGCTCTGAATTTTATATTTAGTAGCAATAAGCTTCAGAGCAGGTCTGATTGAAATCCCAGAGAATTAAAACTACGCTTTGGAGAAGAAAGAATGCCATAAGATCATTTTTATGGCATAAAAATATGTGTGGTTGCATTACAGAAGTAAGCTGTTTTATTTCCAAACAGCAGAGACAGTCTGAGCTGAAATATGTTTCACAGCCACCCCTTCAGACCTCTGACGTTCATAATGACCGTAAATCGCAACTAGTTCATCATGTTTTATTTTTCAAGCTCTGGAGACAAACTTCTCCAGTTGTTGATAAGCTGTTCACCAGAATATTTCAGCTTTTGTGGCGCCATTTCATCAGATAGTCCAAGAAAAGCAGGAAACTTACAAAACAAATGCAGTGATGCAGTAATTTCATTATTATTTTTGGAATTTGTTTTAATTCTTAAAGGGACTAGAGGCAGGAATTAAAAAACAAACAAACATTCATGTCCATTTTTTTTAATACTAATGGGTGATGAAGCGCTACATACCAAAAAGAACGTTTCCATCCACGTTTCTCTCCGTTGCCTTGAACAGGCTGTGTGCTGTAAAATGCGCTGCAATTCGGTGTGTGTGCGCTGCCCTGCGGACGTGACGTCAAATGACGCTACATCCGCAGTTTTGATGCAGGAAGAAGACGGTTGCTGTAAATTCAAACACTGTAAGCGATAGTTATGGATTATTCTGCCGTCAGCAAACGATCCAGATCAACTAAAAGACACTAAAAAGTGGAACTATGAAGAAAAAGGTTAGTAAACAACATTATAGCTTCAGTTTGTGCACGCTCCCGTGACGGCTTGGCTCGTGGCTGCAGTTACCCACAGAACCAGTCGCAGTTGCGAGTTTCGTTTCTTAATCTTGCTTCAAATCCCTTTATAGCCAGTTTGACATGCAGCTCGTAATGTCTCACCATTAGTCCAAGTTTAAATTGTCTTGCACAGAACATTACCATAATCATTTTTATTAACATAAAGCTTTGGATTAAAGTGCTGATGACATGTTTTTGACATTTTTTGCCATGTTTTATCAACCAAAACGCTCTTCATGATGATCTATGTAACAGAAACAAGCGCAGCTGCATAGATGAGTTATTAGAAAACTTCACTGCTTTTCAGCACATCTGACCAGACTGTAGCACTGTGAGCCGAAACCGGATGGAACGTCTGCCAGAGAGTCTTAAAGGTGTCATGACATCAAATTTCACTTTTCTGGGGTTTTGGGGTGTATAATATGATCTGTTGTGCACTGATGAGGCCATGTGAATGTCCAGAGTGAGAATCAAAGTTCCTGTTTATGGTCTGTCAGCTTTGTCTCTCTGCTCAGAAACAGTTGAATCAGACAGCAGGCTATCATTCTACGTAGTTTTATCATTCTACGTAATTTAATTGCTCCAATAAGAGCACACTATCAAGTAAACAGCGCCCCTCCTCTCTCCTAACGGTTTATGCACCGTCCGCTCCCCCCCTCCCCCTCCCCTGTCTGATTCAGCTGCATGTATGGAGCTAGTAGTAACTTCTCTGCAGTCAGGTCTGGGTTTTCAAACAAATGGATTTAAAAAGCAAACTTCTGCAGCAACACTGAGGGAGGCGACCACAACCTTGTCATTACCTGTAAGTTTATTTATTTTCTAAATGCTGTCTTGTCTGATAAACGAAGCTCTCACTGTCTGAACTGCCCATGTTGCTAGCAGTTAGCCTTTAGCAAACTCCGACCGCAGCTTGACCTAGATTCTCCAAATAAGGTCATAGCGAAATAAGGTGTAGCCAATCAAAATGAAGTCAACGTGGTCTCCGGGTAAAGCTCCATATCATCACTGGACCCAACTGTATTACTGAGGAAGTGAGGTCTGGCGTTTCAAAACAATACTCCGCTGTAAAAAATGCCGTTTTTTTTTCTTTGGAGTATTTACATATGCAGTAATGCCAACAACATAAACTAGTTTTTAACTGCTATGTCATCACTCCTTTAACAGCTTATTTAACATTGAAGTCAATGGCTTCATTGCGGTTTTTAAGTTCCTTTTCCAGTTTTGCAGACAAACGGTAATGACTCAGCCTTCAAATTGTATTGACAGTTAATGGTTAAAAGCTTGTAAGTACAGCGTTAATTTATTTAGGTTTCCTACAGATTCAGATTTATTATTTTGAAGAGGATAAAGAAGCAGGTCGGAGTAGGACCTCTGGGAAACAGTATGCGCAGTGTCTCCTGTCTACAGCGTCTGTTTACTGGAATTCAGGCACCAACGTGTTGAGACTTCTAACACAATGAAACTGCAAAATATCCTCTGGATTATTCATTTTCAACCATCGTTGCTTCATCACATCGGTCATACAGCTACTGAAGAACAGACAGCTGCAGCTCGGTTATATGAGGACGTCTCCGGTCATCAGATCTCCTCCAGCTGCTTCCAAAGATGCATCCTTCCCTCCATCCTCATCCTTATAAACGGGAACTATTTAAAACTCTACTGGAACCATGTAAGTTGTTATCTTCAAATTTTTTAAAGGATAATTATTTACCGTGGCTAGCCGTTAGCCGCGAGCTAATGCAGGGAATGAGTGCCTCATCTCTGTCGCGCCTGGCTCTATCAAATCAGTGCAGCTCCTTATGAGTTGTGGGTCTGCTTGTGTTGTTCTGGGTCGCTCCTTACAGTTCTGGTTCCCTCAGTTTGGTCTTGCAGGCTTTTAGCTGAACCGGTGGACCTGAGGCTGGGAGACAGACTGTAGGCAGTTGGGTACGGGTCTACTCCGGTTCTAGCTTGTAAAATGTGATTTCCCCAAATTCCTCAGCATTTCACACTTTTCTGAACTGGCTGATGATCCCAGCACACAAACCAGTTCCAATCTAGCTGTTCTGGAGCATCTTTCATGTTTTCCACGGCTTAGATTATACATGTAACTCAATGGGCGGACCAACTATGTACAGTCGCTGACGACATACCATGGTGGCTAGGTTCGCAACTGAAAAGCTATTAGCATTTAGCTGAGCCTCCTAAACATAGGATATTTATGTAAATACACGACTAATTAACTTCTAACTGCACAGAACTACTGATTTTGACTTGGTGTGTTGTTGTATGGCAAAGTTACTTGACGTTAAGGTGGTGTCATCAGCACTTAAATAGTAAAAGTGTAAAATGAAAAATGGCTTTTCTTTTATTTCATAAAAAAGTAAAACACTTTCACTTAATTTGCTATCAAATATACGCATGTGATATTTATAAGAAAATACAGGAATCTGACAACATTTAACTACTGTGTTTTATTCTGTTTCAGTCAGGTCAACCTGCAGGTTTTATTTGATTTATACATGCTAATGCACTGTGTCCTGCTTTTTTTGGGAGTGGTATTAGTGTTCCAGTGATGCAAACAATCATTTGTTGCAGACACGATTATGGCTTAAAATCTTTGTAATCTCTGTATCATACATGATTTAAAACAACTCTGAGTCCTGTTGTAATGGAAGCTGGGATGTTTCAGTGTCTGACTCTGCACCAAGATCTTGCACATTTTTAATAAGTCTGTTGTGGAAAGTGTAGTCAGCTTTGCAGCATCTGCTGCAGCATCAGAACCAGAGGCTTAAGAGACTAAACTAACTGGTCCAGAAAGCTGGTTCTGTACTGGGGATAACTCTGGAGCCGCTGAAGTGGATTGTCTAGAGAAGAATGCTGCACAAGCTGATGAAGATGATGGACCATTCTTTACATCCTCTAAACAACAGTGTGAAGAAACAAAAGTGTTCAAAGTCCCTGCAAGACAGAAGGATACAGGAGAACATTTCTCCCTTGACTTTGTCTTAATCCTTATCATTTTTTTTTCTTTTCTCCAATATCCATATCCATATTACATTGAGTCGGCCTTCGGTGTATGTCCGGTAAAACTGGAGATACGAGGCAGCCACTATATAAGACATTATCTGCAGTAAAACTCCTTGATTTTCACCATGATTTTAAGTAGAATGAATTAACGAACAAGTTCTATTGTCCTGTGAATCCAGATTGAGCTTTCCGTTGGTTATGAGGGTGTTCTACACACTTTTCAGGGCTGCGTGTTCATGATGCGCTCTTCTGTAGTACAGCTGGGAAGAACAGCTCGCTACCCAGACAACACAATAACGCAATTTGCGAAACTCTGAACTCACAGGACAATAGAACTCATTTGTTCGTTCATTCTACTTAAAATATTGATGAAATCAAGGAGTTCTACTGCAGATAATGTCTTATATAGTGGCTGCCCCGTCTCTGCCATTTTACTGGACGTACGCCGAAGGGCGACTCAACGTAATATATTCCGAAGGACTTAAAGTGATGCAGAAACTTTACCGGTGAGCAAATGCACATATATACTCCTAGAAATAAGGTCCAGGTTGAAAAAAGAGAAAGTTTTCCTTTAAGGACTTTACCCCCACCTGAATCCCCTGCAATTCGCCTACTGAGCCAACAGATCTGTAGATGATGCAGTAAACCTGGCCCCGCTCTTCATCCTCCAGCATCTGGACTCCCCAGGATACTACGCCAGGATCCTGTTTGTGGACTTCAGCTCTGCCTTCAACACCATCATCCCATCTCTCCTGCAGATTGGACTCTCCCAGCTGAACGTGCCAGACTCCACCTGCAGGTGGATCACAGACTTCCTGTCTGACAGGAGGCAACGCGTGAAGCTGGGAAAACACCTCTCAGATTCCCTGACCATCAGCACTGGATCACCACAGGTCTGCGTTCTTTCCCCTCTTCTCCCTTTACACCAACAGCTGCACCTCCGGTCACCACTCTCTCAAACTCCTGAAGTTTGCGGACAACACCACCCTCATTGGACTAATCTCTGACGGAGATGAGAACTGGTGACCTGATGGAGTCTGAACAACCTGGAGCTCATTGCTCTGAAGACATGGACTTCAGGAAGAACACAGCCCCCCTCACCCCCCTCACCCTGAGAGACTCTCCAGTGAACTCTGTGGGGTCCTTCCACTTCCTGGGCACCATCCTCACCGAAGATCTCAAGTAGGAGCCGAACATCAGCCATCTATCCAAAAAGCCCAACAGAGGATGTAGCCTACTTCCTGCGGCAGATAAAGAAGTTCGGCCTGCTGGTGAAGATGATGGTGCACTACACCTCCATCATCCAGTCCATCCTCACCTCCTCCATCACCATCCGGTACGCTGCAGCCACGGCTAAGGACAAGACCAGGCTGCAGCGTATCATCCGCTCAGCAGAGATCTGCCGGGCTGCAATCTGCCCTCCCTCCAGGACCTGCACACCTCCAGGACCCTGAAGCGAGCAGGGAAGATTGTGGCCGACCCCTCCCACCCTGGAAACAAACTTTTCCAAACCCTCCCTCCTGGCAAGCAGCTTCACCAGACAGTTTCTTCCAATCTACCACCAGCCTCAACTTACCAAATGTAAAAACCATACCGGCTGCTGCACTTGCCACTTTATATCCCGAACTGGTTTTCAGTAGCTATTTTGTTCATTTGTCCCTTTATTTGTATTTTATTTTGTTTTTTGTATTTATGACTGCAACAATGCATCAGGAGAAATCCCTCGTAAAGTGTTCACTCTGTCGGGCAATAAACCTGATTCTGATCATAGAAACAAGATTTCTGGAACAAACTTCAGCTCAGATGTGAATGCTGCATGTGTGCAAACTCTGGCTTCAGACATGGTGCCTGTGATGGACAGTGTGCCACTAAACTCCAGCTCCACAAACTAGCTCTGAGCAAAGCTGTACATCAAGATTTTCAAATGTATCGAGACTTTTACACATGCCCCCCCCCCCCCATTTCTCCTTTATCCGTCTGCCTCTTACAACTTCCCCCCTCCCTCTACCTGCTGAAGCAGCATCCCCCCCACCTCCACCACCTGAGACTTCCTCAAACACAACAAACAAGAGCAAAACCATTTTTTACTTTTTAGGGGCATTTAATGTACAGCTACTGTCATTTTAAATGTTTTAATGCACATGCACTGCTGATCTTTAAAATGCGTTTAGCACTCAGGGGCTGTAAATTATTATTTTTTTGGTTACTAATAGAAATAAATATATCACCAATAGATAAAAGAGAGATATGAATTTTGGTTCCTATTGCCCAGCCCTGCCACAAACTAATACACTTATCTCTTTTCTTTTAAAGTTTTGCACCCATTTTTATGAATTAGATTATATAAACAAAGTTATTAATGTGGATTTAACTGGATTATAACTGGAATACAATGAATGTACATGTTTGTGACGTACTTTGAGATGACTTCACCATGAATTAGCCCTATACAATTATAACAAATGAATTGAAAAGGATATAGAAAACGAATGGATCAAGGAGTGCAAAAACATGTGGAATCACTTTTTAACTTGCATTTTATAAGACATTTTAGTGCAACTCTGATTATGCAAATGAATGTGAGGAGGAATTTGAACATGTTTTAGATTCTCAGGAACAGATCAATTTTTGTTTCCAGACCTGAGAATAAATCCACTCCACAGAGAATATGGAGACAAAAACACGTTGGCACTTCTGTGGTCGCACAGCTGCTCCACTGTCCTGCGACTTTGATAGATATTAGCTCTGTGGTTGAGTTGATGTGATCTTTTCTAACTAAAAGTGTTTGCTGGAGATTTTTAACCTGTTTTTGTTTCTAGAGCTTTGATTGCACCAAAAACTTCCTGAAGCATGACGCTTTTCTTACACACAATTAACGCCGGCCCGCTCTTTTTTTTTCCTCTCTCCTTTTTTTTTTCCTTTTTCTCTTTATTATTTTAATGTTTTATGGATTTTGTTTTTTTTTTTTTTTTTTTTTTTTTTTTTTTTTGCTCTTATTTTTTTTTTTTTTTTTCTTCTCCTCCCCTCTCATTTTTTTTTTCCTTATTTTCCTTTTCCCTTTTTCTTTTATGATATTGGTTTTTCTTTTTTTTTAGTTTAATATAAAATTTCTTTCGTCGCTTTATCCATTTTTTTTTTCTTTTTTTTACTTTTTTTCCCCAATTTTCTCTTTTTTTTTTTTTTCTTTTTTATTTTTTTTCTTTTTTTTTATATCTCCCTGTGGATTTTTTTTATGTGTTTTTATTTTTTTTTTTTTTCATTGTGTTTTTTTCCTTTGATTCCCCTTCTTATTTTCAATTCCCCTTCTTTTTTTTTTTTTAATTATAAGTTCTCCTCCCCTTCAACTTACTTTTGCTGACTTTAACTCTTTTCTTTGTAACAGAAACAAAGTTGGCTTAAATATGCTCTTCTCATGCCACTTTACTGACTCCACAATCTTAAATTATCCAAGTGAGAGCTGTAACTATAACCAGAGCCAGAAATCCCCCTGCATTGGGTGAAAACATCCTCGGAGCCCATGTCAGGCTTCAGTTTACCTGGACAGCCAGCAGAGGACAGCACCTGCCCCTGTTCCTCTGGTGGAAAGGGTTTCTTTTTGTGTCCATATCAGTTATAACCTAAAATCAATAATATTTAGCATCGTCATTTGGTTCTATTTCTCTAAATCTTAAGTTATGTTTGTCCCTTTGACACCGGTGCCAACTGAATGCCAGAACTTCTATTAAAACAAGCCATTTTGTTTTTCAGCTAAAAGGAAGAAATTATCCCACCACAAGATTTATCTGAACTTTAATTGTATCAAATAGCTCACAGACACAATTGAAGATTATCACTCTGGATTTATTCAGTCTCTCTGGGCTTATTATTAATAAAATATTTTGGTAATGAACTTATAATTTGTTTCAACCACACATTTGAGATGCTATGTGAAATCAAAATATGCCTATCCTTCATTTTCCAACATTAGAAGCATGTAAATGACTTGTTGAAAGTGAGTCCCAGCACCGTGAAATTAGTTCAAAGCTGCACCAGATGTCCTGTCACCTTAAATATAACGGAGATTTTAAATGTATCTGACAAAAATAGATTCAAGTTCTTAGTAAAATAATACAGAATGATGGTAAGGGGAGTCCTTGATCATCATCAGTGAGTGAACGATCCATCCAGAGAGAGGTGAAGTCACCATCATGCCATCTTTCTGTCCACGTACCATCGTGATTTTTTTCTGTTTTTCTTCCAGTCAAATAAAACCTGGCAGGTTCGTGGACTTTATCCTACTCAGACATAAGTCAAGTTAAAATCTAATCTTGAGTCTTCACAGTTGGGATCATGTGTCTCTGTATCCGGTCACATCTCCAGCTTTGTTTCTATAGGATGGTAATCTCTGTCTCTTGGTTCTGGTAAGCCTCTTCCTGCATCTCCGCATACAGCTGGTCCATCCTCTGGAAGGCCTGGTATCCCTTTTTTACCTGCATATAAACAGAAAAGGAGGAAAATTAAAATGATTAATAAAACATAAGAAAAATGATCGAGCTGTTGAATCATAAATAGTTGAAGTTTGTACCAAAGGAGAGAATAGTTTCTCTGGCAGTACTACGAAGATCTTCATCAGGTGATCTCCATAAATCTGCAATTTGATCCACGCTCTCTGTAGCCTGACAAACACAAAAATACTCAATAAAGAACCAGATGGTGACAACTGAATGTAATTGTTTCTGTGTCTAGAGTTAATGTGTGGTATTTACCCTGAGGCATTTCAGAGCCAAACAGGAGCCCTGCTGGATCTGAACATCAGAGCTTTTCAGACTCTCTGTGTAGTAAGCTACTGCCTAAAGGAGAAGGAACACACAAACTTCAGACAGGGTTCAATTTTATTATCTATTTGTATTTTAACAGGATGCTACATTTGATCTTAACTTTACTACATAACTACAATTTTTATTACTATCTGTCCCGTTTGTAAAATGTGTGATCCTTCCAAACAATTAACTGGACTGACCCAAAAGAAGTTACCCATAGTCAGTCATAGCTACACCTGAGACCACTGGATCCACTTGCAAATGAAAACATCTTTATGTCTGGGAGATTTTTGGCCACTAACGGCCACCGTACATTCATAACAGTGCTGGAGTATGAAGTCATTTGAAAGAAAACAACTTTTCTTTCAAGTACCCACCGTTACCACTAGATGTCAGTAATTCTTACACACTGTACTGACCTCCAACCCAGCTTAGCCTACTATGAATATGATGCTATGGTCCACTTCCCAAAGTATGTGAGTGTGGCAAGGTACGCAACTCCCGGGGGAGAGTCATGTGTGCTAACCAGTCAGCCAAAGGGACATCCCTGTGGCCAAGTAGCCAGGGCGCATGATCACTCGGAGTCATAGTGACAGGACCCCACACTGTCACATTAGCTTTACAGTAAAGGCTGCGAGGTTGTGAGTCACTCGCTCTGCATTTTGAGGCGTTTTCTTGGTACCACTTTTTTCTCCTCCTTTTACCAAGTTGATTTTATGTTTGGCAGGGCTGGGAATGTTTCAGGAGTCAATGATTTTGTCTTGAGGCACAATGAATGTTAGGAAAACAGTCAAATTTGAAGTAGTAAATCATGTTTCTGGTTTGTTGAAAACAAAATATAAAACAAAATTCCTAAATCTAGCTGAATTTTTTTTTTTTTTTTTTTTTTTTGTGAAAATACAGTAATACTGGATAAATAAAACTTTTGCAAAAAGGTTCCAATGTAGCGACCATAGAATAAATATCTTTCTCCTTGAAATGCTTTTAGTTTGTGACCTTTATTTTGTCTACATGTGTGATGTAGCTTATGTAACCCAGTTCATTCTTGCCAAACTTGATAATGGAAAAATGTCTGATGCGTTTCTTCCCCTGAAAATCTTTTCTCTAAATTTGCTTGAGAGATTGATGGAAAGAAATGTGAACACCACTTATCACATAAGCCTTTTGGCTGACTGTAGAAATGCAGGTAGAGTTCCAGGAAACTGTTGAATGTGTTTGTTTTGCTGACCTTATTCCTGAAGGCCTTGCAGCTAGCAGCTCTGCAGATGCAGTTGGAGGCAGCTTTGCAGATTTTGTGGTTGGAGTCAATTTGCAGGGCAGCGAGAGCTTGCAGGGTGCATCCCAGTGGAAGAAGCTCCGTGATATTCCGCCCTCGCAGTTTGTTTAAAGCCCGCCTTCTTTTGGGGCTCCTCAGTGCTGAGAGGATGTACTCTGAAACAGCACGGAATGGCAGTAAATAACACACTTACATGTAGGCTCACTCCTCACATTTTGGGAGTTGCATCTTCCTTTGAAATGTAATGGATAGTCAGAGATGTGCCCCCCACTCTGTCTGTGAGAGGATTTAAAAAAAATTGATTCATTATATTCCACAGAGCTCTCACCCTGATCGTAACTTTCACAACTGATTCTAAATCATTCTGGTGTCAGACGCTCTTCATTGTTTTCAGCTGAACATACAGTGAGCCTGAAACAAGATCTGAAGATGAAAATCCCCAGAGTGACAGATGTAAGGCTGCCTGTCAGTGAAATTAAAAATAGATCAGATGATGTTACTATATTGGAATATTTTTGGCTTATATAACAACATATTACATATTACTAATCTTCTTTATTTAACCTTTATTATAAGTCAACTGAGAACAAATTCTCATTTACAATGACGACCTGGGCCTGAGGCACCAAGCTTCTTGTGCATGATGACAGCTAAAAATCAGAAGACAAAATATTATGATAGATTTAGCTGATTAGAAATATTGTATTTTTTTATGTTCAGCATGAGTGCTGAAGTTGGAACAAGAAGCTGTTTACATTCCTGTAGCTGGAATAAACCTGTCTGTGTTCTGTGTCTTTTTAAATGTCTGAACTTTGCGTTAATTAAATCAAATCCATTTAGTTAAATCAGACACTTTAAACAGATTAATGAAGTTTGGATAAAAGTTTTCATTGGTTAAATATTTGTAAAAATCCACTAATAAAGGAAAAAAAGTATATCTACTTTGAAAAAGGACAATGACAAAATTATGAATATGTGTGGTTTGTTCTCAAAAACAACAGTAAACTAGAAAAGCACTCGGAGAGCGCAGACCTCCGCCAAGCAGCTCAACTCTTATTTCTGTGTGTTCTGGATCATAGTGTCTGGAATTTTCTCTGAATCTGGATCAACTTTTGAAACATTATCGAACTCATTGAGATCTTTTCTTGTAATTTTTTTTTTTTTTTTTTTTTTTTTACCAAACACTCGGGCCTTTTGTATGGAGTTATGTGGAAAAATGCCCAAAATTTGGCCTATAGGGTGATGTTCATGTAAGACTGTTTAGGCGTTGTAAGGAGGTTCGATGTTCACCTTGGGGTGTTGGTCAGAACACACAGGACTCGCTTGTACAGTTAAAGGGACTAGAGGCAAGATTAAGAAACGAAACTTGTGACTGGCGCTTCAGGTAACTGCAGCCAAGAGCCAAGCCATCACGGGAGCGTGCACAAACTCAATCTATAATGTTGTTTACTAAGCTTTTTCTTCAAAATTACTGTTTCACAAAATATGATCATAGCTACGCAAAATAATCTGGTCAGCAGTGAAAACAAATGAATCTGCCCACGCAGCGCTGAACATGCTCAGTGCATCAGACATTTTCTTCTGTATCGTCGGCTTACCTGGCTGGAGAAGTGATCAAAGCGCAGCATGACAGGGTCGGAGTGGACAAATAAGCTTTAGCTCGTTTATTATTCACTTTAAATGCCAGAACTGCAGCAACAGCAAAACAGAGACGCTCCGCTCTGAGGCGTTCATGGGATAGTGCGCCAGGAGGAAAGTTCAGCGCTCCGCGGCACGTCCACACTCAGTGATATTCTTTGTTTGTAATTAATTCCGTTTTTAATGTTTAATTCCGTGATTGCTGATTCAATAGGGCTGTATCATGCTATGCTGCACAATAGCGGCACGTGAGCATGAAGTGCAGTTATTAACACTGATTGGCTGCGTAAAGGTTTGTGAGACGCAAAATAGCGTGCTGGACAGTTACTCGCCGTTTCACTGCAGTTACCTGCTTGTTGCACCTGACACTCAATGGGCTGCTTTGCAAAATGGTAAAAATATAAATTATATCTTTATTTCAATAGTTGAGTTGGATTTTATTTCACGTGCTGCATTTGCAGTGCTCGGAGAACTCGGGAAAAGTGCGCAACTGTACATGAATCCCTCAGAGGGATCATCATAATCTTCAAATTTAGAAAAAGATAAGAAACTTTATTGTCTCTCAAGGGGACATTTGTCTTGGTCTTTTAGAATCACATTATTAAAGTGAACCAACCAAAATACAATACACTTTAGTAGAGTAGTCATTAGTTCATTTTCCAATGCCAGGGAGCCGCAACAGAGGGACTAAAAGAGCCGCATGCGGCTCCGGAGCCGCGGGTTGCCGACCCCTGCCTCAGACTTAGGACTAAATGTGCATATGTGTTCAAGGCTAACAGTTACAGTAACTGGCATGTAACAGGGCAGCTACAGTAGCTTAAAAAGATACATGGTGAATGGAGGAACACTTCTGAATAAGCAAATCAGCTAAATAAACATCGTGTTCAGGCAGAAATACAACTAGTTACTAACAGTTCTGCCCCTTTTCCACCATCACTTTTTTGCTCAAGTCACCTCACCTCGCCTCGGTTATTGGGCTTTTCCACTGGGGGTTTTCCGAGCTGAGGTGATACATTTTCTGTACCTCCTCTGGCGAGGTTCTGAGTGTGCCGAAGCCAGCTATGTCTGACGTCATCTCACTGCATGCCACCTATTGGCCAAGGGGTTAGCCCAGTGATTCCCAACCCTGGTCGTCAAGGCACACTATCCTGAAAACTTTCCATGTTGCCCTGTTGAAATACAGCTGACTCACATTAATGGGTCAGTAGCAGACTGGTGCAGAGCTCGTCAGAGATCCATTTAATTTGAATCAGCTGTGTCCTAACAGGGCAAGATGGAAAGTCTTCAGGATAGTGTGCCTTGAGGACCAGGGTTGGGAATCACTGGGTTAGCCAATCAGATGTCAGGGTCAGAGAGTGACATCATTAAATGTGTGACAGTTCACACTCCCTACCAGTAAGTTGCCGTAATGCAACTCATGAATTGTTAGCCAGTCGCCAGTGAAAACAGCAACAGAGGAAGAAGACGAGAAGAAGTAAGAGGGTGGGAGAAATGGATCATATTATTACTTGCACTGCTGCTGTAAGCACTTCTGTGGCACAATTGGTAGCAAGTGTGCCTTTTAATCTGAAAGTCGTGGATTCAAGTTCCTTTACAGGGGAACACTTCTTTTTCCCCCTATTATTTTGTTGAGAGAGAGAGAGAGAGAGAGAGAGAGAGAGAGAGAGAGAGAGAGAGAGAGAGAGAATCAGATTCTGCTTATTCTTATGGTTGCTGCCTCTTGGCCAGGACTCCCTAGTAAAAGAGGTTTTTAATCTCAGTGGGACTTTTCCTGGTTAAATGAAGGTTAAATAAATTAATAATAAAAAAGATTCAGATTCGGAAGACTTTATCGTCAATGTAGTGAGGGAGTGATTTCAGATTCGCAACAAGATCGTGGAGAAAAAAAAAAGAATATTGTTCGCCTGAAAAGGAACTTGAACCCAGGACTTCTGGATTGCAAGGCAAGCTTACTACCAACCAAACCACATAAGTGCTTCCATAAGAAGCACAAGTAATGATATGATCCGTCCCTCCTATCTTACTTCTTCTTGTCTTCTTCCTCTGTTGCTGTTTTTACTGGCAGCTGGCTAACAATTAATAAGGTGCGTTACCGCCACCTACTGGTAGGGAATGTGAACTGTTGCTGCTGTCGTTTATGTCGCAGCAGCTTCACGCTTATGTAATGGATTGTAATTGAAAAGCTACCAAGCCAAGTTGAATTGAGTTGAGTTTAGTTGAGTTGAGCTGAGCTGTGCTAGTGGAAAAGGCCCAATCTTCGCAGTCGCACACAGTTCACCATATTCAACTGGCTAGAAGTCTGTCCAACAGTCTTCTCTCCTCATGCTCACTGCCGCTCATGAGTTTCATTTCTGCATCCTGACATCATGTGCTCAGTCCCGTACTGCACATACTGCACACTTCTGCCACATGGGGCCACTCACGCCTCATCAACAGCCTTTCCAACATGGCCGATCTCACATAAAGAATTCCTGGATCCAGAAGGACAGACAGACAGACAAACCAGCGCAACAGAATACATTACCTCCTTGGTGGAGGTAATTAAATTTCAACTTTCAACTATTTATTACCTCCGCCAAGGATGTAATGTTTTCGGTAGTGCTGGTTTGTCCGTCTGTCTGTCAGCAACTTTACGGAAGAAGTTCTGGATGGATTGACCATGGAATTTTCACCAGCCGTGTACTTCAGCCCAAGAACAAACCCATTAAATTTTGGTGGTGATCCAGGTCACCTTCTGGATCCAGGAATTTTTTGAAGGATTCTCTATCATTGTGAGATCGGCCAAATTTAGGAATTTTTGCATATAACTCCATACAAATGGCCCGAGTGTTTGGTAAAAAAAAATGACAAGAAAGGATCTTGATGAGTTCTACAATGTTTCAAAAGTTAATCCAGATCCAGAGAAAATTCCAGATACTATGATCCAGAACACACAAAAATAAGAGAGTTGAGCTGCTTGGCGGAGGTCTGCGCTCTCCGAGTGCTTTTCTAGTTTGTCAAAGGTTTAAAATAGGGCTGTCAAAATGATTAATCGTGATTAACCCCATTACTTTTATCACTTCTAGAGCATATTTAGGATTAAAGATGTCTCATCAGGAATTCTGCATTTATCTTTAGTAGACTAGAGTATTGAAACCCTGTCCTTACATGTCTCCCTAAAGTCCTTCAGATTTAGTCCAGAATGCTGCTGATACGGTCCTCACAGGCTGACTTCACAACTGTCTTAATCCAGGTCTGAGTCCTGAAATACTCCCAGATTTCTGGATTGGTTTTAGCCTTTAAGTTGTAAAACAAAGTTAATGCATTTTCTGCATATAGTACTAAAGAATAAATTAATCTCTTGTTTGACCATAGGATTAATTTAGGATTAATCTTTTGACAGCCCTAGTTTAAAAATGAAAGCTTTACCTTCTTTAGAGAGGCGGGAGATGTGCTCTCCGAGCTCCTGGAAGCTCCAGCGCTTCAGATACACCGAGAGCTGGAAGATGGTGACTCTCTCTGGGCTGCAGACGGGCCGACAGCCGGGCACCACCCTGCAGGCTGCCTGGACCTGCTGCAGGAGTTGAGAAAACACTGCAAAGGAAAGAGACAAGAGTTTTCAGCAGTATGTTCCTGCTAAAGACCCTGCAGAGTGCTTTGGAGTATTGAACAGAGGAAATGGAAAATAAATTTTCAAATCAGTACTTCAATTAATAAATGAAGATTTTTTGGTTGTGCATTGGCACTACATTTAGGGTAAATTAGAGTCAAAATTATTGTCATTTTATAGTGTTATTAAAGGGATTTCTATTATATATTGTTATATATTTTATAACATTTCATACTGTTATTAAAGGGAAAACTTCCCTTTTATATTCATATGCATGTGAAACCATGCTCAGGCCATCTTCTAATCAATTTGTCCACTTTGACTGTGGTTAATAGGAATTATTTTCATCTCATTAATCCAGAATGGAAAGCAAGTCTGCATTTTACTCATTTCTAGAAATACTAGAACATATTTCAGCACCTGGGGAGCAGTTGAGGGGCAAGTCTTGATCAGGGATCCAGAGGTTGATTAAAGTGTTGCCGTACCTTTCTCTGATTGGCCGG
Source organism: Atherinomorus stipes (assembly GCA_023101725.1). Classification (NCBI taxonomy): domain Eukaryota; kingdom Metazoa; phylum Chordata; class Actinopteri; order Atheriniformes; family Atherinidae; genus Atherinomorus; species Atherinomorus stipes. The sequence continues at coordinate 512,285 of JALJCO010014268.1, read as the reverse complement.
GCTGCTTGGCCTTCACCTTGTGTGTGTAACGTTTCTTCAGCGATCTGGAAAAGCTGTCCACATGGCAGTAGAACGGAGAGCTGCTGTCGTTCACACACTCCTCCCAGAACAAAAGAATATCCCTCGATCTCTGGGCCTTAGGGAGGACTGCAGGAGAGAAGAGCATAAAACAGGGTGAACTTGGGTAAATCTGTTATTTATTGCTTAATTGATGTATTTTTTCCACTGACTGGCTTCAGCTGTGATGTTGTCGTTCTTTTCCAGCAGCAGACAGCTGATTCTGTCCAAAACCTCCGCTTGGTGAGACATCTCCACCAGCAGCTCCCTCTGAGATGGCCCGAAGTCAGTTGTTTTTATCATCTGGGGGAAAAATTCACGTGTTTTTTTTTTATGATTTAGAAATATAAAAGGGAAATGGGAGATACTGAGAGGCTGTGGTTTCCTTAAAGCTTCCTATCAAATCCCTGTTCTTCAGATAAACCAAACGCAGGTTTGGGATGTTGAATTTGCTGCCATCATGTGGTTCCTGTAGGCTCACGCAACACAACTGACCCTGCAGCTTCTACTGATATATGATTTATATCTAAAGAGGTGAAGAGCTCAAATCTAAAGTCTGTCGTGCAGAAGAACAAATAAGTATTATACGATCATTTAATGATAAATGATGATGATAAAAATCATCACACAGGTGGAAGATCTCAGTGTTTCCGTCTGAGCAGCTGTAAGCAACTAAAATTTAGTCACCTAAAGGTGGTGTCAAATACGTTTTCTTTAAAGTAAAAGACATAACTAGAAATGAAATCAACATGAAATCAAAGTTAAATCCTTTGTTAAAACACAGAATGACTGCATGTCTGGATAAAATGAGATGTGGTCTACAAACAAAGTCAATGTAACTGAAAATTTTAAATTAATAAAAAATAATGCTGCTTTTTAAAGCTGTTTACTTATAGTTAGCTTATTTTAGCCTGCCTGAATCAAGGAATGATTTTATATCTAAAATGTCTTTAATATAATAATATTTCTCTCTTACACAAACTTATCTGAAACGACTGTAAACATGATCATCATTGATCTGTAAAGGTAGAGTCCGGAGTGTTTCCCCGTTTCTGTTTGTAAACACTATTCAAACTGAGAGCCCCTCCCCTCGGGCTAATGGTGACGTCGCTCTTCGGCCCCAAGCATCTCCTTCAAAGCTCAGAAGTGGGTAAAAGCCAAACCAATATTAACCCATGGTTTTCGGGCATCCACTATCTAAAGCTCTTTTAGCTGCAAAATTCCTTTTCTTTGCTGCATCTGCCATTTTTATCGAGAATTCGAGAGAATCTGGTGTCGGTTTCAGTCGACGTTAAAAAAAAAAAAAGAGTTGAAAATCTCCAAGCGACGAGTCTATTCCAACAGAGTGCTACACCCTTAGCTCTGTCATTGGCTGGAGACGACACACAAATCTCCGCCCAGAAACGACACGAACACACCAAAATAAAGGGAAAAGATGAAATGCAGTCAGGGGAGGGGGAGTTGCAAACAAAACTCGCCGCCACATGAAAGCAGAGGCCCAAAGGTTCGGATTGAGCCGGATTTCACTCACACAAGTCTGGCATTTATTTTCAGGGGGAAAACTCCGGACTCTGCTGCTATTGATTCATTTTGTTCATGAACAAAGAAAATTGTTTTAATCCATTAAATATGTAATTTATCAAATTTTTGGTAACCTTTTCCTGTCCAACATCGTGGATAGCAGAGAAAAAGCAGAACATGTTTCAGGCATCAATTTCAAAATGAGCAAATATTTGCAAAAACAAAGGTTATCAGTTTGAACATTAAACATCTGTCTCTGTAGTGCATTCAGCTGAATATAGGTTGAAGAGGATTTGCAAATCATTGTTTCCTGTTTTTATTTGCATTTTACACAACGTCCCAACTTCATTGGACAGAGCATGTTTCAGACATTTAGGTGTGAACAATAACTGAGATGCATTTCAGTATCAGATGTAACATTCCTGATAAGATCTAAGCTGTCATTTAATCGATGTATGGCAACATATGAGCATACCTGCAACAGGATGCAGCAGATATCCAGGTGTGTTTCCAGAGCTTGATCAAGACCCCAGTTCCCAGAAGTCAGCGGGGCGACCACCATCTCTTCCTCAGAGGCTGACTGGCTGTCCTGAGAGAGGAGGCCGAGACTCCTCAGCGTGCTCTGCTGGAAGGAGCTGATGCTGAGGATGAGATGAAAAGGACAGACGAGCTGCTTAAGAGCAAGTGGATGTAGTGTAGACCTTGTTTTCTGCCTGCTCGTAAACGCACCCGCTGTCTTTTAACCTCAGGCTGCCCAAACAGGAAGTATCATCATCTGCATTGAAGTCATGTGACAGGAAGTCAAAGCTTTCCAAGACTTCTTCAACAGCCAGAGTCTCTTCTGATGATGAGCTTTTGAGCAGGGAGAGGTCGTTCTGGGGCAGCAGAGGGAAATATTAAACACGTTTTCTTACAGATGTTTAAATGTACCAATGGCTGGGTACCTTTAGTATGGTCGCCAGGTGCAGTATCTGGTGGTCCAGGGCTCGCAGCTCCTTGTCAGTGCAGCTTTGGCTCTGCAGGGTTTTCTCCAGCTCTGCAACCAGAGCTCCCAGCTTGAGGGCCAGAGCCCTGCGCTGGGCCCCGCTCACCCCCAGCCTGCTCGGTGTCGGAGCTGCTGATGCTGTGGGTGGGGAAGGAGAGGCGTCTGGGGGCTGAGTGGATGGGGTGGGGGAGGCTGCAGCAGAATGACACTGACTGTCTGGGGACTCCTAGAGTTAATGTGAGAAAGATGATGAAGCTTGATGAGGCGAGAGGTGATGAAACAAGAGAGAGGACAACATTTTAACCAGATCTGGCAGGGAAACTGCCGGAAACTCACATTTACGTTCTTGTATTCATCAGATTGCATTTGTGAAAAGAACATTTTGCCGTTTTAAGAGAATCTACCTTGTTTTATAATAGTAAACTGCCATTTTCCTATGTTTAATCCATAATAATTACAATTAATAACACACATAAAATAGTTAAAAAAATGCAACAACCTCCTAAAACAATAAAGATGCTTTATGACACAAAATCCAATTTAGAGTTTCCAGTGTTTCCAATTGTGTCCTGCCATCTTTGTACCTGCTGGCCGTCCTGCTGCAGAGCTGCATTGTGCATCCCTGGCTCTGGTTCTCCTGCTGTGTTTTTTCTGAGGATGTCTGGAGTGCTGGACCTACATGCAATCAATAACACGGTATCTCGTAACCAAACCTGCACAGAATCTCACACGTCTGAACCCCTAAGTGTCTGCATATCCGACAGATATTGCTTCTCTCCATATCTAAATAGTAATAAAGGTTTTTGGACTATCTGAAGCCTGAGTGGGACAGATCTGCATGTCTGCTTCATGGGAAGAGTGCTGTACCAGGTGATGTAAAGATGACTCTACAGTTAGAGGTCTCTGCCTCATTCTCAGCTTTAGTTTGATTTTAAATATGTAATTCATTCAATAGTAGTTGAATCAATGTTGATTCAGTCAAAATTGATTGAAAATTTAACATTATTTCAGTGTTGATCACAGCAAGCTTTCAATGTCAGACATCAATGTTAATTCTTCAGGCTGATCATATTTCAATATTGATTCAATCACTTTTTGCTATCTGGGTACCTCCCAGAGTCTCCAGTCTTGCTTCTTAAAGCAAGATATTATACATAATAAAAGGGCTCAACAGTGTGTTATTTAACGTATTACATATACAACCACTGCCTCATCAAATAGCGTTGAAATTTTATTGAGAGGATAGCCCCTTGAAATGTAACATCTCGTTTTTCAAATATTACTAATAATACTATAATGACTAGTAACATGAAGGCTGGACTTGAGTGATTCTGATGGATCTGTATCTTAAGCTAATAAAAAAGTAAATTATTTTTCAAAAACCCTAGAAGTAGCTCTGAGTGTTTATAGTGAGTTCTTGTGTTCGTCCTCACCTCTGTAAGGCAGCAAGAGAAGCAGTTTTACTCCCTTCTGCCGAGGAAGGAGTCTCTGATTCACCTCCCCACTCCTCCTCGCCAGCCTTCTCATCCATCCTCTGCTCCATCTCCTGCTCCTCTTCCTCGCCCAGCGACAGCTGAGTCTGACTTCCTCCCAGACTGGTGCCTTGACTGTGGCTGGAGGGGAAGCTGTGAGCCCGAGTGAGGCTGCGGGGGAGTTCATTGTCCCATATTAGTATCCCCAGTTCACCAAATTCTAGTTTTGTTAGTACTTTCTAAATCCAACAAAGTTGATCGGTGATTTTTTTTTTTGGTCTCCACTGCTACAAACCTTCGTGGGTGTGGGCTTTGAGGGCTGGACGTGACGGAGGTGTGAGAAGGGTTGGACAGGTAGCTGAGCAGAGACACGCCTCCTCGGTTATGACGACTTTTAGGCAGCAGAGATGGGAGGGAACCCTCCTGATCCTGGAGCTGGCGCACCATTGACTAAAGCAAGGAAAGAAGGAGAGTTTACACATCAGACTGTAACATTAAGTTTTATTACATATTACTCTTAATATGCTGGAGCTTTCAGGATGAATGATGCTTTAGTAGTTCTGGACAAGAAAAATGCAGATTTCCCCATAAATACATCCATTACATTTCAAATCAAGATTTTAGCTTTATTTATAAAGCACTTTTCATACCATTAAAAAAGGCAACACAAAGTGCTTGACATAATAAAAACAAATGCAAATTCAAATAAAAACAAGCCTTCACACATCCAAGTATATAACACAATACACACACATGCACACCCAACCCCCCTCCAAATTCAACACGCAACTAACCCCTATTTTCTGTCTCTTAAGCAAACAGGTATAAAAACACCAACAGTAAAAACCATCTGGCGTGACACTGCTGTGAGGGAACGATATCTTGGGGATCCATTCACACCAGGAGCCAGACACCCTAGCCACATAGGGCCCAGCTGCAGGGACCCCCCAGATTAGAGCAGGCCAGGGTCCACACCACACCGCAGCGCTGCAGTGCAGGACCCCGGACACCAGGAAAAGGGCATCCACCACAGCTGTTACCCCCCAGACTGAGCAGGCAAAGCTCCCAGAGTGAAGGATCCCCATGAGGAAACACCGGAGGAAATAAAGAGTGTTTAGGGTTAACCCAAAATAAATAAATTAGATTATTGTCAGGGAAAAAATTTAAATACAAACAAAAGGAATTAATACAAATAAAATCCATCTAAAATCAATTTAAATAATGCAAAACCAAATTATGAGAAAAAAGATCATATAAAAATGAGATAAATTTCCATTAAAAGCTAAGTTAAATAGGTAGGTCTTGAGCTTCTTCTTAAAAACATCAGCAGTCTCTGCAGCCCTGAAGTCTAGCAGGCTGCTCCACAGACGAGGCCTGTAATGGTGGAATGAGGCCTCGCCGTGAGTTTAGCTCTCACTTTGGGAACAACTAAAAGGTCGGTACCAGAAGACCTCAGGGTCCGCGAGGGTTCATAGTTTAAAAGTCAGATAATAAGAAGGCCCAAGACCATTAAGACATTTATAAACCATTAAAGGAACCTTAAAATCTTGTGTCTATTTACATCAATATCTACAGTATACTCCTGTATATCTACTGGAAATAATGCATGTGTGTTGCTATGTATAAATTTAATGCACTAAAAACAAAAACAGGTGAAAAAAGAAACTAGAAAACAATGCTGTCAATCACTTTGCTCATTAACTCAAGACACTCCACGTACACCAGGACTACTTCTGTGTGTGTGTTTGTGTTGGTGTGCTTACTATGAAATATTTCTCCGTGAAGGAGGGGGTGCTCGGTGCCGTCCAGCTGTAAACTGAACTCTTCCTGCTGGACACCGACTGCTTGCTGACAGACAGCGGCCTCATCCTCTCCGTGCTGTCAAACGGACTGCACACAGAGATGCAAAAGCACAAACAAGATGAACGTCAAGCTTTTTTCTTTAAGTTGTTTTCAAGATACAACCATCAATCAGAGAAAGTTGGAATGTTTTAGAAACTGATAAACAAATCAGTGGAATCTCACATTCAGAAGCCCAAACTGTTTCATTGTGGAACGTTTGGACCCAAGATATTTAAAGATTTACTTGTTTTATTTAATTAGAAAAGAAGGAACAATGAATACTTTAAGATGTGTTTTCAGGTGGAATGAAACATTTTTAAAACTTTATTTTGGCTGCGGACTGAAAACCAAAACTGAATTAATTTAGCAATTATTGAGGGTTTTTTCTTCTAATTTTTATGTGTTTATTACAGAGCATCCCCACATTTTCTTTTGGTTTGCCGTTTGAAACAACCAAGACAATATTTATGTTTATCATTGGTCTTGTAAATTTTTCAACTGTCCATGAAAATTTCTCTTTCAACTTTCTTTACTTTACAAAAACCTGAAACTGATGTACTTTCAAGTAAATTGATCAAGTTTTTGCTTTCCAGGATCACATGAACATGCTTTCTTTGGCTGTAAAGCTTCTTGTATTTGCATAGATGGATTATTGCTGAATAAATTAGCAATATTTACTTGGACTGTTGTGACAATTTGGTCTTGGCTGTATTGGATTTTGCCATACTGTAGCTTGCATTTCCTAGAAACCTATCTTAAAGATATTTAAGATATCAATATTGTGATAAATCCTCTAAATTTGAATAGTTGTTTATAAATATTACACATTTAGATGTCCCTTTTCATGAAAACTATTCCTCTATGCCTTTGAATTGCATATATTAGGCATAAACATAACTGCACACCTTACAGTCGGTATTCTCTGATCTGTAAATGCACAAATTACAGATTTCTACTCTCATTTGCTGCTTTCTTAGTATTTAGTTTATAAACCAAGAAGTTCCAGAAGAGGGACATCGCTCTCTTTCAGAGGCCTGACACTGGCTGGGACGACAGAAAACAAGTTTATTGTGGAGTTTTGTTCGTTTTTGACAATAACAAACAAAATTCACAGCAAGCCTTATGTTTGAATGCAAAACATCAGTTTTTAGAGATTTAAACAACATGCAAACTGATGTTAAAAATGTACCAGTAGTTATATAAGCTTTCCTGATCACCTGCCTGTTGTTTTTTTGGTTTGTTACGTATAAAACTGAATCTGACTCTGAGACTTGACAGAATAATGTGGAAATACTCAGCCAGGTTGACTGTTTCACTTATGATCAAAAAGACTGCTTCCCCGTCAGTCTGAGCTTCAACTGACACATTTCCATCTTCTCCTTGCTTCCTATTTAAACATTTCTTAAAATCAGGACCTCATCAGTAGTGTGTAATTTCTGCTGTGTGTGTGTGTGTGTGTGCTGCCCGGAGGTCTATTGCTCTGTTTCATGAGTGTGTTTCTAGCAGCTTTTTTCCATCTAAATGGGGAGGGTCTCTGAAACATTGTCCACCTGGTTCCTCTAAAGCCTGAAATGTGATCTGTTATGCTACAAAAGCATGGCTGGTGTGTGTATGTGTGTGTGTGTGTGTGTGTCTGTTCCTACTTGCTAAACTGTGAGGACCATTTTGCGTGTTTAACCAGCAAAGTGAGGACATTTTGCAAAGTGAGGACATTTTGGCCGGTCCTTACTAAAAAAGACAAAGAAAAATCCATTTTTGAGGGTCAAGATTTGGTTTTAGAGTTTAGGTTACAATTAAGTCTAGATTAGGGTTAGGGCAAGGGTTAGGTTTAGGCAATCAGTTGTGGTGATTAGGGTTAGGGTAAGGGGCTAGGGAATGCATTATGTCAGTGAATGTCCTCACAAAGATAGAAGTACAAGGATGTGTGTGTGTATGTGTAAGCGTGATGTACTGTACTGTTTGCTCTGTATCAGATCAGCTGCTTGGCAACAGCTGGCTCAGGTTAGACATACAGAGAGTGCAGAAAATAACAGGATGCCTGGATGTGTGTTACATATACTGATGTTTGCATCACGTTTGCTCTTCTTTGATAAAACTGAGTAGAAATCTGTTCTTTAGCAAGAGTTTTTTGTTGCTGTGGTTTCTTCTGTAAAACAGAGCAGGAAGCAAAAATGGAGGGAAGATTTCAGCCTATTGTCTCCTCCTCCTACCTTCTGGTAGCAGAAGAAGAAAAGCCATGTAATTGTATCTCCTCACAAGCAGGAGGACAGAAAGAGGGGCCACATTCATGAGGTCAAGATAGAAGTTCAGACGAGACGTTTGCATATTTTGCAGAACAAACAGGAATTTCCTGACACAGCTGTCCATCCATTTCCCTTATGTTACATTCTTTTCTTGGAATTTCACCGGTCTTTGTCACCGTCTCTTCAAAACTTCTTCCAAGCAGAGGAAATGCCCCTTTACTCTACATCATGCTGCTCTTTGCCACCACCTCATCAGTTTGCTCCATGTCAGGGTGTGTATGTGCATGTGTGTGTGTGTGCATGTGTATGTGTGCATGCGCGCGTGCAGCGTGTCCGTACTTCCATATGACCTCCAGCTGCAGCTTGATGGTTCCCAGCTCTGTGATGTCCACCAACATCAGCTGTGGCTTTGACACAAAGAAATCCGCGCTTGCACATGTTACCATGCCGACCAGCAGCCAACCCAAACCCTTGGCCTCTGTCACCTGAAAGACCAGATTATGTAGATTAAAACCCACAGACCTAAGCCAGTTTTCTTTTTTTAAACATAGACACAACAAACAAATATAATGCCGTCAAGCTTTAGGAGCCATTTAATTACATACTCTGAATCATAGCAGAAATTTAGCTAAACATTTGTAAGAGGTGTTTTGGTTTTGATACGTTACCTAAGTGACCAACCACATGGTGTGCAGTAGTGTAACAGCAGTGCTGTGAACTGGGAAGTTTTACTGCCTGAACCTAACCAGTGAGCTGAGTTACATCATCAAGATGATGATCAAACTTCTAAGAGAAGCCTCAACCCCCCCCCAAAAAAAACACTTCAGTATGAGGTTTAATCTGTTGATGAAATAAATCAGTAAAGTGCCTTCAATATAAAAACAGTACAAATCTAATAACAAAGATGACACCAAAATCATTTTTCCACTAACACTGATAAATGGAGCCCCTTCTTTCAGCCAGAAAGGCTTAAATGTTCATTCTAAGTTAGTTTTGTCTTTTTTCTGCTGCATTAATAAAAGTATCTGTGAGGCCTGATATTAACATGACATATTGTTGGATATCTTGTCCTCACACCTTGATCTCAAAGTTGTGGTGTATATGTGGGAGGAAGACCATCTCCTCTTCATCCCAGGACTGAGTGTCGTCTGATTCGATCCTCCCTCTGATCCTCCATCTCTGACGGCTCAAACGCACCACCACCTGGTCATGTGACACCACCAAGACACTTCATCAGCTTCTCACTATACAGCAAACCATGAGGTTTTAGGGGAAGTTCAGAATTTTTTACATAGGGCCTCATTTACAAGTGAGCCAGAATACTACTTATTACTGAAGACAGTTTCAATATATTTCATCCCGTTATTCTAGTTCCAAGAGGTCGCTGATGCTAATGCTAGTGTGAGTCAATAGGAATCTGGTAGCCTGTCATTAAAACCAATCTTATCCACTCCACAGAAGATCCGTGGCAAATCAGCAAGCCTATCTGTGTAAATGCTGTGTTAAACTAGTAAAACTAGCCTTGTATGACAAATTTTGCATTACATATTGAGGAACTAGTTTCTTACCAGCTTACTACCTTTGTCAGTGTATTCTGGTTCATGGAGACATGGTGACAGTTAGTTTGATGAAAAAAGTTAGAAATTATCTTCAAAACCCGACATATCCTCATGCCTTTCAGACATGGCCGTAGTTTAGACTTTATATTTGTGTAATCAGATTCCTTCATGCACGTAGCAACAGATGACATCACTCTGCTGCCAAATACAGGAAGTAAAACTTTGTAAAGTTTCTCAGCAGCAACAATCAAAATGCAACGAAATGCAGGTTAGTTTGATTTGTAACATTATTCTGTTAACACGGCATTTACACAGAGTCTGAAGTTAGAAATGATTTGCCTCGGATGTTCTGTGGAGTGGATAACATTGTTATTAATGACAGGCTAGCAGATTCCTATTGACTTGCACTAGCATTAGCATTGGCGACCAACTGGAACTAGAATAACGGAATGAAATATGTTGAAACCGTCTTCAGTGATAAGTAACATTCTGACTCATTAGAAAATGAGGCCCTATGTCAAAAATCCTGAACTTCCCCTTTAAGGCTGAACAATGACTTAAAAAAGTTAAAGGTTCATGCTGGAAAAAACAGTAGCCAACATTTCCATCAAGACTGGAGGCCATTAATGTGACAGTACTATAATGTACTGGGCAAAAGGTTGATCCAGTACCAACTGGAGGGCATGCAATTGGTTCAAAATTCATCCCACAACAGTATAGCAAGCCCTAGCTTACATAATCAAATACGAATGAGTGAAACTGTTCAGGATGAAGCTAAAAGACATGAAAGATCTGCTCTAAAGCTGGTTTCTGATTTAGTTTGGATACTTCAAATCCAAAAATGCCCCTTCAGCAGAGAAGTGGCAGTTAGAGGAGATAAGCAAGGATGCACTTGTATTCTCTTTGCAAAAATTCTGTCAGCATCTGCAGCTTTACGCCACTCCACATCTCCAGACATGTAATTCAAAGCTCCACAGTGTCTTTTGAAAACAAATTAAGCTATTTTGTTCAATAATATGCACCATGAACATTACGAGAAACTTGTCAAAAAGGCAGATTCAGACCTTCTCTCAACAGTCAACCATCATTATATCTGGTCTGTCCACTTTGCCTGTTTCTGAATGTGATGAGGGACCATTACAGAGTCCTTGAGCTGGGGGAGATGACAACAGCTGAACTGCTCTGTGTTTGATATTGAAGAGGCTCGGGGATTGGCGTGGGAGCTATGAGTCTTTTCACCCTGTGTTGCTGCTCCTTCATGTTAGAATCATCTGCAATAGTCCAGCTGTCATTGCTGAGAGATTTCTTCTCCTTCAAAGAACTGCTGATGCCAAAAGGTATCTCACGAGTCCCCTGGCACTGGTTGGAAGCAACAACCCTGATTTCTCTCTGGTGCTTCCATGCTCTGGTTGCTTTCTCCACCAGATCCATCTTCTAATTTTCCAGGGAACAGGTTAGTCAAATTTGCACCAGCTCCCTAATCGTCATATTGACTTGCATTTCATCTAGCAACTTGCCATCTTTCACCTATTACTGGGTAAGAAAATGGGAGGGAGAACGGAGTATTGACACTATTAATCAAGTATAAACAAATATATACTCTAGAAAATACTTCTCATATGACAAAAATCATAAAAATGCAATCCCAAGTTTCAAGTAGATGATGGATACTGCAGGTTTTCTTGAGGTTCATAAATTCTAATGGGAGGCAAAACCTCCAGATATCAGACCCTTCCCAGTGGAACCAGCTCCCAGTTTGGTTTCAGGAAGCAGACACCTTCTCTACCTTTAATATTAGGCTTTAAACTTTCCTCTTTTAGTAAAGCTTATAGTTAGGGATTCCTAATTGATCCTATCCCTTTAATCTCACCCTGCACTTTTCCCTCTATATATGCTTTATTCTTCATGTATACATAAATATATGACATCGTGTTCCACATCTGGCTCCTGTTCCAGATGCCTTTCTGAGTAAAATAGTCTGGAGAAGTTCTCTTCCTCCACTCTTTCTGCTCAGAGAGGCATCTTTTTTGTTTTAATGCCTGCTAGATTCAAATGCAAATTATGCATTTAAACAAAGCAGCTCACCTCATACTGGTCTCCAGGACAGAGTCGAGCAAACCCAATCAGACCTGAAAGAATAAACACATGTAGGTAGGAAAGCCTGATGATGACTGTGGCTCTGATAACCCGTTAGCTGCTCTGGGAGTTTGTGTGTGAAAGTATGTGCACACCTTTCATCTTGATGTGAAGCTCTCCAAGTAGGATTTCTAAATCTCCTTCCATAGATGACATGTCCTGCAGAGCAGAAGAAGAGACGGACAACAAAGTATAAAAGATGATGCCGTGTCTGGCTGGCTGTCAGCAAATGTTTTGATTCTGACTGATAGTTTTCAATTAGAAAGAAAAGTGGTGAGTTACAATCAGCTGTACTGTGATACATTAATTTTGTTGTATTGTTCTGTTTTAGTACAAATCTAAAACTAGTTTAAAAATAAAAGTTTGGAAACCAGTTTGAAACTGGTTTCCTTCTGTTCCTCGATTAGTTTGACCACATATATTAATCTATATATTTTTTCCCATCTTCTGTCTTTTTTTCAGGTAGCTCACATAGTCGTCTTTATCTGAAAATAATACCCCACAGTGTGGTTTGTGATTATTAATGTGCATGAGTACATGTCGTGTTTGTGTATGACCCTCAGGTCTGAGATCTGGGGGTACTTGATGGGTAAAGGTTGACTTTTCTTAATAGGCTTTTCCTTTTTTTTTTTTTTTTTTTTTTTTTAAAATGTACAGGACTTTGCGTTGCATGGAGTACTCCAGGGTTCGATCCTGGGGCCTCGTCTATTTAACATCTAGATGCTCACACTGGCATAGGTTATTTAAGAATAACAATATTAGCTATTAGTTACCATATTAGTGACACAGATACTGTATACAGTCGTCCTCAAAATTATTCATACCCTCCAGCTGAAGAAGGAAAAAAATGAGCTGTCAATGAAATAAATTGAAATTGAATAAAGTGATAATAATTAGAATTTCTGTGAAAATCATGACAGTGATTTTGAATTGTGGTTCAACAAAAATATTAAAAAGAAACAGAAAAATTACAGCAAGTAAACAAGCATAATGGGGCTCCAAAGCTAAAATTTTGTTGAGCAACACTTTAAGGTAATCACTGCAATCAGGTGTTTTATGTAATGTTGAAAAAGACTTCTACACCTGTTGACAGGTATTTTGGTCCACTGTTCATGGGAGAGGTGCTCTAATGTATCTGGGATAGTTGTGTTTATTTACTTATTTTTAAAAATTATTTTTAACCACAATTTTAAAAAGATATTTCACTAAACTCAGTCTCTCTGGTATAGTCTATTCAGAGATCCTGGAGAGGAGGGTCCGTCAGATAGTTGAACAGTGGACCAGCCCTACACCCTCTTCAGGGTCCTGGAGGGGGAATGGAAGTTCGCCCAACCAGTCTACATGTGCTTTGTGGACTTGGAGAATGCGTTCATTTGTGTCCCCCGAGGACTCCTGTGGGGGGTGCTCTGGGAGTACAGTGCGCCGGACCCCCTTGTTCGAGCTGTCCCGTCCCTGTACAACTGATGCCAGAGCCTGGTCCACATCTGTGGCTGTAGGTCGAATCCATTTCCGGTGAGAGTTGGACTCCGCCAAGGCTGCCCTTTGTCACCGATCCTATTCATAACCTTCATGGACAGGATTTCTAGGCGCAGCCGAGGTGTTGAGGGGATCTGGTTTGGTGGCCTCAGGATCGGGTCTCTGGCGTTTGGAGATGATGTGGTTCTGTTGGCGTCATCGGGCCGTGACCTCCAACTCTTGCTGGATTGATTTTCAGCCGAGTGTGAAGAGGCTGGGATGAAAATCAGCACTACCGAATCCGAGACCATGGTCCTCACCTGGAAAAGGATGGAGTGTCCTCTCCTGGTCGAGGTCCTGCCCCAGGTGGAGGAGTTCAAGAACCTCGAGGTCTTGTTCACGTGTGAGGGAAAAATGAAGTGGGAGATGAACAGACAGATTGGTCCAGCATCCACAGTGATGCAGACGCTGCATCGGTCTGTCGTGGTGAAGAAGGAGCTGAGCCAGAAGGCGATTTACCAGTCAATCTAGTTCCTACCCTCACCTATCGTCATGAATTGTGGGTCATGACCGAAAGAACGAGATCGCGGCCGAAATGAGTTTCCTCCGCAGGGTGGCCGGGCTCTCCCTTAGAGATAGGTCAAAGAGCTTGGTCATCCGGGAGGGGCTCAAAGTAGAGCCGCTGCTCCTCCGTAAAGAGAGGAGCCAGATGAGGTGGCTCGGGCATCTGGTCAGGATGCCTCCCTGGTGAGGTGTTCCAGGCACGTCCCACCGGGAACAAGACCCTGGGGGAGACCCAGGACATGCTGGAGGAACTACCGTCTCCCAGATGGCCTGGGAACGCCTTGGGATCCCCCCGGATGAACTGGGGGCTGTGGCCGGGGAGAGGGAAGTCTGGACTTCCCTGCTAAGGCAGCTGCCCCCGCGACCCAATCTCGGAAAAGTGGAAGAAGACTAACGAAATTGTAGTGTTAAATTGTTGTGATGAACTCAGAGCCAAACTTTGAAAAACACATTAAGGCAATCTCTAAATTAGCCTACTATCACCTGAAGAACATCTTCTGGTCTACCTAAAAAAAAAATCAGACAGCTGCAGCTCATTCAGAACTCTGATACTGAGTTCTCACTAACACCAGAAAAGTGGACCACATCAGTCCAGTTCTGAGGTCTTTACACTGGCTGCCTGTTTTTCAGAGGGTAGACTTTGAAGTCCAGCTGCTGGTCTATAAAGCTCTGAATGGTTAGGACCAAAATACATCAGTGGCCTCCTGACCAGGTATGAACCCACCAGACCCGTCAGGCCATCTGGATCCAGTCTTTTATCAGTTCCCACTGTCAGAACCAGACATGGAGAAGCTGCGTTCAGCTTCTATGCTCCACATGTCCCAGAAAGTCTCAGATCAGCTGAAAGGGTCAGGATACAAGATGGATGTGGAGTTAGCTGCCACTAAGGGCCGCCTTGCTGAGAAAATTTACCAAAGATGAGCTTTAATTAGTCCTTTCTGGATTTTTCTTTAGTTGCTTGGCAACTGCACATAGACAAAGTCTATTTAGCTCACATCCACCTGCTTCGAACCTGAGATGCATCTGGGTCATTTTAAGTAGACGTTTTTCTTTACATTTGATTTCAGGAAAACACTGTTTATTTTAGAAGTCGCTACCGTGTAAATCATCTCATTATCAAAATGTCTATTGCTTTCATCTTTATTATGGGTTACTGCATTTTCATTTATAATCTAGTAAATTCAAAGTATTCACAAGAGAAATTTGACTGCAGAGGAAGTATTAAGAATATTTTGAAACAGTAGTGTTGGTATTTTTAACAGAAAACTATCCCCAACAAACACAAAAAAAGGTGCACAGAAAAATATTTGAGTCTGATGAGGGTTTTGTCAGGAAAAAAAACATTACATTTTAAAACATTACTTGAAGACTCTGACAACAGCAGAGACTACACCATCACATACAGAAGAACACAGCATATGAATAAACATATAAACAGAATGAAAAGTAAACTTCTGAAAAGTAAAACAAGAAAGATATGATTAATCTTGTTCCTTCGGCTATTCCCCTTTTCCTGCTGCTTTCCCCCCATGCTCTGATCCAGAGGTCAGGCTTCTTTTTTTTTCTAATTAAAAGAAAAAAAATCGATCAGTTTTTCTTCCATTCAGAATTTCCCTTCTGCTGCCATTTTCCTTCCAGACCACACACCATACCTCTCACCACCTCCCAACTCAATCTTCTGCAGTTTCCCAAGATGGAGCCTCATCAGAAGTCTGCTTCCACAGACTCCGGAGCCTTTCCCATCGTTCATCATGTTCTGCCTCCATACAACATAAGAGTCTAATTACCAAACTTCATTCTCATTATTCACTCATCAACCTTTCATGATTTCTCCTCGTTGAGTTTCCTTCATCATATTTGTGGTGAAAACAAACTGGACTCTGATTGGCTTTCAGCTGCTGGAAACAGAAGCGGGAATGCTGCTAATGGGAAAATGACTGAATTAAAATCATCCGGCTCCCTCGCTGAGGACTTTTGTAGGATAACTGTTATATCTGTTACCAACATCAACAGGTGTTTATAATAATTGGGCTGCTCTCAAAAACCACCTCACACGATGAACACCAGGCTACCAAGGAATGCTGGCAATGCTCATAAAAGCTGCAGTAATCAACTTCCCAGTTTATAGTGCAGGTGTTTGCTGAAAGCAAAGGAAACTCGAGGATTTAAAACATTCATTTGGGATACCATGTAACTTTTTGCCACTAGGGGCAATTAACCTGTAACTTCCTACAGAAAAGATAAAGATATGGGACGGTAAGATGCTCTGTCAAAGGGAGATTTGCCCAGTTTAAACAGAAAAGAAATAACTGTAATGTTTGGCTGAAGAAGCCCTGTAGAAGAGGCTGAGCAGCAGCATGTGTGTGGAGCAGGTTGGTCCTCCTCCTGTGTGGGCTCATATTGCAGGAGGTTCAACAGTTACTGAGAACCAAGTGGCCAATTTATGAGTGTTGAGGAATTTGTAAAACCTATATTGACACTGTTACCACCAAGTCTACAAAAAGTTTTTACTTTACACCCCTCAAAATGAGAGAAAACCCTGAAATCAAAACAACCAGAACCACCTGATGGAAGTAGATGAAATTAGATCAAAGATGAAACTCCACAACAATAATGCACTCAGTTTTTACACACTGTCACAGAGTCCCATCCTCTCAGGGTAATTACAGGAGATGCTATTCAAATTTAAATGTCCACGTAACATCAGCCCAAATCAGTAAACTATTGAGTTTAGGTTGTTATTTCTGGTTTAGGTGGAGTCATGTCTCCCATTTATCTCCCGGTGTATTGTTGTATTTATTCCCTGTCACACCTGATTCTTAGCTGCTGATTATCACACCTGCTCCTCATTTATCACAATCAGGAAATCTTCTGCCTGGTTTCCTTTGATCTCTGCCAGTTCTTTGTGTATCACCACTGTTTGTTGCTTCTGTCCTGATTCAAGTCAGTCAGTCCATTTACGCCATAGATGGTCTTTGGTTTTATTTCTTGTTGGTTTGAGTTTTTTGAATCTCCTACTAATGCAAAGCTTCTTCCTCTTATTATTTTGTTTTGAATAAAATCCTTGTTCCTAAGACTGCCTCACTGTCCTGCTTGTTTGGGATTTTCCTCCTCATCTCTGTTTGGCCATAGATCAGGGCATCACTGAGAGCATTTCAGCTGTTGACCTTTGTGAGTTTGGGGAAAATAAACCTTTCATTGTTGGCACAAAACTTAAAGATTTGTATCTACACAGAAGGTGACTGACAAACTGCACCGCCACAGAAATACAGTTTTTACGCATCTCACAAAATGATTTCCAAATGACATCAGAAGTATTTACCGATTTAAAATATTCAAAATAGGCAGATTTTTATGGATAAAGTTTACAAAGGGGGGAAACAGGAAAAAAATCACTTGCTTTTTGTGTGTGTGTCTGGTCAAATGTTTTGAGTAGTTTAATCAAATCATCAAATTGAATCTGAGCATCACTGCTGACTCTTATTTTTAACAGGATCTGAACATACACTGTAAAGAATTTCGCTGTAAAATGACAGTAAAATACTGGCAGCAGGGATGCCAGTATTTTACTGTTATTTTACAGTGCACCTACTGTAATTTATTTTGACAGTATAGTACTGCAATTTGATTTAGAGTATACTACCATAGGATAACAGTAGGTGGTGTGGTAATTTTACAACACATCACTGTTATTCATTTTAACAGTATAGAACTGTATTTTTGGATTACAGAACATGACAGTAGAATAACTGTGTTATGGTTATTTTACACACCAGTTTATTCACATAGGATATTAAAACTTCTATTTTGCATTAAATTCCCATAAATGCCCACAAATAAGAAAAAATGTAGCTTATAACATCATCCAGGGCAGCAAGTTTATCTGGATCCATGTCCATTCGTACCTCCTGTTTATCATGTCTGCAGGTAATATACACAAGTCCGATTCTAACATGCATGACATGACTAATATACTATCTTACCCACTTCCTCCTTCAATCTAAAAAAAAAAAAAAAAAAAAAGGTAAAATTTCAAAAGAGACATGTGGGGCCAGTTTTTCAAAAGATTTAATTCCGCATAAAAGTTATCCAGATTATTTGGGAATCCCATTTTTTTTCTCTCCAGAATCATATCATCCACTTTACAAAAGTAAGTTGTTAGTTGTTAAAAGCAACATTGGATTGGATTATTCCGATACAGGCACATACTTTTTAGGATTACCAAATCTAGATATAAAGTGCTCCAAATGGGGCTAAATATGACAATATAAGCTATGAAGAATAACTGGTGGAATATTGTGGGGTCACTCCAAGAGTTTATTTGAAAATTCAGAACAAGCAGAGCACAGCTTGGGAACCACGGCAATAAGGGATTCAATCGTTTGAAATTATTTAACTGTCACAGTAAATATTAGTGAGAAATGAAAGACAATTTAAAATAATTTAAGATTGACAATGAAAATTATATGGAGGATTATTTAATTGATTATTTTGTGTTTAATTTTGTTCTACGTAGTTTTTACATCCAGGACTAAACTAGTTTGTCAGCACTGGGTCACAAGACAGCAACTTTGACGAATAACTATCACACCGTGTGTGGTATTTTTAACATCTCAACCTGATGAAATTCATCAATTCTAAACCTACATGTGTGGAAATATAGCCTGTAAAATCCATGTATGTTAAAATGGATAGTATTTTAATGGAGTCTTAGGAAACTACAGAGCAATATCAACTTGTGCCAAAACAAACAAGAACATATCCAAAAATGAGACCTGAGAAGCAGCCTTTTAAACAGCTCATAAATCTTTCTTTCAGGTAAAACAGGACAAATTTAGTATCTATTTCCCTATTCTTTGGAAAAACTCAAAACGTTGGCCACGCTGACAAAGATGAAGGCTCCATAAGTTGAGAATGAAATCTGAGGAGAGGTGGGCTGTAATTTACTCATTTCATTAACAAATAGCTGATGTCCCTGATTTTCATTTGCGTAAAAACGCTACAATTCCTCCAGCGCTCTCAAACCTAAGAGGGTTTACTGGAGGAACACTTTAGAGGCCCATGAACCTCAAAAATGTGTGAAAAGAGTGTTGAACACCGTGTGGTCCTGAGACAGAAACAGCAGTTCTGCTGCCAGCAGGGCTGACCTCTATCTGCTCATTCAGTCATGCTGAAGAGTGAAAATAGTTTCAGAAATACCAGAGCATTAAGGGTGACGTGGACAGAGGGTTGGATGAAAGGAGGAGTAGGTGAGGACAGAGACATGTGTTAGACTGTTGGATGTGTCAAAGCACAGACAGACAGATGAGTCCTCAGTTTTTTGTAAATGGCCCTTATCCTGCAGCTGCAAACAGAGGAACCGCTGTGGGACCATCATTTATGCAACAGATTTGTTCATTTGGAAACATGATGACCATTAGAGGCAAGTTTTGGCCCCCTGCTTTGGGGAGGTGATGGATAAGTAGTTGAATCTTTGTCCTGAGTGCATTCCCACTGCAGTTTACAGATTCGCTCTGAACATTTTGAAGGCAGAGAAAAGCCAAACAGACACATGGTGTGCAAATAAAGATTTGAGCTGTGTGTTGTAGAAATGGGGGCAGTGTACGATAGTGTATTGGACAAATAGGGCAGGGACATATTAGTTTATAATTTGACCTATTCCTTTTCAGAAACGTGAGAAGAGAGAAATGTTTAGCTGTTTACACTGTAAAATTACAGAGCAAATATCAGCTAACCAAAATACTGATGTGACCAACAATTAGCTGATGTTAAGAATTGACAAAAGGATAAATAGGGGATTCATGATGTCCACAGCATTGTAAAATGCGCTCCTGTATAAAGACTCATGGAAAATCTCTCTGAAATGAAACAGAGCCCACAGACATAAACTCCAACTGTTCATGAAATGAAAAGGTGTCATGTATGATGCATCAGTGTTAAAACATAGTGATAACAATGCCAGTTTGAAGATTACAGACAGCTTCTTGAGTTAATGTCACACCTGCTTTGTTGAGCTTCAGGCCTCAGTCTGCTGCACACATACTCACATCAGTATGTCATGTTTTACACCTGACAGACATTCTCAAAAACACCAGAAATCTGTAGAAAACACTAACACACAGGAAAAAATCTTCTTATGTAAAAAAAAAAAAAAAAAAAAAAAAAAAAAAAAAAAAAGTTGTTTTCTCTGTTTCATGCCCACTAACGAAAATTTAATTGGGGATCCATCTTGCATACCTGTACTGTGCGCTCTCTCTCCACACAGTAAAAGTCAGTCCAGCTCTGGCTCTTGCTTGGTCTCTTCCTCTCCTTGTTTTCCTCTCTTACTCAGATAATGCCCCGGAAGTTTCTTTGCTGAATCAGCCAGTGTGTGTGTTCAAACTGGCCAGTGTGTTTATATCTGGTGTGTGATGCCGTGCAAAGCAAAATTCACCAACAAGGATGCGCAGTATCCTGGATCCATAAGTTGTGAATGTAGCAGGACCGGCAGGACTGAGGGCCCAGGTGGGGTTTGAACCGCAGTCTCCCCAGTAAAATCCATATGCGACTGCTGGGTAGAAAGGAGTATTTTTGACCAGTTCTAATCTTTAAACTAACATAAGTTGACCGTTTAACTGCACTTTCTCAAAGAGCCACCTAGTTGCAGGTAAACGAGGTCTTGGCTCCATCTGATTCAGTGACACTGGTGAGTCACAGTGTTTTTATTTGGGTTTCCTTAGTTTTAGTTTTAGTCTTTGGTGTCCTGTCAGGTTTTTGTCCCAGTAATGACCTGAAAAAAACTACAAAGAACCACATATACACCTTGAATGTGTGAATACCTGCAGACTGTGTCTGTGGTTGCGGTTGAGCTCCAGCAGACTTTCTCTGGAGGCTCTGGTGGATGGCGACAGTGAGAAGGCTCTCTTCATGTTTACTGCTCCCTGACATAATCTCCACTGAATGCAATAGGTTTCGTACAACTCCTCCACCTGCAGAGGCAAACAAAAGAAATTCCAACTTTCCATCAAAGCTCAAGAAACATTACAGCAAGGCAGCTGGTATCAATCATTTCAGAGTAATTTCTTTAATAATAAAATATTTTTCAAAACCTCTCGAAAAGTAGAAAAAAAAAGCGATATCGTGCACTGATTTGTTCACCTTGCTGATTTGAAATTCTAGTCGCCTGATGTATCTCTCCAATGCTCTGATCTCCTGTAAGCAGAAATAAATGTTGAGTCAGTGAAAATAGTTTATAATTTAGTTAATAATGCATTCAAATATGTAAAAAATTGTTTGTTTGCTTTTTTACCTTTTCCAGATCATAGAGAAAGGCCTGGAAAGAAAAGAGAACATAATCATCATTTATATGACCACAGACACAGATTATTGCATTGTAGTTTCTCTCTCTCCTCACCAGCCTGGAGTTCCTCTTGGTCTCTCTCTGCTGTGACGACAGGAAGTCCATCTCTGCCTGGTGGCCCTCTAGATACTCCCTGCATACATCAGCAACACACAAATTTCAAACGAACGAGCAGCTTCACCAACCAGGACATTAGGAGAAGAATTCTAGCATCCTAAGTTAACTCTGCCCTTCACGATCACAATGTCTTCAAGTTGCGGTGTTAAACATCTACAGGCTGAAACTGAATAAGAATCAAAGACTGCAGAGTCATTATTTTGGATATTCATTGCATCCGTCACTTATCCGGGTTGGGTTGCTTGGGCAGTAGCTCAAGCAGGGAAGCTGAGACTTCTCCCTCCCTGGCCACTTCTTCAAACTCCCAGGAGGGAATTCTGAGTCCAGCCTAGAGACATAGTCCCTCCAGAGTGTCTTGGGTCTTCCATGGAGCCGCGTAGCAGTGGGAGGTGCCCAGAAAATCTCCCCAGGGAGGTGTCCAGGAGGCCCAGTCACCCTATATGGCTCCTTTTAATGTGAAAGAGCAGTGAACTTGCCGCCATACAATAAACGAGACCCCAGGCATCATGTGGAGCAAATTCATTGCGGCCACTTGTGTTTGCGATCTGGTTCTTTTGGTCACTATCCATCGCTCATGACCAGAGATAGGGGTAGGAATGTAGGGCCGGTCCCAATACACCCCCTAGCCCTACTTTTTAGCCCTATCCCTAAATTTTGCATGTTTCAATGAGGGTAGTGGTGTCCCCGTTCCCTTTTGCATGTAGGGGTAGTGGACATAATGAGGGGCAGGGGTATGAATCTAGCCCTTCAGAGTGAGGGATTTCAGATGCTGACTTACTGAGGAAGGACCAGAGGAAATTCCCCAGAAAGCTTTCCATCATCATTTGCATACTGAATTTGAATACTGAATCAGTATTCAGAGCGTACTGAATGGCTCATGTTGGTCACAACATTATGGCTGATTGGTGGAAGCATCTTACACACTGAACTATTAAGAGGCAAAACCTTTGACAGATCAGTGCTGCAGAATACTGCACTTCTGAAGCTGTCAATTAGTCTTTTCCTTTTCCCCAGCCCTCAATCATTTCATGACTTTTCAGAGTTACGTATCTCTGACATGACAACTAGATTAGGAACCACGGAGCAGAAATTCCTGTCTTCAGACTTATCACCACATCAACGCTAAAACCTGAATGATGTATTTAGTCTCTCTTCTTATGTTTCTACATTTTTTTCACTGCCTCGACTTAATTTTTTTCTTTATGTTTCATGTTAAAGTTCACATACTTGAGTCCCTTGCGAAGTGCCAGGAAGACCCTGTCAACCTGCTCTGGCTGCAGGGACCAGATTGATCCTTTTTGAGGGGAGAAGTGCATCCTGGGAGATTTACTTCCTGTCATGGCTTTGGAGCGGAGAGAGCTGCGCACAGAGGACGACCTGAAAACCCAGACAAACAATGAGGGACAGAAGTTAGTTCTTGTTTTGTTTAACAGTAAACAGCATGTACTTTTTTGTAACTGTTATTATGAAATTTAAGCTCAGTCAGTCATTAGTTGCGGAAGGGGAGGAGGAATAGTGATCAAGCTTTATGATGTGATAATCATTTACTGGTTAATGTGCACCCTAGAAAGAAGTAATTAATTCTTCCATAAATCACAACCTTGTTGTTTTACATCCAGACAGCCTTGTTGTGTTTGTCTCAACGATATAAACAGTGGGTATATGCTCTACTTGTACTGTTTGGTCCTAGCCTATATGTGATGCACCATTTAAATGGGGTGTAGACTAAACCCACTCAGCACATTGTTTCTTACAACACTGTAAATGCTGCTATAGAACATGTCATTTGTGCAGCTGCTCCACCAAAACACCACCAGCTTGCAAAAATACTGACTTTTTGTCTGCCCTAACTATTAATTGAGAAATTGTTGGTCTTGAAGTAAAGCATGCTGGTTAAACATCTTGTCTAACTTGTGTTAGTGCAGAGAATCTCTCTGTGTCCTCTTTCCTCCTCAAGATGACTGTGTGAGTTATCAAAAGATTCTTGAGAATGACCTTTGCTCTAATCTGAAAATCTACATTTATCCATCATTTTAATGATCAGTGAACCAATAGCAATGATCCAAACTGAAAATACTGATAAAAGGGACTAAAGGCAAGATTAAGAAATGAAACTCATGTCTGACGTGACTGGCACTTCAGGTAACTGCAGCCACGAGCCAAGCCGTCACGGGAGCGTGCACAAACTGAAGCTATAATGTTGTTTACTAACCTTTTTCTTCTTAGTTACACTTTTTCGTGTCTTTCAGTTGATCTGGATCGTTTGCTGACAGCAAAAGAATCCATAACTATCGCTTACAGTGTTTGAATTTACCGCAACCGTCTTCTTCTTGTATCAAAACTGTGGTTGTAGCGGCATTTGACGTCACGTCCGCAGGGCAGGGCGGGAGAATACACAGAATACAGTCCATTTTTGTTAAAAGAACAGAGTTTTTCATTTAAATGTCTAATTGAGCTCACATAGAAAATTGCTTTTCATATTTTAGTTGTTTTTGTGGTGGTTTTTTTGTGATGTTATTTTTTGTGATTGTGTTGAATCAAGTTTTTAATATTTTTAATATTGTCTCATATGATTTCTGGATCCTGAATACAAATCATATCATGGCAAAAATTGTAATATTGGCAAACACCAACTTGTAATTCAATCATTCAGTAAACAAATAGGTTAATTGATCACTCTAAATTGTCCCTAGGAATGAATGTGAGCGTGAATTGTTGTCTGTCTCTCTGTGTTGGCCTTGCGACAGACTGGCGACCTGTCCAGGGTGTACCCCGCCGCTCGCCTGATAATAGCTGGGATAGGCTCCAGCAACCCCCGCGACCCTGAACTGGATAAGCGGTACAGAAAATGACTGACTGAGTAAACAAATATAATACTGTATCATTAACACCCCCCCCCCCCCCCAAAAAAAAAAAACAAAAAAACAAAACAAAACAAAACAAAAAAAACTATCAAATGTTTAGTTATGAGAAGAGCAATACCTCCTGCTGCCTTTGGGGGGTGCTAGTTTAGATGACACCTTTAAGGCTTACATACTTGGCAAAAACGGAGAACATTCTTCTTGCCCTTTTACTCGAGTGTGTGCTGGTTAGGAAAAGATAAGAACACTGTAAAATGCAGGCTTTAAATTGCTGCATTTTCTTCACAGTTACAAAAGAAGGAAATGTTTTGGGGGTCAATGAATGGACTTCAGGACTTTGGTAGAAACAAAGCTTCTTTTAATGGAGGAGGATAAAACTTAAGACAAATATGACCCAAGCTGATGACTGAAATTTCATTTGTAAAAGTGTTTTTGTCAGCTCCAGTTCTGGCAGTGTAAAACCTCACTTAGATGCTGTCTGTAATTGCAAACAAAGGTTTAAAAGTGCCTTCATATCTTGTGATATTTGTTATCTGTCAGCGTGTGTGGTGTGTTTGTGTTATGTTCCTCTCCACCATCAAAGCCTCACGATACTGGTTGCCGCTATGTGTACCACTGGAAAGGCAGCAACACTGGAGAAACTGAGGAATGACTGGACTGTGCGCGTGTGTGATTGCATGTCTGAGATGGAAAAATATCTGGATGTTTGTGTTGTGTTTGCATAAACATTCATACACGAACACAGGAAGTGGCTTCCAGCTTTGCGTTCTTTTTTTAACATGACATTTTGTTCTTTTTCCATCTCACGAGGCTGAAAGTTTGCATTTGAGTTTGTTATTCACTAATTTGAGATTTGTTAAGTGTGTGTTCACTGTCTGGCCATCAATTTGAAGTGGGCTTGTCTGGGGCTGTGTGGAGATTTAAGCACAAAGAGAGGATCACACAGACAGGACCAGAATCTGGTCACAGCTCCTAATTATAATCTTAAACTTCTGCTGTATTTTCTGCGTGCTGTCTTTCATCCTGACAGTGACGGGTCTTTTGGGAAATCATTCCCGTAACGTTTGTCACCAAAGGAACAAAAAACAAACAAAAAAAAAAAAAGACATTTAGTGGTTTTCATTGCATGAAAGGCTAAATCTTGTACTCATTAAATGCTAAAAACTCAGAACTGATTCTGTCCTCATTGTGGATCACCTGTTAACAACCCATTCTCTCTATAGCAAGTTAACTTGCAAAGTGCATGTTGTCATAGCAACTATAGTGCATTTTAATACTCAGAAATGTCTATTTTACAAACCATGACCATAATTAAGAACTTTAATTGTATAGTGATGTAGAACAAAAGTTAAATTAAGAGCAGAAAAATGAGTGAATAGCAGGAGTTTCAGTCTGAGACAAGTCTCAGCCTCTCACACTGAGATTTTACAAAGACTGGGAAACTTGCAGGGCCACTATTTACAAGACCAGGGGGATTGGTTTAGCAATTTTTTCCATCATGCAATTTGTTCCCATCATCATCATCATAATGATAATACATTTTGTTTGAAAGCACCTTATCAAAGCACACAAAGACACTTATAAAAACAGATAAACATTAAATGTTTATCTGTTATCTAAAGGGTTTTATTTGTTTTTAGGGGGTTGGTGGGCTGCACAAAAAACACAAATAAAAAAAAGAAAAAAAGAAAATTATGAAAAAAAAAAAAACAAACGTAGGCATTTCAATGTACCTTCCCATATACACACACTGTTAAGTCTGTACACTTGGCTACTTGTATAGCCTGGTACACCATCATGTACCATCATGACACGGCGAGTCAGTCTGGGTTTCCTCCATTGGAAACGGATTTCCAATGAGAGATGGGACTAACAGGAACAAACCACTCAGAGACACACGGAAGTGATGTAAACGTCTTTTGTAAGAGGAAAGTCCTCAGAGCAGCTGGCTGTTGCGGTTTTAAGGACCTGCAGCTCATTTAAGACATCAGAAAGGGCATCATTATAGTGTCACTCCTCTGCGGCCTCTGAAGACAGGCTGGTGTGCCAGGCTAACTAGTACTGTATAATGGAGTTTTTACAGGTCTCTCTGAACATGTCACTCCAGTTCTGGCTGTGCACCAAAGATTTGAGGCTAAAATATTGTTGCTGGTGTACAAGGCTGAATTGTTTTGGTCCAAATTATAATTTGATCTGCTGAGTTCATCTGGGTTAAGTTTGCTTTCCATCCCCAGAGTTCAAACAAACATGTGGTTTTTCTGCCCCTGATATCTGGAACAAGCAACCAGAAAACCTAAAGTCAGATCCAAACCTTAGCCCTTTTAAATTGGTTCTTACTTTCTTTTTTCTTAGTTTGCCACAGCATTTAACCAAGTTAGGAAGTTTTTCTTTTCTATTTTCTTGAATATGCATATTTCATGTTATTTTTTTTAAATGTATCTAACATTTTCTTTGCGTATATATTCTCAAGTCTGTTTTGTTTTAATCACGTATCACATTGGGTTCCCTCTAGTATATAATAAATTTTATACATGCATTTGCTTTGTCCTTCATGGCAATTTCTAACAGCATTTTTACAAGACTTTTTCAACATGGTGCAAATATGAAATGCAAGCCTGTCTTCAAATAAGTCGTGGTGGGTGCTACACTTACATTTGGAGGATATGTTCCTGCAGCCCAGTTGGCTTCAGTACAACTTTGTATTTTCCAAACAACCCTCGAAAACACTGATTTCTGATCCCTTTCACCTGTGTTGTCTCCTTCAGCAGCAGTCTTTCTTCTCCCCACTGCCAGATTGTCTGTTTTTCCTCTGTGTGTTTCCAGCTTTATGCTTTCATAGATCAAAAATCTTGTGTTTTAACCTGTTTTTGTCCTTGAATCTCTAAACCTGCCTGCCCAGCTAAAGCTTTAAATTCAACAGCACAAGAGTGAAGATCTCTTTTAAAGATCTCTTCTGAACCCTTGCTGGTGTCGCTGTGCTCACCTTTGGTTCTGTGGATCACAGCTGATTTATTCTGACAATTATTCTTAAAAAATCTCTACAAGCCTTTGGAAAGTTTCCGACTAAGTTAATTTCTTCATCCAGACATTCTCAACATATTTTCTTATCTTCATCTCCACATACAAACCATTGAGAATCAAAGACTTGGAATGTCTGACCCTGTTTTGAATTTGACAATAAACTCATATTCACCCAGTTTAAGTCGGGAGCATACTTATGTTCCTGGGGTCTTATTTTCTCAAACGGGGAAGATAAGACCTTTTTTAAAGGATCCCATGTTCCCAGTTTTCCCTAGAAAAGGTCCTACATTGCCCGTTTTGTTAGGGAGAGGTGCTATCTAACCCTAACCCTAATCCCAAACGCTTAAAAAAAAAAAAAAAAAAGTCCTACAGTATGTTTCCCGGCCACATATAAAGCAGGGAACATGCCCCTTTGAGTAAACAGCAGGAATGCAGGACCTTTTTTTTTTTTTTTTTTTTTTTTTAAAAAGGTCCTATGTTCCCTTGTCCCATACAAAGTGGGGAACATATTTCCCCATTAAGTCATCTCAGCCTATGTTGGTCAGCAGCTAACCTGTTACAAGTTCTTTTTAAAATCAAATGACCGTTTAAGCAAAAAATGGAGATGAACACAAAGACCTCATTTGTCTAAACTCAAGGGATGATAGTTAACAGTGTGTAACTCACCGTTGTCGACCAGTCAAAGAGCTAAATCCGGTGAAGGAGCGGCTTCTGTGGACCAGACCTCCATCTGATGGAGAGTCAAATCGCAGCTTCACTGACATCCTGCAGGGCAGAAGGAAGAGAGTTTCAGCACAATAAAGCTAACGCAAATAATCCTGTAAACACTGATTTCACATTTGCTGAAGGATAGAAGATGATGCTACAGCTTAAAAACACATCTATCATATCAGTTTCAGGCACAAAAAAGCCTCAAGATATCTGAAGAATTTGTCTCACTGACATATTTCTAAGAAAATCTTTGTCACCTCACATCTGGCACAGTTTTTACTGTAACTGTCAAAGTGAAGAATGATCTCAAGTTGTTTTTTCTTGTTAGTGAGTTTGGTCTATTTTCACCTTGTTGTGTATTTACCCAGGCAGTCACGCCAACACTTAAATCAGCAGGACCACACCAGCTCTCAGACGATCCCAAAACAGGAAACAGAGCTCCATCTAGCATCTCTGGGACACATTAACAGAGGAACATCTTGAAGCAGACCCACAAATATGTGCACGAGCTGTTGTGCAGATGGAGGGCAGTTATAAATTTTACTCTGTGACTGAAAAGCATGGGATGGCAGAGCAGCAGATTTGCATGGCTGGCTGTAAGGCTGGTACACAGAACAAAACATCTCTGACACTGTTGGGTAAATTACCAGAAAATTTTGTCCAGACGTCTACAGTGTGAAGAGGAGGAATTCCTCCCACCTTTGTTCTCACCACTCAGTCCTGCATGCACTGTGTCACTGGACAGGCAATCTGTCGGCTTCTGCACATCAATCGGGCATTTTTGTTTTTTAATCTTTGAATCATTGGAAATTTAATTTTGTTCAGTAAAATTATGTGCAGTGGTGCAGATGTGGATAACTTACTAAAAAACAGTAGAACTAGAAGCTAAGTTCTCCAAAAATATCTAGGGATACACAATATAATCGGCCACCCCACCGATATCTAACCGATATTTAACTGATTAACTGTTTCTAAAGTCTAAAAACAAAAACTTCTTCCTCTTCAAAAACTTCTTTTTTACAGACTTTAAAACTTCTAAAGACTAGGTGGGAGAAAATATCGATACAGTGAAATATCGTGATATTTTCATATGTTGATATCATATTGGACATAAAAATGCAGTGTTGGTCTATTTTACTAATGAAATCTTGTGATATTTCATTATCCTGTTACAAAATCTTGCAGGAATTTACAAAAATTTTGCAATATTTTCATATGCTGATACCATATTGACATTTAAAAATGCATTATTGATCTATTTTAGTTACGAAATCTTGCGATATTTCATTATTCTGTCTCAAAATCTGGTGAGAATTCATGAAATATTGTGAGATTTTGTAACAGAACGACGAAATCTCGATTTGATATTGGGATATGAAAATATCCCAACATTTCAGTGTATCGATATTTTCTCCCATGGATGACGAAACTATTTGAAATGACTGCTTATTTTCTCAGCTTTAATATTGGTATCGATATCAGTTATCGGCCACATGAGTTTTAAAATATCAGCTAATTGGATATTGGCCAAAATTCCAATATTGTGCATCCCTAAAAATATCACATTTGAACTAGAACAGTAACATGACCACAACTAAGTCCTAAGCTATGATTTTAGTGCTTGCTGCCGTTTCAGGCCCAAGCTGGATACCATTACATGGAGCTTTCGATGTGAAATCGGCCTCCTGTTTGTACGCGATCAGAATGTGCGGGTCACGAAACGTAATTGGAAAAAATGTTGAGTTTATTGGTTCACTTTCGCCAATTGATGCTATTGGAAACACCCGATTACAGCAACTACGCTAAGCTAAGCTAAAGTTAGTGCTGCGAGATTCAGAGAATGACTGGGTTGGCTAGAAAACGCTTCTGCCCACTTGTCCAACTCAGGGGACTGCGGGGGGAGGCTCAGTTTCCCCCAGAGGTGGTATATGCCTTTAACATGGGAGTCTATGGGGATTTACTCCGTTTTGGAGCCAGCCCTTAGTGGATCAAGAAAGAATTACAATTTTTGTGCAACGCAGAAGTAGGCTGACTGTTCTCCAGCGGAATTGCCCCTTGGTTGAAGCAGGAAAAAACTAAAACCTTTAGGACTGTGGTCTTTTACTCCCTGCTCTAAAACTTTCAAAGACTATATGTCTTGCATATAGGATATAGGTGTTCTAAAAGAGAATTTCTGCTACATCAAATGCACTCTAATGGTATTTGGACAATCTGTTCTTGTTTAAACTGCATGAAAATGAAGGTTTTCTTGGAGCATGGCCGAAGCTTCATTCGTGCTACAAAGCTATCTACTGGACTAAAAGTACACATCATGCAACTTTTCTTTGAGGTTATTGTTGTCAACAAAGAGATCATTAAAGGAAGTTGTTGAGTAGCTTGCTAGACATAAAGTTGCGGCTATAGGCAGATTTAGTTATTAAGATTGCGGCACAATAGCCATTCTGAAAGAAAGTGTCCATAAAACCTTCTTTTTATGGCGAGTATCGAGAAACCATGGAAAGACAAAGCACAAAGTATGTAAGCTGCACTTTCAGGGGAGAGAGAAAAAAAGTGGTGTGCTCTCATATGCAATCTGGCCACCATCTGCTCAGTCTTTCATGTTGTTTTTGTGAGATTGGTTAAAACCAAAGCAGCAACATTATGATTGTTTTTGTCATCAGCTGTTTGTCTTTTCTAAATGAACTCAGACCAAGTCATTGTAGTCTTTTAATCATAGTTTACAACACTTTTATAGATGGTATGTAAAATGTTACTGTTCAAACATCCTCATTCACTGTCCTGTAATCAACACTGAAATGTCAGAAATACTTTATAGTATAACAGTTGCCAACAAACTTTTTGTTTTATTATAAGGTGATGATTTAATAAGCCTGTAAATTATTGATAGTGTTTGCACAATAATTTGGAATTTATGATGCAGTTTATTTGTTGCTTGATATGGGAATTTTCCTCTCCAACTATTCTGAGCACATCCCACTGGGATGAGACCCTGGGGAAGACCCAGGACACTCTATGTCTCCTGGCTGGCCTGGGAACGCCTCGGGATCTCCTCGAATGTTCGGCCAAGAGAGGGAAGTCTGGGCTTCCCTATTTAGGCAGCTGCCCCCCCCCAACCTGACCTCAGATAAATGGCAAGAAGATGGATGGATGGATGGATGGATGGATGGATGGATGGATGGATGGATGGATGGATGGGTGGTTGAGCAGTCTTGGTCTACTGTACTTATTCAATTGCTTGTTAACACAAATATTCACATGGCAGCAACTTGGTGCATTTAAGCAGACTGGTTGGAGATGATAGAAAGGCAACAAGTCCAACAAGCATTGGTTCCAACCAAAATATGCAAAACAGCATTTGTGAGCAGAAAACACATCAAACCTTTGATGCAGACAGGCTACAGCAGCAGAAGACCACACTGTGCTACTCCTGTCAGATAAGAACAGGAAACTGAGGCTACAATTCACACAGACTCACCAAAACTGGACAATAGAAGATGGGAAAATGTTGCTGGTCTGATGAGTCTCCATTTCAGCTCCACATTCAATTGGTAGGATCAAAATTTGGTAGAAACTTCATGACAGCAAGTATCCATCCTACCTTGTATCAACGCTTCAGCCTGCTGGTGGTTTTAATGGCATGGTCAAACCTCCGCAGATTTGTTGCTGACCATGCATGTCCATCCCTTTATAACCACAGTGTAGAATCCTCTGATGGCTACTTCCAGCAGGATAATGCACCATATCACAAAGCTCAGATCATCTCCAACTGCTTTCTTGAACATGACAATGAGTTCACTGTCCTCCAATGGCCTCCACAGTCACCAGATCTCAGTCCAACAGAGCAACTTTGGGATGTGGTGGAACGGGAGATTCTCATCATGGATGTGCAGCAACTGTGTGATGCTTTCATGTCTACATGGAGCAAAATCTCTGAGAAATGTTTCCAACACCTTGTTGAATCTATGACACCAGAAATTAAGGCAGTTCTGAAGGAAAAAGGGCTCCAACCCAGTACTAGCAGGTGACTGGTCAGACGGGGAAGGTTTCTGTTGCAGTAATACAACATGTGATGGAGGGATGTCAACTGACATGAATGTAAAAAAAAATCCTAATCTTTTCTTCAGGTTCTACGTTTTTTTTCCCCCTCTGGAAATATGGATTTAAAATCCTAAAGAGAACATTAGCAGACAGACTAAATCAAGGTCATCCCCGCTCAGCTTTGCTCCCCTGCCACGTGCATTAAAACCAACACCATGACAGGAGTGGTGCTTGCTGCCAGTGTAAGTAGTTCAGAGTAACCCAGTTTGGAGTCCTGACCCAGAATGGGAAACACACTCTGGTCCTGATGCCAGAACCAACAGCGTTACCGAGCAACACACATAACAGACAAGGATGAAGGAGCCAGGTCGGATCATTCTGGACCAAAATACACTAAGTGAGAAAAAATATATTACACTGTACCAGACACACACACACACACACACACACACACACACACACACACACACACACACACACGCACACACGCACACAGACAGGTTTTCTCCCTGCAGAGGAAGTCTACTGTCTTGCTTTCTTCCAGAGAAAATCTTTTTTTCCTCAGCTATCACTTCTGGCTGATTTAACCTTTACTCAGAGCAAACCTGAAGGTCTCATGACAACAGCATCCAACTGCGTAAAGACAGAAAGGATTATGTTTTAAAGGCCGTTCTAGATGAAAAATCTGCATCCAGAGACCTGCACCTCAACACTCTTCCTGTCCTTGAATCACTCCGCTTCAGTGAGACGTGTCAACACCAGCTGTGTCCTTTCACTCCTCAATAAATTATTTGAACTCACATTTCACTCAGCCATCTAGTCGCCAGCTGCATCAGATAATGGAGAATATAACCTCCACTTTGGCTAACAAGTGAAAGATTTGACAGGATGCTGCAGTCAGAGCAGGTAAACTATATTCATTTCAAATTACAACAGAAACTTTTTAGGGTGCTGAATTTTTGTTTCAGCAGTTCTCACCAGCTGCCTTGTGAACATGTCACAGAGATGTGAACCAGAAGCCTTTATTTCTTTACTGGGATTTGTGTAATGTTTTAAAGTGGATTTGATCAACAGTTCTTCATCTTTCTGAAGGTCTTTTAAAGGTTTTCTTTGGACATTTTCTGCTCTTTCACCAAATTAGGTCAGTTCTTGTGTCTGATCTGACCTAAGAATACTTTAAAGGTACAGTATGTAAAAAAAAACAAAACAAAAGTCAATGGCAGAAAAAAAATTAATATATAATTTAAAACTGTGTGTCTATTGATGTTTAATCGCTTCACTAGAATGGCTCTTATATGTTTTATTTCATAGAATGAGTCATTTATATGTATTTGCTGGGGGTCCACATACATGGAGGCTGCCATATTTGTGCCGCCATGTTTACTACGGTGTCCCTTAATGGACAAAAAAAAAAAAAAAAAGTGAGTGAAGTGAGAACTTCTGAACTTTAAAACTGCTGTACCAGCTTTGTTTAATGGGAGTTAGAGCACTGTTTGGGATACGTATTGCCTTAAAAGACATTAAAGTAATTACCGGTAGTACAATCATAGCTACACCTGAGACCACTGGATCCACTCACACATGAAAACATCATAATGGCCACCATACACTCACAAACGAAAGAAGACATCTTTTCTTTCAAATACCAATCTTTACCACTAGATGTCAGTAATTCTTACACACTGTACCTTTAAGTGTAAAAAAGGCTCCTGACTCAAGGGATGAACCAGTGTGATGAACCAAAACAGGCAACTTAGCAAAGAACAAGTTTCAAACATGATCCTCAGCCTTTGTGTTACTAGCATCCTGTCGCAAAGGCACATTATTTGTTCCCATTTTGTTAGTTGCATCTATGAAAAACACCACCCATAATAGTTTGACAGATGAAAGATAGGAATTTAGCAGCGACAAGGTGATTCCCGAAGAGCTGGTAGCTGAAACCTTTTTCATTTCTCAGCATGGTGTGCAGTGTGTTCGTAAACATTTTTAGGAAAATGAGCAAGTGAAGGCCAAAAAGAATAAGTGCTGGGACAAGAAAACTATCTACAGCAGATGAACAAAGTCTGAGAGTAATGTCCTGAGGTATTACAAATACTGAGTACATGAATATGACTGTGCATAATAAGAGCGTCGGTAAATTAATGAATAAATAAAATTTTCCTTGAAAATAAAATACAGAAATAAACTATTTTTGAGATAAGAGAATGTAAAAGGAAAACAGCTTCAGAAATACAGGTATGAAAATAAAGGAGGAAAAGAAATTTAAAAGGCACCAAATAAATAAACAAATAAATAAAAATGATAGAAAAGTAAATAGATAAGAGTATTAACATAAATCAAAATTAAAACAATTGAAAATGACAATAGAAATATATATTATTTCTATTCTTTTATGGGTTTCTTAATGGAATTTTTTTAAATAGTTGTTTTATATAATTCTTTTGGACATCTATTATTTCTTAAGCCATTTTTTTCTTATTTCTGCATTTATCTTTTATTTTGGCTGTTTCATTCCTCCATACTCCACAGCCCGGAGCTCAACATTAATGAAGCAGTTTGGGATCATCTGGACAATGAACAAATAAAAAGCAGACACATCCAAAGAAGATCTTTGGGAAGTCCTCCATGAAGTCTGAAGAACTTTTCCTGAAGACAACGTAAAGAAACAGAAAGCTTTTCTGAGAGAGCGTTCATACTGTGATGATCAATAAAGCTGCTCAGACCAAACATTCACTTTCAAGCTCCTTAGAGTTGGACAAACTCTGTTCCTTGTCATACTAGATGTAAAAAATAAACATGGGGTGACTCTTTTTACAGTCGTGTAATTTGGAAGTTAAATGTCTCCCACTCAGCTTTTGATTGTTGTTACTGCTGACACGAACCACCTTATTAATATGGTCACCGTTTCCAGGGACTTGCTGGTTGTGATTAGACTGTTGAACTGAAACATGACAGCTGTGTTTTTAGATGTAAGCTAATGCTGAGTGTGAGCTTTAAGACATGCCAAACAAAGAATTAACCCAGCTGTATTTTCCAGCAGAATCAAGATCTGGCCGGGCGCCACATTAAACAGCTGTAATAAGAGAGGAATGTTGTAGCGTACACATCACACTCTCAGACAGATATAAACTCTGTTTCTTTACTTGAACATCACATCTGTCTCCACCTCCTGGCTTCAGCTGTGGGCTACTCTCTGATTGTGAGAGAATAAATTCTGAAAAATGGCAGCTCGATTATCAGTAAAATGCTGTAAAATACTGACCCTTGAGCATATCAGGCATTTTCCTGGTGGGCCAATGTGGTTTTTAGGCCAACACAGCTTATTTATTGGTATGACTGGTCCATAAAAGTCAGTAGATCAGCGGTCCAACAAACACTGGGCCAGCCCACCCAAAATTCTGACCCCTTCTCGCTGTGGTTTCTGTGCCTGAGTAATTCATTCATCCAAATAAGTCAGCACAGACTTTTCTGACCACCAACCCATGAAACACGCTGATCTGCGGCTCACTGGTTTGCTTCTTAACTGAAACTAAGATGGACCGATCAGAGACTATAAAACCCATTTGGCTCTGTGCCAGGGAATGCAGCTAGTTGTGCTTGAAAGTTTACACACCCTCCCATTAAAAAAAAATCAGCTGCCAGTGAAATAAGTTGAAAAACTAATGATAGATCAAAATTTTATGAGCATCATGACATTGATTTTGT
Organism: Atherinomorus stipes; assembly: GCA_023101725.1. Taxonomy (NCBI): domain Eukaryota; kingdom Metazoa; phylum Chordata; class Actinopteri; order Atheriniformes; family Atherinidae; genus Atherinomorus; species Atherinomorus stipes. The sequence continues at coordinate 476,659 of JALJCO010014268.1, read as the reverse complement.
ATTGTGGCCTAACAGAAATATAAAAGAAACAAACAAAAAAATAAAACAAGTTTACAAGCATGATGGGGCTTCTGAGATAAAAAAAAAAAAAAAAAAAAAAGAAATTAAGCAACACTTTGAGGCAGTTATTGCAATCAGGTGTTTTCTGTATTGTTGAATAAGACTTTTGCACCTGTCAACAGGTATTTTGGTCCCCTTTCATAAGTAATGTGCTTTAATTTGGCCGGGGCAGTTTTGGCTCTTTTTTTTTTTTTAAATCAGTTTTTTAAACAAAAATTAAAAATCAATATTATACTTCAGTAAATAACAATTTTGTAAATTTAATTTATTATTACTTTTTTCATGTTTCTAGTTGTTTGAATTACTATTGTTAATTTAGCCTTTTCTTTGATGGGAGGATATGTAAACTTTCAAGCACAACTGTACCTGTCAGCAGCTTTCTGAAATTCTTTATTAGCATGTTTGTTATTGGTTGTAGGCTGATAATGTAGTTGGATAATTGTGGAGCAAAATGTGAAGGCAGCTTTTGTATAGGTGTTTATGGAAAATGTACAAAAAGGAAACATTTTAAGTTGCAGCTGTTTGCCTTTTTACCAAAAAATCCTATGATTGTGGAAATCACTGAATTTAGTTTTTTTTTTTTTTTTTTTTTTATCTTTATTCAGCCTTTAGTGAAACATGGCTGAATTAAAATCTCCAGAGTAAAAGAGCAGCAGCAGCAGCAGCAGCAGACTCAAACAGACTCATTTCTGATGTCTGCTCTTTCTATTTTCTTTCTCCGTCAAACATAAAGTAGCATCACTGTGCTGGAGTATAAATGTTTATTTTTATTAATAAATTTTAATATTGGAAGTGTTCAACATGTCCAGACTCTGATTCTACCTAAGTCACTCCATGGTTTTTGTAGTTTTAAGGTATTGTATGTGTAATATTTACATTTGAGGTGGGTGGGGTGGGAATGCTTGTGGTGTGGTCTGAGCCAAAATGCCAGGGTTGATTTTTGTCCCAGTGTGTGCTGATAAAATAGATATTTTTTGTCATTGCACAGGGAATTTTTGTTGACATGATCCAGTAGCAGCAAACAATTTAACCATTCACATTCAAACCCATAAAGCCTGAAAAACTAATAGACATTTTATATGAAATTAAATGAAAAATACTTTATTCATCCCAGAAGGGAAATTCAATATTGTAAAAGCTCACTCTTTTTTTATATAATTTTTTTTTTATATCAATGAACAACATGCTGTGAAGATGCTATTAACTGTATCTGAGAAAATTTCACTCAAACTCAGCTGAAGTTTTTTGTTTTTCTCAAAGGAAAAAGAGCACTGGATTTTCTCTCTGTGTTTGTTAAGAGGAATTTGGGGATTTCTTGTGAACAAAAAAACATCCACCACATGTGGCTGTGAAGCAGAGCAGGAACAAGAAGATGAGGTGGGGTTGTGGTTGTGTGCATGATAATGAGAGATGCAACAACTATTGAACATAAAGGAGTCTGGGAAACGTTCTCAAACATGCAGAATGATGCAGAGCAGCAGAACCAGAGGAACCCAGAACATCTGGGTCAGAGACACACACTAAAAAGGATATTTGAGCTTAGCTGATATGAAAGAATGTTTTCATTGATCTCATGTAATTATGTTGGTTTGGTGATGGAATCTTATTTTTTTTGTCAAATCAACCTAAAAAACAAAAACAAAAACACAAAACACTCTAATCTGACTTTTTTTTTTTTTTTTTTTTTTTACTTTCACTCAAAGTAAATTTATTAAGTTGTTTCAGCTTTAGCTTGCACAAAGAGCAAAAGGGGTGGGGCTATCTTCAAAATTCTAGGCATCTGAATCACAAAGGCTCATGGGAAATGCAGATCAGGAAGTTAATCTTTTATGATTGTTATCCTATAAACTTGAGTCATGTGTTTACTGCCTCTGCTATGTTCATATTCAGAGAAAGTTGTTAAGAAATTCTGTTCAGTTTGGACATTAAAGTTGCACCATGAGTGTGAAGAACAATACACGGAGATAAACTTGGTTACCGTTAATAAGCAATGAATGGATACTTTAACTGAATAATGTGAATTGATATAATTTGCTACAACATTCAAGTTACTTAAATTAAGTGAAATTAAATTAGAATATTGGGCTGAAGTGGGAAAAGCAACTTCATTGATTTTAGATAAGTTTTGTTTCAATGTAAAAAAAAAAAAAAAAAAAAAAGTTTTCATGAACTTAAAAAGTTAGGTTGAACCAACTTTTTTATTTACATTGAATTAATGTAGAAATATTTGGTGCGACAGATTACCTTAATTTTTTTAGGTTAAGCCAAAGCTAAAAAAAAATTTCGGTGCACTTTCACAGCTGAGACTGCTGTGCTGTGTTTCATATTCAAGAAACAAAGACCATCAGTGGTTATACTCAGTCCGCATAAACAAGGAAAACAGAGCAGAAATCAAGCAACATCTGACTACAAAGAAAGAGGGATAAATATATCTAGTTTAAAACCTTTTCTAAAGTCTAGGCCTTAACTTCACATTTTTCCCAGCACAATATTAAAACAGAGCTCCACATTTCAGATTTAGTGACCAATGAGGTCAAGATCAGGGTAGTTTTTCATTCATTCAGCACATTTAAAAACACCTAAAGTTGGCAAGACAGTCAATAAATATGTACAGTATTCTGTACAGTAGTCATAATGATAAAAAATATGCATAAACAACGACAAACACAAGTAAAAGGAGATGAAACAATAAAAATAAAAAGTCATAAAACTAAATTCTCTGCATCAGCAAAAACAAAGTTTCTGTTAAGTGATATTGTTGAGCGAACTGATGGGCTGTGTGGCCAGGTGAGAGCCAGATGTTTCCCATCATTCCCTGATCCAGAGCATGTGGAGAACAGCTTGCGGCTCCTCGCTTCGATCCTGGAAGACCTGCGCTGCCGACGTCTGCATTACTTCACAATCAGTTCTCAATGAATTGAACTGAATTCTAACCAGCAAGATTTATTGTGGTCAGGTGGGGGGACTGGCCCACAGGAGGAGGTGTGGGATATTTCCCAGTGGCCCTGGCCCTAAGTGGCCTGATCATCAAATAGATAAATAAATAAAAATCATGGTGCACTACATTGATGGGAATGGCACCCACCCACAGACAAAATGACTTGTTCTTGTTAGCTGTCATTGACAACAGTGACGGGGATAATAACGGTGATCAAGTTTCTTCTTTTTATAGATGAAGTTAATAAGCAAACTGAGGGGCTGGTCACACTTTGCACGTCTGCAGTATATTCCGGATACAAACAGCGGTGGCCAGTGCTTCACGGTAAAACTTCAGTGTGACCAATGGCCATGCTGCGTTGCCCAGACCCACCTCTGGAGGTGGTCTGCAACGGTTGCTGGCACGGAATGATTGTGTTTTTTACCCAAGATGTAGCTAATGACACCGCCGATGTAGAAGCCCTGCCACTCAAAGACGTGAAGAAGAAAAAAAAAACAACATGGCTCCCAAAGCTTGATAAGCGGTTCTTGTTGCAGTCTTTTGCTGCATTCCATTTGAACTCGGAAGTCGGAATTTCCCAGTTCCGAGTGTGAAGTTTCAACTGGAACGGCCCCCCGAAGTCGGATTTCCCACTCGGAAAGTCGGACAATTCTCACAGCTCTGAGTTCAGATTTTAAACTGTGCCCTGTTAGCAGTTTTTGAAGCTCCTGTAATTTTACATTTATTTACACTTCTTACTCATATTTTGCTGCAACAACTATTCTCTTGGTGAGAGAAGAGTGTGTTTGGGAACGTACAGCTGGACCAGAGAAGATGGAAACTGGACAAGCAGTTCGTGCTCGTGTCGTTGGAAAATGAGAAAGATAAGTAGTAGCCTAGTGGCTTATTAGCAAATCCAGCTAGTGCTAACCTAAGAAAATAATAATTTCACCAATACTTTAAGACAGGGGTATCCAAAGTTGGTGCTTGAGGGCTGTTGTCCAGCAGGTTTTCTTTCCTTTCCTGCTTCAACACACCTGACACAATTAAATGAACCTAACAGCCTACAAAGTTCTGCACAGTGCCTCATTAATTTGAGTCAGGTGTGTTGGAGCAGGGAGGCCTGTGGTCCTTGAGGATCGGAGCTGAACATCCCTGCTTTTAAGGCGTTATAGAAGATGTTTCTTTCAACAATTTTTGTAATATTCGATAAAATTGGGTTCATTACCCCATACACCAATTAAAAGCTTTAGATATATAAATATTATTGAATATAAGCTGTGAAAGTGACGGGGCTTAAAGCATCTGCCAATCATCCCTGCAATTCTTACATTTTTAATTTGTCTACTGGCTCGTCAATCACTTTTACTACTGTAAGAAGAGTGATTGATGGTCAGTTCAATGGGTAATAGGCGAGACTGATCAGTGATTGAGACTGATTGGTTGGTAATACTGTGTTCTGGAAGCAGTGCACTCTCGTCAGATGTTTACAGCAGGTAGCTAACATCATTCTCTTAGCAGTTAGCAATGTTCAGACAAGGACATCTGTTTCACTTGTGTTTGTGAAATGATGAAGAATTTGTACCTGCTGTCTGCTGAACACAGAGTGGCTCGCGCATGTTGCTCTGTGGCCGGGGGAGGGAGTGATGAGTCTAGCAGGTTGATCTTGCGCATGCGCATTATTCAAAAACTCACTAACAGTCTCTGCTGTCTGAAATGCCAAAAACATCTTGTATACTGCCTGAGATGAATGAATGAACAAACACGTTCTATTGTCCTGTGAGTTCAGATTTAGCTTGCTGTTCTCTGGTTAGTTGTGAGCTCTCAGCTGTCCTGCGGCGGCGCGTCTGTAGGCACACCCGACCAGTAGACGTGTGGAGAATGCTGGTGTCCAAGCCATACAGAAATGTTACCAGAGAGTAAATGCATGTTTAAATTCCTAGAAATAAGGTCCTTTAACCGAAAGTTATCAGGCACAGGGTGTGCCAGATGCAGCAAAGCAGCCCCAGAACATAACAGAGCCTCCTTCATGTTTCAGGGACAGTCTTCTTTTCTTCATAAGCTTAATTTTTCCTTCTGCTGATGTGTCTTGGCAAAAAGTTCCACTTTTGTCTCATCTGTCCACAGGATATTCTACCAGAAGCTTTGTGGCTTGTCAAAATGTAGTTTGGCAACTTCCAGTCTGACTTTTTTATGATTTGTTTTCAACAATGGTGTCCTCCTTGGTCGTCTCCCACTTTGGCTCAAACAATGACAGATGTTGCAAACTGACACTGATGTTCCTTCAGCTTGAAGTTCAACTTTAATCTCTTTGGAAGTTTTTCTGGGCTCTTTTGTTACCATTCATTTTATCTGTCTCTTTGATTTGTCATCAGTTTTCCTCCTGCAGCCACATCCAGGAAGGTTGGCTACAGTCCCACGGATCTTACTGTAGATTTCTGAATAATATGTGCAGCTGTAGTCACATGAACGTCAAACTGCTTGGAGACGGTCTTATAGCCTTTACCTTTTACATACTAGTCTATAATTTTCTTTCTAATCTCCTGAGATCTCCTCTTTCTTTCACTTCGTCTGGTCCATGCTGAGTGTGGTACACACCATGTCACAAACAGCATTGTACCTGTAGCCCTATACTGTATGCCCACTGACTGATTACAAGACTGTTGACAACTATGATGCTAATTAATGGACACACCTTGATGTGACCCTTTGGTCACATTATTTTCAGTCTTTTCTGGGGTGCCATCATTTTTGTCAAAGCCTGTTTCACAGGTTTATTTCTTTAAAATAACTCTAAAGTAATGTCTGCACACTAAAAACTCCTGGGTCAAACTGCTTGGTTTAAAAGGGACTGACTAACTTATGGGTTATTTCAACCCAGACATTTGGGTTGTTGGGTTGATGAACCAACTTCTGGGTTAAAGTAAAAGTAAATAAAAAAAAATAAATATAGCTACTTTTATCAGCAAACTAAATACTTTGAGATATTCAAAGCATATTTCCATGTAACAAGGCAAACTTAACAGATTGGATTAAATATTTCAATATTTATATTTAAAAAGACATTTTTTTTGCCGCAGGCAGGAGCTTAATTACCAAACATCACTATTTTCCCTCTTTACAGTTAAAAACGTCACATGCAGTAATGAACTGTGGGCAACTGTGGGTTCTAAGCGGGCGGAGTGTATAAAACAAAAACATTGCAGACATTCAGCAAGTCGTCAATGCGTTGATAGTCTTGATCACTCCCTGATTATTTCACTTGCATGTGATTAGTTTTTTTTCTATCAATGTCACCAGACGGGCTCTGTAGTTTTTAACACCATCTATTCTTTTTTCCAGTATTTTAGTTGGTGCTGTTTTCTATTCAAACACCAGCGGGTGTTGATGGCGGTGTGCTGACCACACAGTGCAGCGAACTGAAACGAAAACTGCAGCCTCCCGGGTGGCTGTGGCTGATAATATGTGAACGTGCTCTGTAAACGTAGCTGAGAGCAGGAATTAAAAAGTCAATAAGAAATCAGTCGTCTAATGACAGGTTTCACTGATGAACAGAGCTAAACGTGAATATGTGCAACGTGAAATAGGGGAGCAACATTCCTCAAGTGATGAAAAAATTCAAGGGGGACCAAAAGGAAAGAGGCTTGAGTGTGTGTTCATGTAGAGTGCCTCAGGGGGCCGTCTAGAAGAAAACTGGGGTAAGATCTGGTCTTTAAAAAATAGCCTTGACCTGTAAGTGATTTAAAAGGTCCCATGTGGTGAAAAGGTGGGAGGTTAGCATGTGTGTGTGTGTGTCCATGTGAGAGAGCATGTAAACATCGAAGTGTCTGGCATGTGTTTATGCTTTTGTGCATATGTGTGTATAATACCTCTGTGTGTGTGCATGTGTGTACTTGCAATCCCATATGATGTCCATGTCCCTGGTGAGGGTCTGTTGCATGCTAACAGCTCTGTGGCTACACCACACACACACACAAACATACACATAAGGAATCAATTTTCCTTTTCTCTGCTCCCTTCTCCTTCCTCTCCATCCCTCCCTGCACATGGTGGTGTGTCTTTTAAATGTAATTTAATTTCATTGTGGGCTTGTGAGCATCATCACTTCCATTCGGCTCAGTGTAATTTGGTCTTCGTTTCCTCATTCACCTCATTTTAACTCCACATGTCCTGCTCAGACTCCAGAAGTTTGATGCTTCGTTCAGGTTAAATAAGAGGTGCGGAAGAAAGATTTGGGAGAACTTGTTACATTTTCATTCCTAATTTGCACAAGTATCTGCAGCCCCACTGTTCAGTGACATTTCTGAGGGCCTGCAACATCTCTGGAAGAACTTCTGATACATAGACAGTTTAGTATGTGAAGCAACACTTGGCTAAGAGCCATTCACATCAGTTTTTGACGCACCCGATGCACTTTAGACACACAGTAATCTACAACTGCAGCGTGTCAGTTATCTTACTGTGGCTTTGCCAACAGAAAACAGCAAAAAAGAAGCTTGTTTGCTGATAACATACTACCATTGGGGCAATATTTGATGTAAGGCAACAGATAAAGACTGATGTTTGAGTCTAATCTTATCTCTGCTGGTTTTCATTTCCTTCATTTCACTCATTTGGTCTTTGCTATTTCTTGTGACCTGACTATTAGGCTACATATTAAAAGTACTTTGTTAATGTTGGAAAATATTCAGTTTAGAGTACACAAGTGATTGGATTTTAACAACATTTTTTATGTTGCAACTGCAACAAGTGAACTATTACTAGCCTGGAAGACTTGGAGTACCCTGCATGTTCAAAGGGATACCCAACACATTGAAAAGCAACATAATGCTCCTCCTCTCTTCTTTTTTTCTTTCTTTTTGTTTTTTACAAAATATTTTTATTGAACAAATGAGACACCTTCAATAGAAGGGTTAGACAACTTTTTCTTTTGAATTTCTTTTGAATACACAAACACATACACATATGCACATGGGCAAATACCTGCCAATACATACAAGCCATAGAGCTATCTACAAACCATGTACAGTTGTACACATGAAAGCAACTTTGAAGAAAAATAAAAAAGAGAAGAAAATACAATCCCATTGAGACAGGCAGTCTCTTTCACAAGAGAGACCTGTTCATCTCACGGTGGTGGGAGGAACAAACTCCATGCAGTACGGCCCCCGCTCTAACCCCTCTCCAGACGAGGCTCAAACCATCATCCTTCTTGCTGTGAGGCTGTGGTGCTAATCATCACACCACCATGCAGCTGGTGTGATGAGTTAGAGCCCCCTTCTGCAGGGCCCCCTTTTTATAAAGCAATTATAATGTCACCATGTCACCATGTTTCATGCGTCTCATGTTAACATGAGACGCATGAAAAATCCCACCTCCCACCCAAGGGCAATGCCTTTAGTTGAGTCATCATTATTTGTTCATTAGTACTTCAAAAAATATTCCAACTTTTTGTGCAAAATCCATACTTTTTAGAGTTAGGACAACAGGCATTAATCCTGTTTAATATTCTACACCTACAACACACATATATATTTTAGCATGTCAGTAACCTTTTAAGAAACTGTATTTCTGAGGAACACTATTATGAAAGCACAGGAAAATATGTGGTTTTTTTAAATTTTATTTACAGTAACCCCTATGGAAGTCCCATTGTGACATGCAGCCACATTTACAAGAGAGATCTGTGAAGTGATCATTATGTCTTTAGATGGTACACACTCAAAAATAGAGGTACCAGTTTGTACTTAAAAGGGTACAAACGCTTGTCACTGGGAGTGTTCCTTTTTAAAATATATTTCTGTACTCTTCGGTCCTGGTTCCATTTTTGTACCTTATCAAGCTGTATGAGTTAAAGTGATACCGTGTAACTTTTGAACCCAATGTTAGCCAAATATTATGATACATTATATTCTATCATTATTATTAATGTAAGTAATAGTTGATTTCTGCGGTCAATATAGAGCACTTGACGCATGTCGTTGCTCCGAGGGGGCTGCCATTCTCAAAAACCAGGCTTTGTAACTTCTCAGGAGCGGGCCATCTCTCATTAGATCATGTAACCTGGAGTGCTTTGATTAATGGCTTGATGACTTAAAAATCAGCTTTTCAAAGTGGTCTGCAACACTTTTCCAAAACACAGACTCAGACTGTTTAATTTTGAGACAGTTGTGGCATCTGTGGGAAGTTACAGGTTTAGTGTCCATAGTGGCCAAAAGTTACACGGTATAACTTTAAAGTACACTTAAACAAATTAAAAATGATGAATAAAAGTCAATAAAATAGAGGATATGACAACAATCAAAGATGCTAATAATAAATTAATGATTATTATATAAATATTAGGCCAAACACATATATAATTATACATATAATCATTGCTATGATTACCATGTTTATTATGAAAATCATGATATAATAACTATATTTATACTACTGTTTAGAAGTATTGCTAATTGTAGTTATTGTACAAGCTACACACATTTTTCAATGCTGCAGGTACCCTTAGGGTTGAAATGGTACAAATTTGTACTTTATATTACTTTGGACCCTTTTTCATAGTATATCTGGCCTCATAAAAAACAATATTGTACTTTTTAGAGAACATTTGTAAAAAAAAAATCTACCTACAAGTACAGAAATGTTCCTGTCTTGTACCATATTTTTGAGAGTGTAGGTGGAAGCCGGACTATTTAGAGAACCCATGCATGCACAGGGAGAACAAGAAACACCACTGATCAAACTCCTGCCCAGCCCCCTTGCTGTGAGACCTCAGTGCTACAACCATCCTCCAAGCTGAATTTCCAATAATGCAATAAAGCAGTTCCCCAAATTTTAAACAGCTGTCTAGCTGTCAGATCAATAAAATCTTGCAATTCAGCCACTCTAGTCTTATAAATATTTCAAATGTCATTGTTTATTCATTTTTGTCAAGTGATGTGAATTTTTTCTTCTTTTACCACTAACACATGCTTTGTTTGTTATCCGGTGTCACCACCTATTGGGTGTAGACAGACACTAGTATCAGTTTAAATTAGACAAACACAGAAAGAGATGCAGTCGGACATAAGGTTCATTTAGGTTCTGTTTATGTATGGAAAAAGGTACAGAACAACCTTCCTGAATGTTGTCAAATGCCACTGCCCACGTAGCCTACTCTTATTCATGCTTTATGTTGGCATGGTTGTTAAGCATTACATCCACTAGAGGGCGGTGTACAGTTCACTTCTGAGATCTGATGTTCGTTTCAGACAAAGGCAAATATGGCAATGGTGGAAGAGATCACATTTACAGTATGCCCATTCTGAGAAAGAGACATAAAAAGATGCAGTGCAGAAGATGGTGGTGGTTTGTGTGTCCATTTAATTCACTGTGGCTTTTTTGTTCCTCTCACTTGTAAACTATGGATAGTCTTCAGTCACATGACCTGCTGAGAGGCCTGGCGGGAAAAATTACGTTCCAAGATGACGGTGTGCAACTACAGAATAGTTGTTTAAATCAACTGTCAGTTGCAGAGAAGGAAAGATACAGAAAAAAGTTGGAAGTGTTGGACACTAGGGACCCGTATAGAGAAGCGACTGCTGGATACGAGCCGTTCAACATCGCCATGTTCCTGCCCAACCTGCATTCTGCGATATTTTTATCTGTCTGGTTGAGAACCTGTCACAGTACACCGCTGCCACAAGGTATACAAGAGCACCAACAGCTCTCACTTAAACTACTGCTTTTCAAACAGAAATGACAGAAATAGAATCATTTCCTCTCATCATAACTTGTTACAACCCAGAGTTGTTTTCGTTAACGATAACAATGACGAAATCATTTCATTGACACCCCTTTTTTTTTCATGACAATAGGGGATTATCACGCTTCCGTGTTCCGAACTTCCGGTTTTAAACAGTTAGACGGCCCACTTCCGGCCCAGTTCAATGTCCCTGCTTTACTTCGTAGATAACGTTAATAAACGCCAACCCTACTGAAATTTTCACGGATTCCAGACTGAAGTGATACTAAGGAAGAAGTGGATCAAAGCGATTCTCCAGAGTGAAGGGCCGAACTTTATAATAAAACAACGTAGCATGTTTGTTTGTAGCCGGTGGGGAACAACACCGGCATGCTAGCATTAGCCAGCTAGCGTTTACTGACGTGCTTAACATTGTGCGTCTTAAAACACACAAACATCTGAAAATCGGGTCTTTACCCCCCCGTTTCCAGTGGAACAACTGGGGACTGCCAAGAAAGGAGACGCTTTCAGATGCTTGTGTGTTTTCAGCCGCACAAAGTTAGGCACGTCATCAAGCTGGCTAATGCTAACCTGCTAACAGTAGTCTGCCAGCTACTACTCTGTTAAACTTTGTAAATCGGATAAACGCCAATGCCAAGTTTTCATTCCAGACTGAAGTGATGCTAAGGAAGAAGTGGATCAAAACAACTGATTCGCCGCGGTGAAGGACCGAACTTTATAATAAAACGACACACGTTTGTTTGTGGCCGGCAGACTGCGCAGTCGTGTTAGCAGGCTAGCATTAGCCAGCTCGATAACGTGCCTAACTTTGTGCGGCTGAAAACACACAAGCATCTGAAAGTGTCTCCTTTCTTGGCAGTCCCCAGTTGTTCCACTGGAAACGGGGAGGTACAGACCCGATTTTCAGATGTTTGTGTGTTTTAAGACGCACAATGTTAAGCACGTCAGTAAACGCTAGCTGGCTAATGCTAGCATGCTGTGAAGTGCCGGTGTTGTGCCCCACCGGCGACAAACAAACGTGTGTTTTATTATAAAGTTCGGCCCTTCACCGCGGCGAATCGATCGCTTTGATCCACTTCTTCCTTAGTATCATTTCAGTCTGGAATGAAAACTTACTAAGTATGTTTGGAGTTTATCCGATTTAAACAGTATAACAGAGCAGGAACGGCTGTTGTTAACATGGCCCGGAAGAGGAAGTGTCAAAATACCGGTAAGTTCCGGTAAGCGTGATGATCCCCTATAATGAGACGAGGATGAGCTAAACATATCTCTATGATGACTAAAACATGACGAGACGTGTGTAAATTGTCGTTGACGAGACCAGACCGGACGAAAATGTTCATTTCTGGTCTGTCAGACGTTCATAATGCAGGAAATGTCTACCTATTCTGCATTAATCTGCCTGACAAAAGATTAAAAAGTAGTTGCATCCTCTTCTTGTTTGGGCACGCCGACCATCACTTGGCGTGCGGCCGCGTGCACATAAGAGTTTTGCAGGTTTACCAATCGGCATCTGCCTGAACCGAGACCCACTAACCACGGCTCTCTCTGTCAAACCTGACCCGCACGTCGCACATTAATTCCCTAAATTCACAGTAGTCTGTCATTTTGCCACGTAGGGGCTTTATTTATTTGATTCAGAGATTCCTGCATAAAAGATCATCATCCCTGGTTGTAACTGTGTTCTCCGTCCCTGGATCACATCAGTGTCTCTGCCTGCGGGAAATTATCCCAGCGTCTGATGTTTAAAACACGTCATGTCCAACGAAAAAGAAACTTATTCTCACCGCGACCCGCCTGAACTATGTAAATATCCGCCCACACCTTAACCGTGATATTAATCTTTGTCATTTCTATCTGATAAACAGCGTTTTTGTGGGTTACCGTCGGGTATCTGAACTGTTGCAGGACTCTGGTGCACACACCTGCGGTCAGACATGCAGCTGCTTGGCTGCGTTGGTCAGAAACGGTGGGATGTTTGGCTCTTTTTTAGAGAGCCAGCTCTTTTGATTCGACTCCCAAACAGGTCTTAATTTAAGATATTTACAGCCCTATATTTCATCTTAATTAAGAATTTATTCTAACTTCAAACTTTTTGTGTTTTTGTATTCTCATGAAAGTAATGTGACAAAATGTCAACACCTGGGAGAAAGATAAGAGCAGACTTACAGACACATACAGAAAATTAAGATGTGCAGCTACTGTATGAAACTGCTGAATCACTGCTGAAAAAAAAAAAAATTAGCATTTGCACGTCATCCTGAAATCCCAACAAAGCGTAGTATGCTAAAGCTAACATTACTGTATACCACTTGCTTTTGCAACTGTCACAACCCACGTGGTAAACCGTGACAAAATGAGGAAAGGACACGATGTAAGTCGCGTTCTAAAAAGAAAATAACAGTGTTTAAAAGTGCAAAGTCAGCGATGTATAGTGGTTGTGAGTCAGTGTCTGACCAAACCAAGCTGTGAAGATGAGAGGGAGTGAGTTCATTTGCAGACTAGGTTTTTATAACCAGGTGCACCATGACCAGGTGCTTTGCTGATGGAGAGCCACCCATCTGGCAAATCTACTTATGAGCAAAAAAAAACTAGAAATACAATCAAGGCAAGGGCCGTCACACAAGGCTACAAAGTTAAGATGCTGCAACGGTCCTAATGATATTACTAAAAATGAGGCAAGAAGGAACCAGTAAGGCCACTACAGACTAGAGACATCTGTTCTTTCTCAGAGCTGCTGGACCAGAATGATGCTTGGTATTTCTCTTAGCCCTGGATTGGGAATAGAACTTATTTCTCACATCATATTCCAACAAATATTGTTTGATTGGTCAGAAAACTGAGGCGGGTGTGGTTAATATGGAGAAGCTCAACGCGGAAAGTTATTTCCACTTTCCTGCTGATAAGACTTAACAAGGACGGGGAGTTTTGAGGAACAGCTATTCCAGGCGATGAGGAAGTATGGGCATCTATACTACACATCATGTAAGGCTGTAAGATGTATAAAGACACGTTAATTGTCCTGCTCAAACCTTTCCAAAAAGAAATAACAGGAATCTCTTCCGACTTCTAGCCGATACCTGGACCTGATGTTGTGTTTTTCCTGTATTTGTGTTTGCTTACTATTACTATTTCTATTTCTATTTCTTCTCATGTTACTTATCCTCCTTTCTCCTTTATTTTCTTATTAGTTGGGAATAAAAAATATCTTCCACTGATTTAGATGTGATTCTCTTCATGATCTGTGATTCTCCCTGCTCATTTCCAACCTTCTTTGGCTTTAAGATCATCTGTGATCCTTTGAAGAAAACCTGAAATTACTTGACCATCCTTCAGGGATTTCACTCAAAATACAATCTATGACTCATTTGATTCAATACAAATCTGTCCCTAAATCTGTCAATCTTATGATAACAGATTCTCCAGCAAGACAAGAGAATGACAAAGTAGGTGTGAAGAGCATTTATTTATCTCCCATCCAAATTAAAACATTAATTAATAAAAGCTGTGTCTGGTTTTAGATCATCTCTGGCACCCCCTGACCTCTGGCCCAGTGCTAGCTGAAATATGATTGGCTGGCCTGTTGGAGGGGGTCAGAGGTCATAGATGACTCATGTCCTCTGGGGTGAAGAACTATGTTGTTCTGATCGAACACACACACAGCGCCATGTTCCCTCCGACAGCAGCTTCTCAGAGGTTTGTCTCAGCAGCAGATCACTTTCATTCGGAGACTTTTGGAAACGTCGTCAAGCAAAGTTTAAGCCTTCACGCAGTTAGATTGCAAAAGCACTTCTTCAGAAAGTGGGACTCCATATCAGAGCGACAGTAAATACAGAAACAGATAAACACATCTGTCAGTTCAGTTTTTGCTTCGACAGGCTGATTTTTACCAGCAGAGACAGTCGTGAAGGAAAAGTGAGCAGTTCTTTTAAAACATGGCTTCTGCAGGGAATAAGGGAATGTGATATTCTCAGGACTGGAATAAAAAATGAAAACTATCAGCAATAACCAAAGCAAGCAGGCGTGGACAGAAATACTCTATCCAGGTTTTAAGTTTTATCCTCGGAGTCATCTTGATCCGCTGACTCAAAACATATCCTCCTATTTTTTCACAGGGTCAGGGAAACGTGAGAAATACTTACATCAGCTTTCGTAAACCACATTTTACAGAGTCCCTGGTTGTTTCTCTGAGAGAAAGTGAACATCTAAAATCATCCCAGCGATTTAATCTGCTGGGATTAAAGCTCTTCTCCTCATGCTGTGGTTTTATCATTATCATTTCACCAGGTTTAAGTGGATGAATTAATAGTGAGCTTTTGTCCTGTCCAACGCCAGCTTTACAGTGATCTGCAGGTTGAGGACACAAACAAAAACTCTGGGAGACAAAAGTGAAATATGACTTTTTTTTTTTTTTTTCTTTATGGTCTTGTTTCCCCCCACCCTCATCTGTTTAAACTGGAAACCTTCACAATTCACGAAACCGAGGTTGATTCAATTAGTTAAATGATAGATATACCTCTGAGGACAATTTGAGGCTGATAAGAAAAGAACGTGTCAGGTCCAAAGAGCTGGCTGATTGTTGAAGAATGTTTGGCAGTCTTTACTCAGATGGATATCAACAACCGAGAGCATTTCCAGCTGGCTGTTCAAACAGCAGTGTTTTATTTAGCTTTTTTCCCTCTTTTTTTGAACAAATGTGACCATATTGGTGTGCCACTGTCGCTCATTTGTCAGAGTACACACACACACACGCATACAGAGGTTGGGTCTGTGCTGTGAGAGATCTGTGCTTGATTGAGGTCTGGGAAGTTTGCTACAGTACAAGTCAATCATCCTTCTGTCCCACATTCCCATGCCTGCTTGACTTAAAAAAAAAAAAAAAAAAAAAAAGTCAAGTGATTAAAAAGAGTGCGTGTTTTCAGAGTATGCTGCATAACAGCATGCAAAATCTGAGGTTTGCTGACTCATCTCATTGTAAGATGTTTGTTGTTTTTGCTGGTTTTAACTGCTATGCATACTGATGTAAATATGATTTCAGGCTAATTCTAAAAAATAGATTACGTAGTTACTGGTGGCTTCGGACGTGGAGTAAATAGACTTTAAAAGAGACCTGGCTGTCTGTCATTGATCAGCTTATGGGACTGACCACCCCCTTAAAATGTGTCCAAGTGGATGCGAATATAAGTTTCTCATTGGCTCCCTGTTAAATCTAAAAACAGAATTTAAAATAATCTCCTTGCATATAAATGCCAAAGCTCAAATGGATCTTAAAGATCTCACACTGGCGCGTTCAGACTGAGAAACAATTGATTGAGAACCTCTCCTTTTGTTGATTGTTCTCATTAGTCAACACAAGGTGATAGTGCAGTAATAGTGCACTAGAACCGCACCACTTCTGCCAGAAAAAGGCAGAACCTTTTCATGCCTGCCTCTGCCAGAATGAGCAAAATCCTGGGAGAAGAATATGCAAATAGATCAGCTCTGCACATGCACTGTGATTTATCAAATGTGAAATGGATTGCGGTGGCTGTCTTTGCACCTTTTGCATATTTAGTACATCTGAAAAGCAGGTATAAACTGGCAGCTTTACATACAAATGGCTGCAGCTTTTTAACGAGGGGCAACCACCCAATGCTGCAGAACTGCAGACATGCACCATTGGGTCGAAATCATTTCTCATGAGCGGTGAAATGGGCAACGCATTCAGTTTTTATTCTTTAATTCAATAACAATCTATACATCAAACATCACTATTCAACACGGGTTTATTCTAGACAAATGAAACAGAACATTTGCAGCCACTGTTGCTTAATGATAATTAAAGTAAACAATAATTATGTCTCGTTATTTTCCCTTTTTGCCAGCGTCACATTTTTTAACTTGGAAACGCTCAGTGCTCCTCTCTAGACTCTCCACCCTGGAGCTGCTGACATTGTGTCACAGAGTACACCTCCAGCGTAATAGATGTCAGACCATCTTTAAGGCTTTGCTCCAACAGAAACTCCTTACCCATGTACGCTGCATTCCATATTCTTCTCAGCTGCTTCTTCCAATAATATCTCTGTCTCCATTGGGTTAGGCTTTATTTTGCACCTACGATTTTCTTGCTCTCATGACCTTTCCATGGCCAAGCAATAGCACTCCCTAAACCCTCATTTAAATACTGCTGTTTCTGGCTGTTACCTATTATGTCAGCAATCTTAGTTGATTACTCGCAAATGAACACACAGCATCCACAATATATTTGCACCGCAAACAATTTAGTGCTCTTTATTTGAGATCTTAGTCAGTGTCTCAGAGTTTTACCATAACCTGCTTTCTGGAACGAACCCCTTGAGTCACATCTTCATATGTTGTTTTGTGTCAAACTCTTCATTTAGGCAAAAACTGGCCAACTTAAGTAAAGTGCAGCGGTAAAGAAAAGCAAGCCAAATGAAGATGACTCTGCCCATCAAACCAAGTCCCTCAGACTATACTGATGTGACTGATTAGCAGATTGTTAGATCAAAATGGAGAGACTGAAAACTCTGGGCAGGAGGCTGCTGGGCGACATCATAGCTGCTGCGTCTGTCTCTGAATACACAGTGATGAGGCCACGGAAGCTGCTTTTGCTATCGTTTACTGCATTCTTTTAAAGTGACAGCAACTGAAATGGATGGAGTTAGTGTCATCGTTGTCTCCGGCAGCTCAAAGCATCGAGATGAAAAAACGGATGACATCTTGTTTTCATTACTGCCAATCAGAGCTGGAACCAACATGACTTCACAGCCATTTGACCTGAGAATGAGCATTCCTATTGTCAGACACAAGCCATATGTTAGCGGGTGTTTGTGTATTTTCTGTCCTGTGGGGAGGAGGCTTAATGCAGACATCAGTGCTCCATTCATTTAGAATTACTTTATCAGAATGGTACAAAACTATGAGAAAGCCCATGAAGTACACTTTGCTTTATCTTCTGTGTGTAAACGACGGTGTGCTGCTTAAGCAGAGCAAAAGGTAAAAGAGACCCTGGAGGTTCCACTTCTGTCACACGATATCATGTAAAATAATTTATTTGGTTAAAGGAGGGGCTTGTGTGGCCGGGGTTGTAATTTCTGTATCTTCTCTGCTGCTTTTTCCATCCTCCATCTCTGCCTCCCTTTAACCATCCCATCTGCAGCCTTTGCATGTGTCTTCCTTTTCTCCTCAGGCTGAGACTTATTTTCATTTATAACTCTTTGAGCAGACCTCTCTTGTTGCTTGCAGTTCATCTACATCCCATCTCCCTGCTGTGTGTTGTGTTATGTGGTGATATCAAGGACTGTGTGTGTTTAGGCTGAGCCAGAGAAAAGATTAAAAGACTCTACAGTAACAGAATCTCTTAAATCTATTTACATAAACTCTTTCACACACAGACTACATCTCTATCTTCCTGAGAAGATACAAATATCTCAGCTCACACACATCACACACTTGACTTGGCCTCGCTTGTTCTCAAAAGATACAAACATCTTTCTAGCACTTGTGCACACACACAACGCTGCACAAACATAGTCGTCTTTTTCTTCAGAAGATGATGAACGTCTTCCTGCAGCACACAATCACACTGACCACTCACATCTGTGTGCAAGTCATTAAAAATAATCTTTATCTGATTACGTTCATCAACAAACAGCTCAGAGTGGAAAAATGTGAGCAATGTGGATGATAACTTTGGCATCCAGATGCGGCTTAAAGCCGGGTTGTTTGTGTTTATCAGGAGAACGTCCAGCGCCAGAGCAAGCGCAGAGACAAGAGCGGCTGGTTCTGAGTCTGTCACAGCTTTCTGCTCTTACCTTGTTGTTCTGCTCCTTCCGATTCAAACATCCAAGCTGTTATGATGTCAGGGCTCAGATGGCGTCCGTGTCACTTCATCTTCACGCACCTAAAACAGTGACAAAATAAGAACAAGTTGGTTGTTTTCTGCAGTAAAAAAATATCACAACAAAATCTGCATAGTTTTCTGAAATTTTATGTTTAAATATGCAAATTAGGTGTTATATAGCCAAAAATGCGCTAATTTGCAAACATTTCTAGAGAAAAAAAACATCTAAACACAGGATTAAGCCAGGTTCAAAGTTTCTTTTGAATTTTGTTCACATATTAAAGTCAAAAGTTTTTATAGAGGGGATTTTGGATATCTCTATAGATGATTTCACAATTTAGAATATACTGTAAACAACCTGAAAAAAAAAACTCATTTTTTGGCATATTTTTGGGATGATACGTTCTATAAATCAGGCTGTGAATGAGAGATCAAAAAAATCCTTCTGTAAAAACGTTAAGAATACAGTCAGGAGCAAAACTTAAAAGTTTGGTTTCTGCAGAAGTTTAGATGTTTTTTTTTTACCCGGAATAAGAGAAAAAGCTCATTTTGAGAAAACAACCTTTAAAGTTTTGGATTGTAAAATTCTCCACATTTTTGTTCTATAACACTATTTACAGACATCAGATCCAATCAGATTCATGAGCTGGAAATATCAAGTTTGGCTGAGATGACATCATTGATGACATGGTTCAGGAAAAAGAGACGTTTCTAACGATACCATACATGACGGGGTTCAGACGAGCACCACGGTGCTGCACTCCATTTAAAAACACCAACTTTAGCTGCATTTTGAGGAGATTTGGGTGCATCAGACAAAGTATCATGAGATAAACTCCTAAAATGTTTATTTTTTTTTACCTTTTTTTTACACTAGTCTGAAAGAAAACATGTTGAAGGAGGGGAAAAAATGAAAATCTCAAAATTGACCAGGTGATGAAAAAACAGGGTTTTTACCTGTAGTGCCTCCCCTTAAATTGTTTTGATGTGACATCAGGGTTTGAAATATAAACAGGCTTTATTTTTGGGCATGCACAACGATTTTCCAAGTCAATATTCAAAATCATTATTGAATAAGGGTCAGAAAGACAGCGAAACAAGTGAGTCAGTTTAAATGAAACAGAGTTGATCGTCTGCACTTTAATCATCATAGAATACAGTAATGTTGAATAGGAACAAGAACAAGAACAGTCCTGTTTATTAGCCCATTAGTCAGC
The DNA here is from genome assembly GCA_023101725.1 of Atherinomorus stipes. Taxonomy (NCBI): domain Eukaryota; kingdom Metazoa; phylum Chordata; class Actinopteri; order Atheriniformes; family Atherinidae; genus Atherinomorus; species Atherinomorus stipes. The sequence goes on along the minus strand of JALJCO010014268.1, from coordinate 456,878 downwards.
AGTGGCCACAGCATCTTGGGCTCTTAAACTGTTTTTTATCAGTGTGGCAATCTACGCAATGGAGAGCTCAGGCAGGATTCCCTTTGGCCAATCAGCAGGGCGCATGATCTATCGGAGGCGTAGTAACAGGACCCCACACTGTCACATTAGTTTTCCAGTAACAAACTCACTGCTTCAATAACACACCACTGGTGAGTGATATGGGTGGTTTCTTAAATCTATTAACTAGAGTCCAGTGCTGCTGGGCATGAACTGCCACGGAAAGAGTCAATGCAAAATCATCTTAAATAGTGAAGAAATATGTTCCAGAAATCTATTGTAATAAAGTAATACAAATACAACACTGACAAATTAATACTATTCCTTTAATTTAGGAAACAAGAGGTACATAAATATAACCTGAAATTTGACTTTTTTGGGGAGGTTTCATGCACCAGGTGTTTTCATGAGAGCTCATCTGCTTTTCAGGGGAGCCAAGCACCCCTCGGCTCCCCTGTAATTCAAACCATGCGTAAAACCAAACCTTATTTCACAATCTAAATGAAAGGGGTCCTGTTTGATTTTTTCATTTCTACGCTTCAGCTCTTCACTAAGTTTCAGTAATGTTGACTTCTCAATTTTTTGTGACCAGGTTAAATAAATCCATTGCCAGAAAAAATACATTAGGTTTTTTTCACATCCCCCAAAATAAAACAGTCACAGCCATTGTTGGTAAACTGAGATGGCAGAAGTCTTCATATGATGAGAATTGCAACCCATGGAGAGTAAAATGTGTAAAGCATAACCATGACTTTTTCTAAAAACTCCAAACCCTGATTTTTCCAGTGTTACAGTGAAGTACAAATAGGAAAAATAAAGGAGAAATGAATATGGAAAACTGTGTGGGAGAAATGCATAAACCATAGCTTTTAGTGGAGGAAGGAACATCTGAGTCTTGAGAGTAAAACTGTCTCAAACTGTGTAATAAAAACCTAAATACAGACTCAAATTAAACAATTTGTTATCATCAGTCACACCTCACTTGCTGTTTTACCACCAAAGTGTAAATACGGGGATGTGCTGAAGTTCTTTATATTATTTTGACTTTTATTATCATGACAGAATGCATCTGTTTAAATCCGAATACAATCTGCAGCATGAAAAAGATTAAAAGATCTGTTTGAAATAAGAGATATAAACAAATTAATCGGCTAAATGAACAGTAATAATATCAGTGTGTAAGATGATGCTGGATCCTGATGACTCTTTCTGGAATATAGAGAATTATTTCCTTCAACATTTCTTTGTAAATGTAAATATATTAAAATATTCAAATTTTTTCAAACCACTTGTGTAATTAACATACAAAAAAAATAAAAAAAATAAAAATTCCATAAAGTTTTGGAAATTTTTTAATTCCCCTCTTAAAATGTTCACAATATTTTCACTTAAAGTTGGGAAATCATACAGTTGCCTGCTTGTTTGCCTCGTTTTGATTGGTTTATTTGTGAATGTTCAGCGTGTAGCTTCATGTTTCCCTTAACTTATTAAAGGAATAGGATAAATTATTTTAAAAAAAGAAATAAAAGGAACTTGTTTAATGTTGTATTAAAGGTTGAATATGGAACATTTTTATTAAAAGCTATATTTAAAAAAAAAAAAAACACCTCCACAGGTCATTTGGGGGGTACAGAATGAAAGTACGTTTCCTAGAAAAATTATATTTAGCCTAAAAATAATTATAAAAGAAATTTCATATGTGTGGCAACCAGAGGTTGCGCTAGACTTTTTCGTTGTCCGTCATTTTGACTGACAGGGTCATAAAAATCCAGTCATAATCTATTTCTTACCAGTCACTTTAATCAAAATATATACATATAATAAAGACATATTGGGTAGCATTTTTCCATTAAATGCTTTGGTTGCTCAGTTGGTGCCGAAGACTGATTACTTTTTTGTCCCTCATCTTCCACTGCATCAGTCTTCCTTTTGTCACCTCTTTTATCAACACTATCTTCATTATTGGGCTTTTTGAAGAAGCTTCGGACACTCAGCTGCCATGACATTTTTCCGAGTGAACCCAACAGGCCATGCATTAAGAGAGACAATATGCTAACTCGCCATCTAGTGGTCAGGAGTGTAAATTGCAATCTGTCAAAATGACTGACGGCCTTCAGATTTTTCTGTCACCGTTTAAAAAAAACGGTCAATGACGGAAAATATTCGGTTAACGCGACCCCTGGTGGCAACACACCTTGTGACTTGTGGAAAGCTTGATGTCAAGCTCCGCACAATTACTGATTGATTGGACTGAAGTCAGGTGTGTTGAAGCAGGGAAACTCCTAATACTTGTATGATGCCGGCCCTCCAGGGCCAGAGTTGCCTACCACTATTTTGGGGAATAAACAAAAACTTAAGATTGACAAACATTACTGATTTAAAACTGGACCTCTGTGCATTTTATTGGATTTCTATTGTTCCGACTTCCCCATGGTCAGTCAGTGCAGCAAAAATCACAAATGCCTCACATTCGTTTATGATATGGATTAAATTAAAAATTTGGATTTTTTTACAGTATTTAAAAAAAAAAGATTATTTAGTTAATTTCTAAAGCCACTTATTTGCAGTAAAATTCTAACTCCTGTTTAACCTGAGTTGTCTTTTCGAACATGTAACTTTCTTGAGGACTTCTTACGTACCAGCCACGTTCAGACATTGGGAAATGTTCCAGACAGGTCGATTGTTGAAACAGGAAAGGACGTTGTTGTACCAGAACATTTCTTGTTCATTCAGTCAAAAAGACGCGACACCACATTTCCGTTCTTATGGGCGCTAGCCGGTACATGTCCGCTAAAGCGCAAAATGCTTGTCTGAATGCAAACGGTACAATAGTCAAAGTCTGCACTATTACCACTTCTCAGCGCAAGTTTGAGGGGCTTAAAGGGGAAGTTAATTTTTTTTCAATCTGGAACTATTTTCTAGCATGAAATACATTCATTTATTCACCCAGACAGTTTTGGTGCAACATTAAATCCTTCAGGAGATATTTAGATCCACTCAAGATCAGCGTATGTCCAATATAATGGAAGTGATGGGGCAACCGCGCGCAGCCTCTAAATAAGGCATTAACTGCCACAAACTCCTTCATTTCACCAATGTTTTGTTACGAAACATTAGTCGGACCCCCCCCTGTGAGCTCAAAGCAGCTTTTTTGTGGTGATGTGGTTGCCCCATCACTTCCATTATATTGGACATACGCTGATCTGGAGTGGATCTAAATATCTCCCGAAAGAATTCAAGTTGCACCAAAACTGTCTGGGTGAGTAAATACACGTATTTCATGCTAGAAAATAGGTCCAGATTTTAAAAAACCCGAACTCCCCCTTTCAGTGATATTTCTACTGATGTTGAATATTTTCATAAAAGCTGGAGTAAACTCAGCCAAGTACCTTGAGCAGCTATGTGCAGCATTTCAAGAGCCTGGACACCTGTGAGATCATTACAAAGGAAATAACATTGACACTGCCGTGCAAATGTCTCGATCCAACTCTTGTTTCTTAATGTTTTTCTTCCAAGCAAGCTTTGTGTAATCTTTAAACGTGGTCTTGAGCAGTAGTTCTCCAGACTCTGTGAAGGTCTTTCTGAGTTTTTCTTTGACCATTTTCTGCCTTTTTGCTCATTTTTAAGTCAAGTACTTGCACACTAACCATTTTCAAAATATTGTCTTTTCTTGTTTAAGCCACTTAACACTGGCCAATCACTCATTCAGCTTTAAAAGGGATGAATACCAGGCCAGGTTTGCTTTTTAGGTGTTTGTCAGTGTCACCTTCATTCTGAATCCATTCACATCTTTTTTTTTTCTTTCCAAGCAGCAACTGAAATAAATTCAGTTTGGGCCACATGTGTCACTCCACCAGCTTTTGTGTCTGTCTCAGTCTGAAGCATATTCATGATCTCTTTTTCTGTCTGACTTAAAGTCTCTTTGGTCCTCACAGCGGAGAGGAAAGGAGTCACTTTTCCTGTCTTTCATTGGTCCCCCTCAGCTGCATGTTTGCAGAAACAACTGACAGATAAGAGACTAAACCCTCTTGGTTCAGTTTCTTTATGTTTTCCTCTGTGATGTGAGGAGCAGGATGTGGAGACTGGAAGGCAAAGAGGAAGAAAAAACTCCTGGGTTTGTAATCACAGAAATTCTCCACGGTCTTCCCCCTTCATTAGCCCTGCTGTCAACACTATTTAACCAGAGAATAAAACATGCTGAACACAGAAAAATACGCTGCATTAAAATCATTTAAATGCTTATTGACTCACTTTTTCTATCTCTTAATGTGTGGTAGTCTGAAAAGACGTTCTTGTGGCTACAAAACAACAAAAACCTATGAGAGGCAGCTCGTAAAGAATCATGAGACTCAATGTCTTTTAATACACAGAACAGGATTCAAGGAAATTACTGAGCCTCGCCAGATAGTGAAGACCTCCTCTACTAATGTGACAATTCAATTGCCATGAAAACTGGAAGGAACGAACACACTCAAGCACACACACACACACACAACTTTAGACCTTTTGTGAGCTGTTCAGATAAGTGGATTTTTACATCACATTTGCAGATCTGGATAAAAATATCCAACATCTTCGTCTTTATCTCCACACAAATCAATTCAACTCAACTCGTATAGTGTCAATCCATGACAATGTCATCTCAGGCTGTTTCAAAAACCAAAAACTTTAACATTCCCTGACAGTGTGGGGTCATGTCACTATGCCTCCGATTGATCATGAGCCCTGGCTACTTGGCCACAGGAGTATCCCTTTAGCTGACTGGTAAGTGCACATGATTCTTAACAGAAATCATCACAGCAGTGAGATTCAACAAAATGATCACACACACATCATACTGTAATCAAGTTAGTTTAAAATTTGGGCTATGAAGCAAGTCTTATTTAGTTAAATGCCTCTTACTTCGCTTCTCTTGTCCGTCCCGACTCCTCTTTCCTGACTCCTCTGCTCATATCTCTGGGAGGAATCAAGAAGTGATGAACTTGGGGATGTGTAATTCAGGAAATAGGATAATTGGCATTTAGTGATGGATCTAAACCACACAAATGTCCACTAAAACACTTACTCTTAATGACTGTACCACACTCACGACCCTCCTGAGACGCTCATATGACAGCTGAGGTCTGTAAGTTTTATTTGCCCATGTGCTGCAGGCATCAGGTTGTTGATGTCAGACATTAACAGATTCAACAGAAGCTTGAAGAGAAGATGCTGAAAGCAGATGTTTGATACACCTGGGATCCTGCTGCAGGTCGCCTGGATTCATGTCCTGAAGCTTGTCCCAATGAAAACCAGTTCAACTTCCAGAACTGGGTTAAAAGTCCATTCTACAGTCATTCATTTTTACTCATTCATTTTTTAATTAAGAAATAAAACTGGGATCTGTGTACTTTAAAATGATTGTTGGCCATTTAAGGTCATTCAGGAAGTTGCTTTTCAAGTCCTCATCTGCAAGTTTAGTTGACAGCTCCGACCTATTCAGCACCACTTGTGTCGCATCCAAAAAAAGGAAAATCCTCTTAAACAGAAGGCTGATCAGTCGTCTTCATCAAAAAAATGAATTCATTGTCTGAATATAACTTTTACGTATTTCCCCAAAGACTCAAGACCTAATTTCAGGTTTTTATGTTGTCCAGTTTTGTCTGGTCATAATCATATAGAGTATAAGGCCAACCCACCAATAACCAAAAAAACAAGCCAAACATGTTCCATGTTTTTCTAACAACAGTTTTAAGTAATGAATAACAAAAAGGTTGTGATCAGTGAGGGAAATTATATGTTCAGATATGGTGTTCGGATTGAGTATTTAGTTGTTGCACAAACTTTTAATCATACGGCACATTGATGTCGTTTGTGTGATGATTTGAAGGAAATTGACACCATTGTACACTCAGCACAAACTGACACTGTTTATTGTCTATGAGTTGAATTGAACTGAATTAAATTGAATTGAACAAATGAAATGAGAACAGAATATGCGATGGATGGATGGATGGATGGATGGATGGATGGATGGATGGATGGATGGATGGATGGATGGTCTAATTCAATACACCCAGCCCATATCTGTTATTTGTTTTCACATGCTGCCATACTGCTATGTATGTTTTTATGTCACAATAAATAATTCAAAAAAGAGTCTTTTAATCATTTAGAAACATTTGATGGCTCTATGGGGGCTACAGTACAGTAGTTATATTAAAACCAGATCCAGGGGAGTCTGATGGTTTTACCAGACGATAAAGGATGCAGGGGGATTAAAATACAGAGGGTTCTTTAAGCTGTAAATGCAGTTTAAGGTTCTCATAACCCTTAAAGTACTGCCTGACAGTAACTCACAGAAAGAATCACTGGTTAAACTGGGATCATTAGAAATATTTGGTATTGTTCGGTATAATTCCACAGTACAACATAAAGTCTAATTGAGGCTGAATCATTTCAAATTAACATCGTCGTCCTCAACATTATTCATACCCTCCAAATACAGATGGCAACAAAATCATCTGTCACTGAAATAAGTTGAAATTGACTTAAGTAATAATAAATTTGAGGCAATCACTGCAAGCAGGTGTTTTCTCTAATGTTCATAAAGTCTTCTACACCTGTTGACAGATACAGTATTTCAGTCCACTGTTCATGGGAAAGGTACTCTAAAGTGTCTGGGATAGTTTAATTTAATTGTTTTTTTAAAAAAATTATTATTTCCTACCAAAATTCAAAAGCAATATTTTATTTTATTTAATTATAATTTTGTAATGTTTTATTTATTATTAGTTTCTTTAGTTTCCTGCTATTTGAAATACTGTGAATTTAACCATTTCTTTAATTGGAGGGTATAAATAATTTTGAGGACGACTCTATTTATTAATATTTATTCAACAATAAAGGATGAAAATCCTCAGCAGATGGAGTTTATGGTCAGTGTGACAAAAGTTAACAGAAACATGAGATTATTAACAGATTGTATTAAATTAATAAAAACAACTTCAGTGTTTGTCTTATATGTGAAAGGTTTGTCTCTCTCTCACACACACACACACACACCCCCACACACACTCATTATTACACTTACGGCTAAAGAATCAAACAGGGATCACAGAGGGAACCTGTTTCAGTGTGTGTTTTGTATTTGATACCCAGAAGCCCTGCAGGGATGCACTCTAAGAAAAATGTCTGTAAAAAAAACACAAAGAATGTCCTTCCAGGAAATTACCAAGACATTTTACCATTAACTGTATGGATTCTAACTGTACATTAATCCAAAACAGAAAATTATGCATTATCATAGTATAAGACTAATTAGATTTAAAGATTTACTTAAATTGGTAACGTGATTGTTTTGAGTTTGTCCAAGACTGGCAGTGAAGTCCATTTCCAGCATCATTTCATCTCCCAGTGAATCACAGAATGAAGCTGGTGATGGGAGTCACTTCCTGTACTTTCCACTAAGCTCATGGTCCCAACTATAACAATCAAAGACAACAGACATCCCAACATTGTCTGAATGTAAACTTAACACAGAAAGCATATGAATTAATTTTATGGTAACAATCACAAAAGGTGAAATTCCTGCGGATATGCTGATTCCTCTGATTTCTCAGTCGTGGTCTTTGCACACTTGCAACTTCAGATCTGTGAATCTGGAGAAAAGTGTTGGGAACTAAAGATATGTTAAACTTAATTGTTGAACTTTGTGTAGAAAACTCCAGAACACATGACTCTGGATAAGTTCAAGTTCTCGTTCTCAAGATGCAAATGAAAAAATACAGGTAAAACTACTGTTAAAAAGTTAGAATGGAAAATTCCTTCACATTTTTTCATCATTTGGCCCTATTTTTACGGACCTTTTTTGGAGTGTGGACAACTTCTACTCGAACACACACACTGGTGCTCATCCTGAATCCTTCCATTTTGCTTTATCTTCATCTCTGAGAAGTCTGAAGTGCCAATTTTGACACCAAAATCAGCGCTATAACAAGACATGCTCCTAATGAGGCGATAAGCTGGAGGACTGGGGACCATGTGACCCGATTAGAAACCAGCATGGGAATGTTTTCACATCTATATTTCCTGTTGTTTTTGTGTTGGCCTGTGTAATCTCTGACTTTACTTTGATTAGATTTGGGATCATTTTGCACAATGTGGTGTTGAAAACCGTCTTAAGCAGCAAAGCTGACTGATCCTGCTGGTGCAGCTCCATCTGTAATACGTACCTTTAGTGCTTTCTTTCCATTCAGTTTGTGTAAACGGTTATTTAATCTAATCTAGTACTTAATCCTAACTTAAGCACATGGTCCATGGTGTACAAAGTATTGATGATTACCTCCACCAAGGAGGTAATGTTTTCGGTAGCGTTGGTTAGTTTGTCCGTCAGTAACTTTATGGAAAAAGTACTGGACGGATTGGCCTGTAATTTTCACCAGCTGTGTGCCTCAGCTCAAGGACGAACCCATTAAATTTTGGTGGTGATCCGGATCACCTTCTGGATCCAAGAATTTTTTAGAAGGATTCTTTATCATTCCGAGAGCTGCTTGGAGCTCTGCGCTCTCTGAGTGCTTATAGTTTAAAAAGGCGTCTTATGGTTTTCTCTCGTGAGGGATTAAATGTTAGAGAAAAAAAAGAGATTAAAAAAAGCACTTTTGAAATATCAAGAAGAGTCTTATATCCATTTAGCTCAGCTTAATATTTCCTCTTGATATTTGGAAATGCAAATTTGTTTGGCACAACACAGGAGCCAGTTCACCATTCTGCTTGTTGCCATGCTGGACAGAACAAGTAAAAATAAGTTTTTTTTTGTTTTTTTTTAAAGCTCTTTTAAAATCAAATGTCAATATAAATCTTTGTCTTACTGGTGAATAAGTTCACATATTTTACTTTAAATAAGGTGGATAAACTTATGAATCCATATATTGTTGAATCATGAAAAAGGACTCCAATATTTCTCATGTTTTAACCATATTTTCCCATTGTTGTTTGGGCAATTTTTTATATTAAAATGTAGGCTACATACACATTTCATTATATACATTATATATGCTTTATGAATATTGTTTTATTAAAAGAAAATTTCATGTTTTTACAATTTGACATCTTCCTTATAATGTGATAATAAACTTGTTCTGAAAGTAAGTGGTTGATTATTTCTCCCCTTTAATAATACTAATAAGTGCTGTATTATACATGGTTGGACAGCCTGATTAGTTACCTTTACAGTGGGATATAAACTGTTAAGATTGTGCTTCTGTGGAATGAACAACACAGCCAAATATGTGGGTCGTACCCCCAAAAATGTGCCAAAATCTCCTAAAATATTTTCCTGTTGGTATTCACTCTCATGCTGATTATGACTGGCACCTGATATCCGTATGAGATTCTGGAGCCAGCGGTGATCACATATCTTCAGAATCTCCATCTTTCAGCATGACAACACAATGAGCCAAGATTATCACAGAGTACCTCCAGGATGTGGGAGTTGGGAGGATGGCATGATGTGATGGGTTCAGCTATATTTGCCAAAGTGACCAACTACCCTAATCAACCTTCAGCAACTCCAGGTTGAGGAGTGGGATGCCTTTTAAAACTAAAATAAGCCATGTATTGGACACTATGTGCCATAGGTTAGGATTAGATATCAAATGGGATTCAATAATCTGTTACCAAACACTTAAGCTTCTTTTATATTGGCCTCAGCATATGATAAAAATATTATCTCTCCATTTTAGTCTACGCCTATGGATGTGGCATCCTCTCACTGGCAGTGTGTGGAGCTCATAAACTACCACCACAGTGCCACATGTTGCAGGTGGAGGTGATTATGTAAAGATGTCTGGGGTTTAAAAATTCTCTAGTTTATATTCAGACCTAAAACAGCTCTCCTCAACTTCCTCTAACCCTGCAGTCTGCATAATATTCTGTCCAGGGGCCAAAATACTGCTTTGCATTAGCATGGCTCATGACCTTATGGAGCTCAAACCTGATATGAGAATTTGAGAGCATGCATGTGAGCTCTGAAATTCTGTCTAAAAGCCTACACTAAAGGCAGGACTGTAATGATCCAGAGTTTGAAAATACCTGCAAATTGTTATTTTGCAATCTTTGCAATCTTTAAAAAGACTTGCAGACTGAAATAATAAACAGAAGCTGCAGGGTAAACTGTACATCGCAGGCCTTTTACTGCTGTTTTTCATTTTACGTGATTGACTTCACTTGGCATAATGTCTGCCAATGAAGGAGCCCCATGGTGTGAGCTTGGCCAATCTGGAGCTTCACCCAAGTGTGAAATGGAAATTCTTACTCTGCCCCCGAGGCCACAAGCATTTAACTTTACTTGCAGGGGGCATCTTGGCTCAGAGAATCCACACTTAAAACGACTCTTACTGCATTTAAGCCGAGACAGATCAGCTGTGATTTGTGGTCCTGAGTCACCGCAGAGAAAAGAGATGTTTCACCTGGGTCAGTGGATTTCAGCAGGGTCTTTTCTCCTCAGCGGGGGAGCAGAAAGCAGATGCTGTTGAGACCAGACACGCCATCATAAAATATGGAACATGCCATCCAGGACCCTTCAAGCTTTGTTTTTTTTTTTTTTTTTTGCTTCGTCTATTTAACACATCCCTATTTCTGAGACCATGTGAAAAGCATCCATCTGACAGTTAACTAATTATCCTGCCTTTGTCCTGAAAATGCTTGTAAATAATGATGAAGAAATGACAAAGAAGGTAATTCATCTTTAAGGTTTTGGACATTTTGCAGTCAGAGTCGGTCTCATTGAGTGCTGAGGACCACCATCAACATGCTGTGTCTCATTCTGAGGTCTATGCGCTTCGAGGTGCAGATTCATCAGCTGCATACATCACAGCGGTGCTAAAGCCTCCCAATTCACACTACAAACCTCTGTTGGGCCTGAAACGAAGGCTACGGGCGGTGTATCCTTCACAGCCTTGCCTGTCCCAGAATTCATTGTGCACAAGATGGCAGAAAATAAGCAGCAGAGTAACAAGTGAAATATTTGGATGTGTTTGTGGATTTTAATGAAATGTTTACCAGTTAAATGCAACCGATGGCCTCTGAGGAAAATTGAAAGAATACGCCACCAAGCTTGAAATAGTATTTCCCTCAGAAAATGCATTTGCTTGACAAAAAAAAAGTCTCTAAAGAGACACATTAAAATGTTTAATAGCAACAGTAAAAAAAAAAAACTGTAAGATTCACGGTTACGCCATCATCATCATCATCATCAAAAAAAAAAAAAAAAAAAAACGCCTGGTGGTTTTGCAGCTCATCTGCCTGAGCCTCCTCTCTGTAATTTCCGCTATAAGCTTCTTGTTTGAAGTGACAACTATGTTGGCAGTTGTAAGCAGTTATTTACTGAGTCTGTGTCAGACAGAAGTGTCGGCGGCTCAAAATGTAATTTTGGTTTGGGTTTTTGTGTGGAGTATTTCGTTTACGCTGATGTCTCGATTTAATAAAGTTATTGTTCAAAATATATGCAAGAATTATTTCTTTTGTGACTAAAAAGAAAAATAACATAGCACTACTTGTGGCGCAGGGAAGTGTTTAGTCAACAAGCAAGAAGAAGAAGACAGAGACGACGACGAGAGCCTGCGTCCACGGTGTGTACCTCCGCAGAAAAGTGAGAAGGAAAAAGAGAAAACAGTGGAATTAAGAGTTTATCAATTAGCTTTCAGCTGTGCAGATCAATGAGCTCTGTATGCAGACATGGTGCTCCACTAGAAACAGATAAGTAGCTGACACAGCAGAGTGCAGTTCTGGAGATTTTTCTGTAACATCTTATGGCAGTAGATGAATTAAAAGTCACCTTAAATATCGCCATTTAAAAAAGATCATGATCGTCCCCTTCCATCACTGACAGACAATCTGATCGAAAATCACTTCATCTTTAATGCAGCCAGACACACATTTTGCATTTTAGCTTTTATAAACCACCGATTACAATTAAAAGGAGAAGATTAATGACAACAAAGATAAACATGCCGGTAGGGTCCAGTTTTGATTTGGTCACTGCCGCTTGTTGGGTGAGTAGTCCACATGTCACATCCGGCACGGCCTGGATTGTGTTCACAGCACATTTTCCCCTGCCTGAGTGTGGGTGGCCCGGGGCCTGGACCACCTCTCCACCTGGACCGCCCGGGTCTGGCCTGTTTGCTTTCACATGGACAAAATTTGTGGTCAAACGTGCTCGGACACGGCCGAGCACACCATGTGAAAAGGGTCTGAGAGCTCCTCCCCCTCAGCAAATGGCCGCCTCGCTCTTCAGCTTATTCATCCATAAGCCTCTCCTTCAGAGCTCGGAAGCAGGTGAAAGCCAAACCAATATTGACCCTGGTTTTCCAATGTGCACTTTCTAAAGCTCTTCACCACAGAGTACTTCCTTTTCTTCACTGCGTCTGGCTTTTTTTTTTCCTCTTTCCGAGAGTTCGAGTGACTGGCGTTTGCTCCAATCATGAGCTTATCCGCACACAGCGTCATGCTCTTAGCTCTGTCATTGGCTGGCGATATATACAGAAATCTCCACCCAAAAATGTTCCCGAACTGCACCAAACAGGTGACAGGTGGATACGAAAGAGCGAATTACAGGCAGGGGGACAAATAACTTGCAGTTGCAAACAAGACTCACCACTTACACGAGAGTAGTTAGGCCCAAAGGCGTGGATTGAGACGGATTTCACGTGCACAAATCTAGTGTTTATTTTCAGGAAGGAAACTCTGGACTCTACCTCCTCCCCAACACCTCCACCTGCACCTCGCTTGTGCGCAATGATGCCTACCTCCTCCTATTTTAAGCGGGGTGAGGACATCTAAATTTAGAGTGTCAAACCACTTGTCCCTAGAACTATATAGTCATTTTTAGGAGACATGGGGTAATGACAGATAAATGAAAAGGAATAAAATTCCTGGATCCATTTATTTTTCATAAGGTATACCACTTCCTTCCCTTTTTCTTTTTCTTTATAAATGGATTCTTTCTTCTTACTGATATTTAATTACTTTTGTTTAAATGACAGTTTTCGGTTTGGTAAATAAATATTTTCATTTTCTGCTACCTGCCTGCAAACCCTCACTACTCAAATGCACACTAAGTAGCTGTAGATTTATCATCCTACATCATATGATACCTGCAGTTGCTTGGAAATGGGGACTGAAGCACGATGGGAAATAGGGCCATCTGAAAGGGCTAGGCTGTCCCATTTCACAAATGGCGCCCTTTGGTTGCTTCTAAGTGTGCAAGCCCTACATAGACCCGGAAGGAGGTGAAGCCACAGCTATAGTGGGGTTCCAACGTGAACTTTTTAAACCTCTTCACCATATATTACTTTTTTTCTTCAGGTCTCTTCCTGTGTAACACAAGTTCATCAAATCCATCTGAAGATTTGATGCAGTTTAACCTGTTGGGGGTCTTGTACTGTACTTGTCTCACATGACTTTTACAGGCCCACACTCTTCTGGTGAACGAGGTAATATGCGGGTTCAGCTCGACATACTTTTACAAACTTGATTTATGAGATTGGTAAATATCTTTATATGTAATTAAACAAATATGTTTGCATAGAACTGGTTAAATACCCATAAGTTCAACTGTTGCTTCAGGCGAAATTCTACACAGCCAAGCAGATGATAACATGTAAAATCTTGGAAGCCCTTAATGTCTTCTTTAATGGGTGAAAGCAGTTGGGATTAAGACTTTTCATGACAAATTCTGTATCGTTTTTGCTCCTCTCAGTATGAAATGTTGATGAAACAAGAAAGCAGCTGCATCTTTTATAACCCCATAAACTTTAATTCAACTCCAACATAGCAGCTACAGAAGGAGGAGGATCATAACCAATGGAAATGAAGTGATTTACAAACCTTTAATCATGTGATCAATATAACTAGAGATGGGTGATACCAAAATTTTTCCTGTTGATATATATTTTTTTTCATCGATATCGAAACCAATACTTTTTGTCCATTAAAAGAAAATCACATGATTGGACAGTTTTCATTAATATCTTGAATGAAAGTGCAGTATAACATATGAGTAAAATTTGAGAACAGAGGTACTAGAAAGAAATGCTTTTTAAACAATAATAAATTATATTGATGAATAGATTAAACAAAAATAAGACTAAAAAATTATTTCGATTATCAAATAACTTATGTACAGGTCAAGATTATTTACATTTATTCAGTGGAAAATGGTCAAATATAACAATAATAGTAATATTATTAATTTACCAAAACATAATGATGTGCAATAACCTGTATTAAACCACTGAAAAGTAACAAAACATCATCATCACCTAATCCCTTTTTTTCCCCAAGAAATTTTTTTTTTTTTTTGTCTCATCCCAAATTTTTTGATTTTTTTTTTTTTGGTTTCCCATTTTCCCCCTGGTTTTACTCCCCCCCTATTATAAACTATATTTGACTCAGCTCCTTCACCAACAAGACTTTTCTTGCCCTTTTTCATGAGATCCTTGACTTGCTCTGCCTTTTTTGTAACTTCACAAGGAACCCTGGAATAGGGCTGGACGATATAGAAAAAAAGATTATCGGTAAAAAGAAAACCGGATCGATCGATATCGATATTTATCAAAAAAAAAAAAGCCATTATCAAATTCAGAGCTATTTTAGATGCAGCCCTGGCCATTTAAGCTTTTGCTAATGACCTACTTATAATATAGTTCACACTAAACCATTTTCAGACTTGCATTGTACCGGTACGCATGTCTAATGCAGCGTATAAAGGACAAGCTAAAATATTACCGCTTCCTAGTGCAAGTCTGAAAGGGGCAAACACTAATCCAGTTCAGCCTTTCCTGGTCTCATTTTTGATTTGTTTGGTGGAAGGAGGACTGTAGTATCATGCTACTCAAAGGCTCAGCAGAAAACTGTGCTTCTATATTAACTTTTATTGACCCTCTTTTTTTATATTGAAACCTATTGATCGATATATATTACATTAATTATCGTCCAGCCCTACCCTGAAACAACCTTGACTGAAAATGTAAGCCAGTTTTTATTGATTGAGAGCACGTTCATCACACACACACACCTGGTCTACAATCAGCTGGTTAACCACTGCTTCATGTTACACAGAACTAATGAACCACATGTCACATAAATACAAGCAATATTTAATAAGACAGGAATCAAACTTGTTGACTTGGTGTCCCAGAATGACTCTTCTTGTGAACTGATACATAAATAAACTACTGTAAACTGAGCTAAAATAATTAAATCTAAAACATAAACTGGAATAAACTGTGAAAAATAACAATCCCTGTCATCACCCTCTCATTACTGGATCTCTTTCTGACACACATTGTTTTTACTGAACTAAGACCAGGCGGTGTGCTTTTTATTCTGTTTCGATGCAGTTGTCAGTCTCCTTGTGCAACGCTGTTTCCTGTGCATCTTTCTGACACCAGAGGACACAATTATCAGCTATCAGCAGTGAGCAGAAGCATGTGCAGGCCTCGTACAGGGGACCACACCACATGCTGGGAAATGATAAAACAAACATGAATGTATAAGATGTGATGCGACCTGTGTTGATGTTGGACTCTGTGATGAAAACTACAGAGTCAGCTTTCCTCTGCAACCGTTAGGTGCATGAAAGGCACATAAAGCTGATGTCAGACACATCTAAAAGCAAAATTCTTTTCATTTTTGGCCTAAAATCTGGTATTATTTAATTGACATGGACATCTTCACATATTTAACTTCTGAGCTCAGTACTGGTCCAGTCATTGATTAATGCTGCCATGTTGTTTCTGGTATGTTGTTAAACCCACACTACTGGCCTGTCAGGGATCAGAACATGGGTCTGATCTCTGACCCGGGGTGGACTAGTGCAGGATTAGTGTGGTGTGTCTGATTAGACCCATGGGGCTTGTAGATCTCTGCTGATAAGCCTGGATGAACTCTCCAGTTCAGCCTCAGAGCTTGGACAGTGATGTGGATTATTTGGTGTCTTTGGCCCGTGTAAGGTCCTGCTGAACATGAGACACATATGTGCGTGTTTATGTGTGATAAATGTCTCCACAGTGAAACATCTTTCCTCCTCCAGCTTTAGCATTCAAAGAAAGAAAATAAGGTTATTTTATGTAAGAAAATCACTAAATCAGGATTCAAACTATTGGATTTCAGGTCATTTCTACCTCATTTTTTGTCTGCCATTCTGGTTGTGTGGGTTATTGTTTGTAAAAAAAAAAGTTCTTTTGTTAACCCGTTGGTACCAGACATCCCATGGGTAAGAAGTGACAAATGAATATATTTTACTCCGTCTCCCTTCCAAGTACCTCTATTACACACCGATGGAAAGTTAAGATTCTTGAGATTTGAGTGATGTATCAATCCAGGCTATAACTATATCCAGTGCTTATTTCAGCTGTAAATTTAATTTATCTTTGAAGCCATACTGTACTCCAGTAGCTGATGATACTGAAACAAAAACGCTTCTGTTACGTCAGCAAGGGTCCAGTAAAACTAGTCCATTTAAAACGTTGGTCCACAACAAGTCTTTTATCCATAAAAACCTGATTTTGTGCAAAAATTGAAAGATTTTAGGTGTTAAAAAATTTTGAAATTCCAATCAGATTTTTTTTTTTTTTTTTAATTAAAGTCTAACAGGGCACTAGGAATAAATTTACTCCCCTTTCAGGTCATTAGAGGACCAAATATGTCCTCTGCCAACAACTGAGGAATTACAGATTAATATTGTCGCTTAATCAACTTGAGTTCTGATCAAAACTACCCAATATGTGATTATTCAAATTATTCTACAGTAATCCTTTAGGTGCCGTCACATGATATCATTCTTATGGGAAAAAATGCATAGAAAATAAGGTATTTTTTATATAATATATATTAGGGGTGTGGGGGTTGTATCAAAAGATAAAAATCTATGTTTTTAAGATCAAAGAGAAAAAAACCCTCTGATTCCCCATGAAAAGGATAGGAACTTTAGTAGGGAAAAAGAAGGAAAAATACAGTATATTAATCTGTCAGGTTTTTATAGCAGCTTCTAGGAGAGGACTTTTCTGTTCCAGATTATTCTCAGAGAGAAATTATTTTTTCCTTGTTTGTAGCCCCACGCTTGATGAAAAAAGATTGATGTAAGTGCTGTTTTTTTCTGATAATTTCACAAAATACAACACTGGTAAAATTTTACCACTCATTTCCTCCCTTTTTGTCTGGGTTGTTTCTACTTCCATTCAGTGGTTTCATGTGTGCAACTTGAGGTATGTTATAAAGGAACTATTAGAGCAAACCCAAAAAACAGAGAAACAACTGTGAACTTTTACAACACCCCCCATTTGCATGTCACAAGGGCCCAGATTTATTACAAGACTCGGGGGGCCCAAAACCTTTAAGTTACCACTACACTGTTACAACACTATATATAGGAAAAGTAGTTGAACCTCGACCAGCTGCAGCCATAAAGTGCTCTTTACATCCCGATAGAAGAGCATTAATAATCTAAGAATGTAATGGTGTATGAAACTACGGATGATTTTAGCCGTGACCTGAACAGCCTGAATGCAGAACTAAACTGGAAGCAGTTTGGAGGAAAACAAAGTTTCCTCACTTACAGGGTTAAAAATGACGAGTATGCAGAGAACAATGCAGCTTTGCTAATCTGAAAGCATCCATGAAAAAAGCATAAAAAAGTATATTTTGATGGACAAACCATCAGACCATCAGTGGATGTACTGGGTCACTGGAGAGAGTGGAGGTGGCTAAAGACAGAAAAAGATACAGTCCAGGTAACATCTGGCTTTTCTTTAAACACTCAAATCACTGATAACAGATGACTGAAACTTTGACTGAAACCAACAACAACTGAAGTATTTTCATCCACCCATCTTTTTTCTATACCTGTTTATTTCAGTTTCGGGTTGTAGGACAACTGCAGCCCATCTGTGGCAGCAGGACACAACAAGGGCCCGAGCAGGATTAGTTCACCACACTGTCACATCTCTTCCCCTCTTTTCACAAGTACATCCTCATGCTCCACGCAGGCTGCCAGCAATTGACCTATGGCTAAACCACGCCCCCAAACGTGATGAGCCAATCACAGTGCGCACAGCTATCCCATACACTCGGACATTCTCTGCTTGAACGTCCATTGAAATGCATTGAAGTTAGTCCGTTTTTGTTCGTTTTTATGTGTTCTTTTTATTTTAAAATGGTCAAACGTGTGCATGGGGTACATGCAACTCCGATACTAGGTATCCTGAGAGGCTGGGTGACAGGGCGTATTTTTTTTGCCTTTTACCGAGTCACATCAAGCCAAAGTTGGCGTGGATAAAATGAACAAGGATGTCTACATCTGTTCTAAGGTAAGGCAACATCGTATTCGAGGCAACATGTTGTCACTTTGCTTGAAAGAAATATGAAGTTACCTTCCCTAACGTTAGTTTAAGTTGGCTAACGCTAGCTAAACATGCTAGTTTTGGTACGTGGTAACGGTACATAACACGCTGTCGTGTAGTACAGGTGTGGTGTAGTAGTAACGTCGATAAAGACACGCCTCTGGCTTCCAAGCTGCAGCCAGACTGCTCCGCTTCCGTGGCTGTTTGATCAGTTTTTGTCAGATGATCACTTTTTGGCACAACAACAGCAGCCGTGCAGCAGTTGGTGCAAGAAACTGAGGGAGCGACACGAGTCACATTCAGAGATTCACAGGCTGATTTCTACTCCCAGTTTAAGACTTCTGAACAATTTCTTTTTGTTTGTTTAGATTGTTTTTATGTTTTTTAATTTATCTTGTCACGATCTCTCTGTCTGATCACGCGTCTGTTGTCCGTGTTGACAGCTGTCATCTCCCGAGATGTCACATAGCGCCTGTCACCGAATGTTGTTTGTCCGAGTGAGTGGAGGGGGCGTGGCTTAGCCATAGGTCAATTAGGAATCCATGGATCCACCACTAGTGCTACATGCCACGATGCCAGAATGAGGCAGGACACAATGAGGGCCCAGGCGGGATTCAATCCCCAGACTCCCGTGTGAGAATTATGTGCGCTAACCAGTCAGCCGAAGGGGTATCCCCCTTGACCAAGTAGCATGATCTAGCCTGGCACACCAGCCTGACAAACGCCATGTATGAGATACACGGCAAGTCAGTCTGGGTTCCCTTCACTGGAAGGTGATTTCCACTCCGGTTAAAAATTGACAGGAACAATCACAGTCCAGGAGGCGGGACTTTACAAGACGTCTTTTTCGGCGACTCAGCTCTCTAGTCAGAATGGCGGCCACAGAGGAGCAACGATTTAATGATGCTCTTTATGACGTCTAAAATGAGCTGCACATGTCCTTAACACCACAACAACTTGCTGCTCTGAGGGCTTTCCTCTTACAATAAGACGTTTCTTCCATGTTTCTCTGATTGATTCTCTCTGGTTCAATTTGTACCTATTTGTCCCGCCCCCCATCTCGAGTTGGAAATCAGTCTCCAACGCAGGGATCCCAGACTGACTTGTCATGTATCTCATACATGGCGATAGTCAGGCTGGTGTACCAGGCTAAGCATGATCAATCGGAGGCATAGTGACAGGACCCCACACTCCCCACTGGGAGGCAGACACCCTCTCTACCTTTAAGATCAGGCTTAAAACCTTCCTTTTTGATAAGTCTTATAGTTAGGGATGGCTAGCCTTCCCTTAGTTAAGCTGCTATAGGCTTAGACTGCTGCGGTACGTTCATGATACACTGGGCTCTTTCTCTCCCACCATCTCTGTCTCTCCATGTAGAAACCTGTGACAGTATTGCATCATTAACTGTGTTCTCCTCTCTCAGCAGATCTGGCTGGATAACGTTGCAGTGTTTGTTGGTCTCCCTTTCTGTCTTCTCCCCCCCAGCCGGTCGAGGCAGATGGCCGCCCTACCTGAGCCGGGTTCTGCCGGAGGTTTTTCCTCCCTGTTAAAAGGGTGTTTTCCTTCCCACTGTCGCCACCCCTCCGTGCTTGCTCAGGATGGGGGATTGGACCGGGTCAAGTCAAGATTCGATCCAATCTGTTGGTTTCCTTAACTAGGCTATTATGAATCTGACCTGAATTTTTCTGTCTGTTTAAGCGCCCTGAGGTGACACTGTCATGAATGGACGCTATATAAATAAAGTTGAATTGAATTGAATTGAATTGAACTGTTGCACATCCTTTGAGGCAGGGTACACCAAAGAAAAGATACCAATCCATCACAGGGCCAACACAGTGAATCAACCACTCACAAACAGGCTACATCCACACAGACAACTAGTTTTCTGAAAAGTTTCAAACCATTTCAAGAAATGAAATGAAATGAAAAATACTTTATTCATCCCCGAAGGGAAATTCAGTATTGTAAAAGCTCACTTTTTTTTTTCTTTTTTTTTTTTTAAATAAACAAAAAAGTCAGTCAGTCTTGTTCTTTAGGGTGATGGCTGCTGGCAGGAATGAATTCCTGTATCTCTCCGTCCTACAGCGAACTTGACGCAGCCTCCCACTGAACACACTCTGTTGATTCTTCACTGTGTTGTGGAGAGGGTGGGAAGAATTCTCCATCATCTTCATCAGCTTGTGCAGCATTCTTTTTTGAATGATCAGCTCCAGCGGCTCCAGAGTTATCCCCAGCACAGAACCAGCTTTCTTGATCAGCTTGTTTAGTTTCTTCAAGTCTCTGATTCTGATGCTGCTGCCCCAGCAGATGGCTGCAAAGCTAATTGCACTTTCCACAACAGACTTATAGAAGATCTGCAACATCTTTTTGCAGACATTAAATGATTTTAGCTTCCTTAAGAAGTAGAGTCTGCTCTGACCTTTCTTGTAGATGTAGTCAGTATTGCATTTCCAGTCGAGTCTGTTGTCCAGCTGAACTCCAAGGTATTTGTAGTTCTCTACCACCTCCACCTCCTCTTCCAGGATGTAGACAGGACTATGCTGCTTATTCTTGCTCCTCCTGAAGTCAACAATCATCTCTTTAGTCCTGCTGGTATTTAAGATGAGCTGATTGTTACTGCACCATTTCACAAACTGATTGACAAGTTCCCTGTACTCAGCTTCTTGTCCATCACTAATACACCCCACAACTGCAGAGTCATCAGAGTATTTCTGCAGATGACAGGACTCAGAGTTGTACTGGAAGTCTGAGGTGTACAGTGTAAAGAGGAATGGTGAGAGTACAGTCCCTTGTGGTGCTCCAGTGCTGCTGACCACCATCTCAGACACACAACCTTTCAGTTTCACAAACTGTGGTCTGTTTGTGAGGTAGTCGTAGAATCCAGGTGGTTGTGGAGGGATCCACCTGGAAGTTATGGAGCTTCTGACATAGCAAAGCAGGCTGAATAGTATTAAATGCACTTGAAAAATCAAAGAACATGACCCTCAAAGTGCTGCCTGACTGGTCCAGATGAGAGTGGGCTCTCTGAAGCAAGAAGATGATGGCGTCTTCAACCCCAAGCCCATTATGATATGTGAGCTGTAATGGGTCCTGAAAGGTATTCACTTGCTTGTTGAGGTGAGCCAGTAAGAGTCTCTCCAGGACTTTCATGATGTGAGATGTCAGGGCAACTGTTCTGTAGTCATTTGGTTCAGCTAAACAAAATCATTAAAATGAATCTGCAGTACAGACAGAATGCCAGACCTATAAGAGGCTTTGTAATGATGCCATCAAAATACACTAGAAAAACAATGAAAAAGATGTGGAGCATGCAGAGAAACTCCTGGATTGTACTGCAGCACAAACACAGCACTGCAATCCTCCATTCTCTCTAACTATTTTATAGGTACATAGTCACTGTGTCCCAATTCAGGGTCTGCACACATTGGATTGCGGATTCATCGACTGCACATGTGGCAATCAGCCAAAGGGACATCCCTGTGGCCAAGAAGCCAGGACGCATGGTCACTCGGAGGCATAGTGACAGGCATAGCCAACAAGACAATGAGAACTTACAATGTAGTATCCAGACAGTGGTTTGAATACTCTGGAAATTTTCGCCATTAATAGGAAAATCACACATTTCTCAGTCAGTTTTTGGTCCAAACACATGGAGCTCTGCTCATGGGCTCATTCTGCATGAATTTCTGAGGCAGATTTACGGCAGCAAACTGCTGCTCTCTGCTGTGACTGTAATGTGAAGTACAATGCGAGCCTTGTTCAGCACTTTGCCCATAATCACAGAAAACCATACTGGCTTTTGCCATTATACAGCTGTTACAAGACTGTGCTCGGCAGTCAGGCTTTCTGTAAATTGGAGTGCATACAAATGAGAAAAAAAAAGATTTTCTGACTAACTACAGCTGCTGAAAGAGAAATAATGAAGTAGGCCTTATTTTATTGAATTGAGAGGCTAAACTACTTAATTTTCAACATTCTTCAAATGGAGATCATTTTTGAAGATGAGCGTAAGGACACTTCACTCTAATAAATATTTTCATTACCTGTCATCTTTAGACAGTTTATTTAATGTGTTATTAAACAAAAGCAGAAAACATATTTTTTACGTTTTTTAGTTGCATCCACAAAACATTTGACTGACAGAACATTAAAAGTTGGCTTCTGTTCACATGAAAAAAGGAGTGATGCAGCTCTGTAATTTATGCTGTAGTTAAATTTTTAAAGGGGTCCCGGAGGACTCCTGATGGGGCCGTATCTTAGACCAGACCCCGGGGATGGTGATGTATTGAATGAGCTGTCAGATCCATCTAACAGTGAGTAAGGTTATTAGTGTCTGTATATGTGCAGTAGTGAAAAGTTACTCAATGCAAAACATGAGCACCAGATCGAGGCGGGAATCGCCCAAAGTGGACAAAATGATCCTTTTCTTATTATCTCTGTATCCAGTTTGATTCAAATATTAGTAAAAATACTTTTTTTTTCAGAGAGACATCCTCTGTCAACATTTTTTCAGCCTAAACTTTTCCTAAAAAGTCTAAAGTTTTATTGTTATGGAGAGTTTTTTGTGTGTTTTTCATCAGTAAAATAACTGATAAACTTCTAGTGTTGCATCAGGTTCCTCGTTGATAAAAAATAAATGCTGGACTGTTTGTGAGTCACAACAACTTTGTGGGCTGATCACGGACAATGATGAAACAGGCTTGAGGTGGCACATCTGGTTGAGGACTGTGAGAATAGCAGCTTTGTTCTTAACACCAAAAAGACCAAGTAGATGATGACAGACTTCAGGAGGAACAGCTCACCTCTCAGTCCAGGTACATAAAAGCAGGAGGGAGAGCAGAGATAGTCAAGTTCCAGCCATCTGATACACATTCAACACTGCAAGCCTGGTCAAAAAAAACCAACAAAGACTGAGACATTTCCACACCAAATGAAGTCCTATAGCACAAATAGGACTGGAAACGATGTAGTGTGCATGCGAGGCCTGTACTGGGCAGTGAAACAACACACCCAACATGTGCACACATCCTCACTGACCAGAAGACGAAACACTCGTTTTAACAGTCTTATCTTTTGGTAACCCTCCACTTGTACAGAGGAGTATTGATTATCTGCTGCATACGATCTCTGCATCTCTGCTGAAGGCATAAATGTTGCACAAGAAGCAGGTTTTGCTTTAAGAGGCCAAAGAACTTAAAGGTGCCATGACATCAAATTGCACTTTTCTGGGGTTTTGGGGTATAATATGATCTGTTGTGCACTGATGAGGCCATGTGAATGTCCAGAGTGAGAATCAAAGTTCCTGTTTATGGTCTGTCAGCTTTGTCTCTCTGCTCAGAAACGGTTGAATCAGACAGCAGGCTATCATTCTACGTAGTTCTATCCAACTACGGAATTCGTTTGTTCCAATTAGAGCACACTATCAAGCAAACAGCCCCCCTCCCCCCCCCCCTCTCCCCCTCTCCTAGCGGTCTATGCACCCTCCGCTTCGCTCCCCCTCCCTGTCAGATTCAACTACGAGTGGAGGGAGGTGAGGTCAGGTCATTTAAACAAATGGATTTAAAAGAAAACTTCTTCTTTATTTATTTTCTAAATGCTGTCTTGTCTGATAAACATAGCTCACTGTCTGAAATGCCCATGCTAACAGAGCTCCGACTGCTAGGGCAGCTTGACCTACTTTCTCTAAATAAGGTTATAGCGAAATAAGGTGTAGTCAATCAAAATGAAGTCAACGTGGTCTCCGGGTAAAGCTGCATATCACTAGCGCACCCAACTGTATTACTGAGGAAGTGAGGTCTGGCGTTTCAAAACAATACCCTGCTGTAAAAATGCTGTTTTTTTCTTTGGAGGTTTGACATATGCAGCAATGCCAACGACATGAACTAGTTTTTAACTGCTATGTCATCACTCCTTTAAAAAGACTTGGCAGCACAAACAGAACGCATTGTTGTTGTCAGAGTATAGGCAGGTGTAAACATGGCCTGAGTACACAAGTACAAGATGACAGGATGGATGTGGATGTTATTATCGCTCAGAGATTTCAGTTTTATACCGATTTCCTCTTTATACAGACAGGATTTGCATTGTGTTTCAAGAAAATTTCACTCTGGAGCCCGTTCTCAAACCTTTGCGGTTCCATCCACCCAAAACTCTGTTAAAGACTCACAACGTAACTTTTCCACCTTAAAAATCTGCACACCAACATTCATTATGTGCATTTTCAAGCTGTCACTCAGAAACTGCACTATGTAACTTTTCCATCTGGGACGCGGCCGTGACGTTGCAGCAGACTATTGGTTGCGCCCCGCATCATGTTCTAGCAAACGGATATGAACCAGTCATGAACACAGCGGGTGTTTTGAATGTGCACCATAGCGGATTTGGCAAAGAAAGGCAAGGAAACGTTACCGGAGGAAGAGACGAAAAGAAAGAGATGAAGGGACAGAACAAGAGTCAAGATAAGACTGTCTTTTAGTGGCTGGAATGAATCACAGTACAGGTACGATGCAAGATGGATGCTAGTTTAAGATAGGGGGCACGTCACTGGCAAAATTGCTAAAAGTTGCATTGTGGGTCTTTAACCTGTAAACGAGAAGCCAAAACTCAACATGAGTGTGTTTTACTGTCTCAACATTAGCATGTTAATAGAGCCTAGTGAATCTGAATTATAGGTTATGTTTAATTTGACTTTTGTTTTTATTGTATGTATTTAATAAGTTGGCTCCAAATCCTCAAACTTTTACACTGAGATCAGTATTTTGGATTTTCCCTCTCTGAAAAACTTTTTGGCACAACAAAAGCTAAACTCATGCAAAGAAAAAATATATTTTAAATATTTTTTTTATTTTTTTTTTTAAAAATGGTGGAAACCCCGGAAATACATAAAAAATTGATAGAAATAGAATAAAACTGAGCTACATCAGTGCAAAATTTAGTAAATGTTTTGGATGGAACTCAAAGCATATATTTTCGAACACTTTCTGCATTCATATAAATGAAGCGTGTTGGACATCAGAGTCCCATGATGAAACACACATGCCAAGTTACGGCAGCGTTGACAATTTGGATAAAAATAAGAATGGCTCACAAACGAGCGGCTCACAACTGTGACTCAATTCTTATCATTCATTTAAAAGAGCAGTTCAAAAGAACCAATTCGTTCATGGATGTCACATCTTTACACCCTCTAAGCAGAAGGACTGTTTTAATTAGACTTTTCTTAAATTTTTTGGGACTACTAATCTTCAAATTTTTTATATTTTTTGCATCTGTTTGGAACTTAGCCAAAATTTGTTTAAAAATATTCATTTATCAGGTATTTGCAAAAATACGATATCACATACTAGTTTAAGAACACAATATGCACTGATGAATGTGTTCATAAACGGTGGCGTCTCTGAGCCACAGCAGTGACTTTTCAACACTGCATTTTTCTTCTTGTGATAATTTAATGCTTTTGAAACTGCTGGCACATATAACTGTTGATTAAGAGCAGCAATAGAAGTGTGAAAGACTTCTTTATGTGCACAAACATATAGGGCTGCAGATCATAAACTGAGATTGATTTTAATGGGTTATTTTAAACCACATTCTTGTTTTATTAGTCATCAAAGTGCCATTAATTGTGCGGGAACATATTGGAGGCAGCAGAAGGGATCCCATCAGTGGTGTTAGAAGCAGTTTAAACAAAAAAAGGAAAGAAAACTGTGCTCATAATATGAGTCTTCAGGAAGACATTAAATAAGATACAATACGGCTTTCAGGTCTCACAATGATTTCAGTCCTATTTTGAACTAAATTCTCATGAAACTGGAAAATTGAAAAATATTTGCTGATCTGATTAAAAAAAATCTGTCATATGTAAATGACTTTCTTTGAAATCCAAATTTGTTTGATGTGTGTACGTACGCATGCATAGTGCTCCTGACCAAAACCAGTTATACAGACCAGTCAAGCTTAACTAAAAGGGAGTGGGAGCTTTGGTCTTTATGCATTTAATATCCTCAGAGTCCTGGAACAAAAGTTCTTTTACAGTACATATGACAATGAAAGAAATACCGTCTCACTCCCACTTATAACTGTTGAGAGATGTTTTCTTATTGCAGCAGTGGAACAATAGATGTGATACCTTCCAAAAAATATGATATCCATCATTTGGAAAAGAAAATCCCTCCTATTCTTGGACTAATTTTCTCGCTCATTAATCTAAAGCACATTTTACTGTTGCAACGGCTTTAAATTGTTTTTAAAGGTGCAGATGTTGGCAGATAAGGACTGAATCTGTTCTTTGCATTAACGCATTTTGTTCTTGATCAAACCTTCATCCTGCAATTATTCTAATCATGGATAGATAATGACAAACACAGTCATGATGAGGTTCCACGATAGAGAGCTCTGAGTTGTGACGCTTTGGTTGTGATGTCATCGGGATCAGTTTATTTGTTGACACATGAAATATATCCCAGACTGTGTCATGTTTAACGGCAGCATATAGTTTGACAAACTGAAATCCTGTTGTATTTCCATTAAAGCAATCCTTACCGATGTTGCATTGTTACACTATTTTTTTAATAGGGTAAAATGCTATGGATGAGGTAATGAAACTGAAATACCAGACAGACCCACCATTAATCAAAATAAAACATTATTCAAATCTTTCAATTTTCAATGAAAACTCAAACCAATCCTTGCCAACCGATCCACGTCTAGGATTGGCTGAGGGACCTGCCTGTCAGACCTTTGCTTCTGCATTGGAAGGCAAAGGGAATGGAGGGGTGGGCTGTTAATATTCAAATAATCTTACTGTGCTTTCTGAAATGCAAGATCGGTAAAGGTTGCTTTAAAAGGAATTGTGGGTCTACATCCAGGAGGCGCAGAGCTTTGCTTCGCGTTACATGAAGACTGGAAACAGAGCGAAACAGTTCACCTAGCTCAGCCCACATGTGGTTTATATATGACTGGTAAAACTGACAAACTTCATCTGAGATGTTTTGCAACTTTATGTAATGAAAAGTGATTCATCTTTATTCAATTATTGCAGTTACAGTCATATGAATTAGATAGTAGATCCTTTTCACATTCTAAAGTTTCATGTATCAGAACTAGGGATGGGAATTTAACATGTTAACTACGATTGATAAACTACTGAAAATGAATGTGTTAAAAAATTTGAAGCATTTCATCAGTTTGTGTTAGAAACAATGCGGATTGTTTGTCAGTGATGACTTCCTGGGTCACTGATTACACTGATGCTCACATCAGAACTTGATTTTGTCGTTATATTTAGCAAATTTTCAGACCCCTCAAGCGACTTGTTCTTCTTTTCAAAAAAGCGACTATAGCAACAAATGTAGAAACATAAAACTGTCAACAGAGGCTCGGTCCTCTAGCAGCATCGGTCCCAGCAGGAGATACCTCTGCTCCATGAACCAGACTGAAAATGAAACCCTGCCAGTGAGTGATCCCACCCTGGCTTACCATCAGATCTCAATGCTTCTTTATGAAAGTGAAGACAAAAAAATAAATAAATTATAAACTTAAAAGTACTGTAACATAATGAAGATTCTAATTAGAGAAGAGCCAGAGCTGTTAGTTTAAGCACTTAAACTGGTACCTGAACTTTAGATTTGATCAGTTTTGGCCAGGGGATGTTTTTTCTCTCTCTTTTTTCTCTTTTTAAAAATTTATTTGA
Organism: Atherinomorus stipes; assembly: GCA_023101725.1. Classification (NCBI taxonomy): domain Eukaryota; kingdom Metazoa; phylum Chordata; class Actinopteri; order Atheriniformes; family Atherinidae; genus Atherinomorus; species Atherinomorus stipes. Next base: position 428,768 of record JALJCO010014268.1, on the reverse strand, counting down.
ATGCAATTTTTTCCAGGCATTAAAAGAGCTTGTGTTTACTGTAAATTCAAGGAGTGTGTAAGCTGCAATATTAATGTCTGTGTCCACATTTGATTTATTCATCCACAAAAATCCATTTTAATTAAAAAATGTAGCTTTTGGGGGTAACTACTATGTGATTAAAATGCAATTAATTAAGATTAATTACAAATCCTCTAAGTAATTAGAGTTTTTTTCCAAGTCCACCCCTAATCAGAAAAAAACAAAATAAACATATTGTGGTTTTTAGCATATCTTTAAAGCCAGAGTTGGTAATCCTGCTCAGAAACACTTTTGTTATACTGGGTGAAATGGTCCTTCTATCCTGACAGTAGTCAATACATCATGTATTCATAAAAAGGAAGGAAAAAAGTCAGACCTCTGTGAGAGCTGCAGTTCTGTAAAAACTTTGATCAACCAGGCAGGAATTGGTAATTCGCACCATATAGAAAGAACAAATCGATGCCTTTATATTTCATCTCTGTCCCTCCCCTCTCACCATCCCCCCACCTGGTCCCTACGAGACCCGCTCTGTGCGCTGCTCACTGTTAACAAATATAGCTTACGGACTGCAAACTGTTGCTGCGCCAAAAAAACCCAAACCAAAACAAAACAACTGATGAAAATTAAGTCTTGGAGGTGTTAACGTTTGCAGTGTGGACTTTTTACACCATAGAAGGAGTTGGAGGTGAGTGGATTAAAGCTTTTAGAAACGTGGTTTGTCAGCAGCTTACTAGCAAGCTAAAGAGCTATCCACTTGGCTGTTATAGTTAACCTGCTCGTAAAACATCGCCGCACACGTCCCTATGCTCTGAAGGCGTGGTTTCGAGTGGTGTTTTTTTTTTAAATGTCGCTTGCTCAATTGTTTTTAAACATTGCTAACTTTGCTAAATTACAGCCTCTGATGAACAACAATCTTTCCTGAGGTGGACATCTCAGCAAGTTCAACTCCATGTCAGACAATGCTAAAAATAGTAATAATAATTAAAAAAAAAAACAAAAAAAAACAAATAAACAAACCACCAAACCAAGAACTACATCTAATATTCTCCAGGTTGCAGTTAGCGTGTTAAATGTTAAAGTTCATGACAGTACCATCAGGAAAAGATTGAACCAGTATGGCTTGTTTGGATGGGTTGCAGGAGAAAGCTTCTCTCTAAAAGGAACATGGCAGCACAGCTTTGGTGTTCAGAGCCGCATCTAAACAAATCACAAGACTTCTGGAACAATGTCCTTTGGACAGACCAGACCAAAGTGGGGAAGTTTAGTCAGAATGCACAAAATCCAAACACAGCATACAAGGACAAACACTTCAAACCAACTGTCAGCACAGTGCTGGAGGGCCGATGATCTCAACTTCTGCAGCTACAGAACCCGGACACCTTGCAGGCATTGAATGGATCATTAACTAAAGCATTGTAATCAAGCGTGAGGGCATCTGTCTGACAGCTAAAGCTTGACTTAAATTTGCTCACATAAAGACAATGTTCCCAAACACAGCAGATCTACAACAGAATGACTGAAGATGATCAAGATGTTGACATGATCATACCTTAGAAAGTATTTTTTTTACAAGAACTGTGACACACACAAAATAAAACCAACCAGAACTTGCATACTCAGGAACTCCCACAGTCAGTTCAGAATCGTTGTGGGAGGAGTCTGGCGTTCCCAGATAGAAACCATGCTGACATGATGAGAACATGTGAACGCCACCTGGGAAGGCTGGGTGCCCAGTTTCCAACGAGGCAGCAGTGCTAACCACCACACCACCGTCCAGCCCTGTGTCCTGCCTCAATGCTGCCAAGTTCTCCAGGTGTGCCGTTCAGTGCTGAGTGGGAAGTGTGGTGGGTTATAGAGCCAGTGGTGGAAATGCTTTCATTGGACAGAATAATAGTCAAAAAGGATTGATCTTTGCCTGTCTCCATTTCAATCATAAGTCAGTCCTCTGATGAGCCATTTTGTCAGAAGATAAGACAGAGGAAGAAGATCCATCTTTTAAAAAAAAAAAACTGCTTGATCTCATTAAAAATACATTTCTGGAAAGAATTTGGATTTCCACTGCGCTGTAGTTAATCAGTTACAGGGTAGTGCTTCCATCTGCTCTTCTGGGGCTCCCTGAGTCGACACTTAATCTCATTTGCTAGCAGAAGTTTTATGCTTGCTTTCTTTTGGCTAAATTAGCACATAAACTGATTATGTGTTGTTAAAGAGCACTGAAACTTTCTCATGTGGAGCTGCAGGAGCAGATCTGGTCCTGCTCTGGATTTCTCCTTCAGTTAAGTGGTTCTCCTAAGGATTCATGGACCTGTATGTTCCCAGAGCAAGGAGCAAGAAGAGCTTTCTTCAAGACTTAAAACACTGACACTAAAAACCGGCACGCTCTTTTAAACACAACACCAATTCGTCCCTTTAGTTAGGCGTGTTTTTAATGCTTGAGCGCCTCATAGGTCGTGTTATGTGGCTTTACAAGGAAATCAGTGAAAAGCAGTGAAAAAGCAGTAAATATCCAAAGAAAAACTTTAAAAGACCTTCAGAATGATGAGAGAAGTATTGCTCAAGACCACTTTAACAGCTTTGAACTAACTCTGACTGCTTGAAGGCAAAATATAAAGAAACGAGGGGTGGATCTGGCCTTCACACAGCTCTGTATCCAACTCAGAATTTCTTCATTGTCTCCTTAGCTGGCAAGCAAAACTGCATATTACAGCCAACATCTGGTGAAAAGTGAGACCACACGGCATGGCCTCACCCTGGGGTCTCCCCCCTCCACCACCCTTCTTTTCAGGAGCAATTACACACTCTGTTAAAGTGCAAAGGATGCCTCTCCAAACATAACAATCATCATGTGTCAGGGTGACAATAAAAACACGATGACAATGATACGAGACATGTGCACGCTTCATTAGACCACAAAGACAAACACTATTAATCTGGTGATGGTCACAGTCATTGATAATGTGGCAGCTTCCTCACCACTAACACAGGCATTGTTGAAAAGTCTGAACCAGTTAGTATGAAACCGTAAATCTGGAAGAGACGCGCGCTCCAGTGAAGCTTTCCTTTCAGACCCCCTCAGACACAGTGTCATTCGTGACCATTAGCCTTTAGTTCAACCACAACTGAACCAGTGACCTCCAAATGAATCTGTCTAATGACCAGTAGCCGAGCACTTCCACAAAGATACAGAAATTACCAAATGAATTTCTCAAAACTGAGAACCTTAACAGAACTTTTGAACTGGCAGCAATGGAGGGAAAGAAAAGGAGGACCCAGTGGGGGATGACGAAAAGAATAAAGGACAGAGGGAGGAAGGGGTGGAGACTGCGACCTGGCTTGTTGTGTTGATGTTTTCTCTGGCAGCTCGTCAGCTTGAGCTGCACTCGCTGATGGGTTCATGAGAAACTGATGCTCTGGCTCTGAGAGCAAAAACCTCCTTCCGAAAGCAGAGCGAGCGAGGAAGGATGAGAAGAAAAGATGAAGACAGAGGAAGCAAGACAGGATTGACTGCAGGAGAGAAAACACTGGCGGATGAGAATGTGGTGATATCTGCTGGTAATTTGACATTATTTAAACAGGAATTTTGTTTTTGCTCTCCCTCCCTGGGAGAGAAGTGTGGTGAGATAAAAATGACAGAACAGAGTTGTTCCCTTGTATTGCAAATGATGGAGTCCAAGCAAACACTAAATTTGAAACAGAAAAACAGAGAAAAGTTAGATAAAGACGTGGCCACACAAAAAGATTTGATGATATGAAAGAGGCTAAAAGCTGATTAAGAAATAATAGATTTTGATTAACTATCAAATTAAGAAATCATAAGAATTATTCAACTGGAAGGATAATATTTCGCAAAGTAGGTGTTCATTAAATCATAGCTAACATGCAATGACTACATTTCTTGTGGATATTTTGAGTCCTAACCAGCAGAAAATGATACAGCTCCACCACCGAACACACAGTCTTCTTAGCTGTTTTCATTTTCAAACATTTTTATATTTTGTGGCAATTTTTGTGAACATTTACAATAACCAATAAACCCATAGGGTTTACAGTATGTGGGTTTTAGAAATGCCAATTCGACTCAAACTCCTTTTTTGGGGGTGTGGGGGTGGGTTGGGCAGTGGGCTCCTCCTGTTTTCAGAGAGTGCAACTCATGCAGTTTTTTTGTTTTTTTAAAGGAGTGATGACATAGCAGTTAAAAACTAGTTTATGTTGTTGGCATTACTTTATATGTAAATACTCCAAAGAAAAAAACGGCATTTTTTACAGCGGAGTATTGTTTTGAAACGCCAGACCTCACTTCCTCAGTAATACAGTTGGGTCTGGTGATGATATGGAGCTTTACCCGGAGACCATGTTGACTTCATTTTGATTGGCTACACCTTATTTGGCTTTGACCTTATTTGGAGAATCTAGGTCAAGCTGCGGTCGGAGTTTGCTAAAGGCTAACTGCTAGCAACATGGGCACTTCAGACATTGAGCTACGTTTATCAGACAAGACAGCATTTAGAAAATAAATAAACTTACAGGTAATGACAAGGTTGTGGCCCCCTCCCTCAGTGTTGCTGCACAAGTTTTCTTTTAAATCCATTTGTTTGAAAATCCAGACCTGACTGCACAGAAGTTACTACTAGCTCCATACACGAAGCTGAATCAGACAGGGAGGGGAGGGGGGAGCGGACGGTGCATAGGCCGTTAGGAGGGGGGGGGGGGGCGCTGTTTACTTGATAGTGTGCTCTTATTGGAGCAATTAAATTACGTAGAATGATAGAACTACGTAGAATGATAGCCTGCTGTCTGATTCAACTGTTTCTGAGCAGAGAGACAAAGCTGACAGACCATAAACAGGAACTTTGATTCTCACTCTGGACATTCACATGGCCTCATCAGTGCACAACAGATCATATTATACACCCAAAACCCCAGAAAAGGGAAATTTGATGTCATGGCACCTTTAAAGGATTTGTGCAAGCTCAAAAATTAACATGAAAGCCCTTAAGTGGCAGCTTATTTACTCTTTACTAAATTCACAAAAACACCATCTTTCTCCTCCCTTAACTCAACTTAAAGCAGCGCCACTGAAGTCTGGGGGATTTTTTCACTTTGGCATCCACCAACGGCGGCTAAATCAGTATCAGTCCTGCATCCTGTCTCTTCTCAGAGTTCTCTCCAGCCAGTAAAAGTTAGTCCAGCGATAACTCGTGTCTCATCTCTTGCTCTGACCCATTCTCTCTTTCTTTACCTCATTCCTTCTGAAAATGTTCTTTTCTGTTTGTTTGCCTAATCAGCCATGATGCGCGTTCATTGCGGTCAACTTGTTGTTATATTTAGTTGCTGGTCTGTGATGTGGTGCCATAAATGTTGCTGTCACACGATGCTTGGGGATGGAAAAGAAATAAGTTGTGTATTTCAGTTTCGTAGCCTCAGGATGCAACAAACCTGAAACACAGAGTTCAGGTAAAATTGTGTTGCTTTAATTTAGACGCCCACTGGACCAGTCTTTCCAAAACTGACTTTCCTCACCCTAACCTACCCCTCTTCACTCATGCTCATCTTAACCCATCCAGTCCTCAGAGGTCACAGTCCTGCAGATTTTAGATGTTGCCCTGCTCCATCACACCTGATTTAAATTAAATGGTTTTCCTCAACAGCTTGCTGTCAAGTGCTGCTCAAGCATGTTGACCCAGTAATCTGATTCAGGTGGGCTACAGCAGGAAACATCGAAAAACCTGCAGGACAGTGAACACCCCTGCCCTAACCCTTTCCTGTATTCAATTTTTGTCGACTGTACAACATTTTAGTGTAAACTGCAATGAATTGTGGGTAAATAAATGGTTACTACTGTAATTCTTGTATACTGTAAAAGTAGGGTAATACCTGTCCACAAAGAAGTGGCCAACAGGCTGTTAAGAGACAAGAGAATAGTTCTAACTGACAAAAAGTCTATAACAAGGTTTCCATTTCTTTTCCTGAACCTCACCCTCCACTTTTGGTAACCCTAAACCTCCCTTCTTTCACTTTTTTTTTTTTCAACCCGTTACCTCACATGCACCTTATATGCCCCTCATTTCGCCAGCTTTGCACCACATACCCATATGTATAGGCAGGCTTTGAGATTCTCATCAATCTTGGGTGAGCGTACCAATCTTTGATCTCTCTGGAACACCATCTGGCAGCTTGGTGATATCTTACAATCTAACTCAGGGATCACCACCTCCAGACCTCTTGAGCCAGACTCCTGCAGGTTATCAATGTTTCCCTGCTGCAGTTCACCTGACTCCAACAATAGGTCATTAAGAAGCTTGAGCAACAACAAGCTGAGAATGATTTCATTTCAACCAGGTGTGTTGCAACAAGAAAACATTGAAAACTAGCAGAACACTGGCCCGAGAGGTCCAGAATTGGTGATCCCTGATCTAACCCAAACCTTACCCTTACCACTCAAACTGAATTTGGGCTGAATGATCCTGACTGTGGTGTAAGTGCAGCAAGTTTGTCAGTGCTGGTGGCATCTGATTCATTTCAGGCTAACCCAAAACTGAAAAAACAAACAAACAAAACCCGAAAGCACATAGGTAATTAAAATGTAAATTAAACATTTTAACAACTGCAGGAGCAGTTGTTTCTATGTGTTGTAGATATCCAGTCAGCTATTTTTTTGCTTCTTTACATTGATCACACATTATTCAACCTCCGGAGAGAAATGCTAAAATAGTAATTTCCAGTGTAAATATTTAACCTTTGGGAAACCAGGCTGCTTCAGAAAACCTAAATCTAACTGATGACACTGGAAGGCTGTTGAATAAACCATAATGGCTTAGCTGATGTTTTTTTTTTTTTTTATTGTTTTTATATGGAGGTCATTTGGATCCCTGTGATGCATCAAAGCCAGCATCTGGTGGCTGATGGTGGTATTACACTTTTATACTTCATACTGAAAAGTGGAGGACTGCATCTTATTTTTTGCATTCAGTTTGCTGTTGTTAAGGCACAGCTACAAAGCAAACCTGCAGGCAGTCAGCATTGGTCCACTTTATGCAGAGAACACATGAATATGTCAGGATTTAGAGTTTTCCTACTTCCAAGATACATTACATGCATCATTTCCTTCCATCAGATGGGTCATCAACACACAGCTACAAAAATAGATGTCATACCACTGTCAGAATGTAAAAAAAAATAAAATAAAATAACAGCATTAACTGGTTGCTTTTAAACATTTTAATGCCGAAACGTGACATATTATTTGTATTGGGAAGTGGGTGATGCTGAAAAACTGATCTACAAAGTGAAGTGAGTTCAGCCAAAGTTCCAACAAGCAGAAATAAGTTGCTGTTTCTTTTCTGTCAAGGCGAAATTTAATATCTGAAGATATACTGTGACAAAAGAGGGGATAAAAAGTCATGTTACTGAGCAATAACAAAGGATCAGGACACATATGACTAATGCTGCAGCAGATTGAGTCTGAGCTCCAGGGACACTGAGGCTCAGACCAACAAAATCCAGCCACTCTCAGCCATTAATCCTGGAAAACCAGTATCCCTGCCCTGCTCTCTGTGTGTTCCAGGAGAACTTCCACCACCACTTTCTCTGCTCTCACATGGAATGGCAAATACTCAACTTCATCCCAGTGCAGAAAACCAAACACACAAGGTTTGTTTTCCTTTTTGAGTGAATATTGATAGTTTCTGTAACTTACAGACTTAATTTAAGATCTAGCATTTAAGATTGAGCATGCACTTAAAAAATCCATTGAAATCATGGGTATTGACCTTTTATAAACTATATATTAAATGCCTACATTAATTCTGAGTTAAAGCTTAAAAGAAACAGTAAACACCAACAGCAGAACTCCACATGAGTCACTGGAAGTGTGAAAAGCATTTTAGACTTACCTGACAGGATGAAGAACCAGTTATTCCCAACTGTCACTGTAAGTCCAGCACACCAAACTGGCCCAGCGGACGAGTCATATCCACCTCTGTTGTCTCTCTCTCTGCATGTGTGTGTGTGAGTGGGTTTGGCAGCTGCCTGCTCGCTCCTGATAGCGTTCAGCTTTGCAGCAGCAGCGCAGCTGAAGAACGTTTCACAACAATGTCAGAGCTGCTGGAAACACACAGCTGAGTTAAGTTGTCCCTCGTCTCCTCCTCATATCTGCTCTCCTTTCTTCCCAGCTCTTCCTCTCCCGTCGTCTGTGCTCTCCTCAGCTGTTTCTCCACTCCCTTTTTCTGTTTTTCTCCTCCTCTTTCGATCCTTCCCACCCTTCAAATCCACTCTTTCCTCTTTGACATCCTCCGTTAATGAGCTTAAACTTCTTTCTGCTGCTCTACTTTCTCTATGACTCCTGCTGCCTTTATGTTTTCTTCAACTCTTTCTCTCAGATTCCATCACTTGTCATTCTTCTCTCCCATTCCTTTTCACATATCTCCTTCTTTCCCTCCTTCATGACTGTTCAAATAATCATTACTATCTATTTTCTGTTTTCCGACTTATAAAAGAAAATGCTTTAAAAGAAATCCCCCTCCTCTTCCTCCTTTTCCTCTCTTTTCCTTCCCTTCCCCCAGCTCCGCTTGGCGAGTATCATGTTTGGCTTTAAACTAAAGAACTTGGCTCCAGCTCAGACCGCATACATCACCAACACTGTTGCTTTATGTCCTGATTGATGGCCGTGCATTTGTTAAAATAAACCGTGCCCATTGAGGAGACTCATCACTTCTATGTGTGTGAATCCAAATCTTCGCACAAAGTTTAAATATCTGTGAAGGGAGAGTTTAAAACGTTTTCAGTCAGTGATTGGGAGGAATTTAAACTTCGATGTCAATTTGAAGTAAATGAGAGTTCAATGTTTATGTTTTACTTTTAAAAAAATGTTTTTTGATGTGCTTTTTCACAGCCGCATTTGGCAGAATTGCTCAGCCTGTGAGAAAACTGTGAACTATGCAGAGTTGTTAAAAGCAGCTCAGTCCAGATGCTTTCTGTTTCTGCCCTGTGAAAACCTCTGAGGACTCCAAACTCTCAAGTCCTTCTATTTGCAATTAAACTAAAAGCTGCTGTGTGAAACTCTCCGCCATCATTGTGGCGACTCTGTCGCTGTCTGTCTCATCAGCTAACAAAGCTCATTAAATTAATGGAGGATGCTTCAGGGAACAGTTCCTTGATGTTCATGGTTGAAGTCTTTCTTTGGAAGATAATTTGTGCAGCTTAATGGCAATGAATGACCTTTAATGCCACCAAAGTGAGGACCGTCAGAGCTGCAGGCGGGCCAGTCCAGTACCCATACCCTCTTTTTCCTCAGACACAGCTTAGTAATGTGTGCTGAGTGTAGTCCTTTGCAACTTTTCCAGGACACCTGCAGTTTTCAACAAGATGACAGTCTGAAAGACAGCGGATGTTGCTGTAAGATCTGAGAGAATTTTTCCAACATCATACCATCATAGAACCCTGAACAATAATCCCATACCATCACAGAACCCCAATCCGTAACCCTATACCATCATACCATCACAGAACGAACCCTGATCCACCACCCAGACCATCATAGCACCCTGATCCTACCCCATACCATCACAGAACCCATATCTATAACCCCATACCACCACAGAACTGGCTTTTGCACTTGCTGCTTGAAAAAATCTTGATGCTCATTTTGATTTTTGCTTCATTTCTTCCAATGAAAATCTTGATCACTGATGGATTTGACCACAATCCAGGTTTCCACTGTGTGATGGTCCATCCCAGATACCCTCCAAGTCCAGAGAACTCTACAGCACCTCTGGAACCATGGATCATTGACCAAGTGTACTTTTCTGCTCATTAAAGTCTCAAAGATCATTTGTGAATGTATCTGAATTGTAGAGCTTGACAGATGTTTCCTCAGTAATCTGTGTTCATGTGTCTGTCAGCTGCTGATGAATCATGGTTCTTGTTGCAGATCTGTCTGGGGGATCAGAGATCATGGTGTCCAGCTGAGACTTGCTCCCCTTGTCCTTTACACACTGTTCAAATGGTTTGATGAACTGTAGAACAGAAATACTCAGATCCCATCCAGTCTTACTTTTAGGATTCATAATGAGGATTAAAATTACCCGCTTTATTTGTTTATTTACCTCAACACCTGGGGTCAAGGTCAAATCAAGCCTTGTTAATCAAGCGGCTGTTGCTCAGGTATGAAAGCAGTCATCTTTCAACTGGGGGGTTGGGGGATTGATTCCAAGCTTACCCTCACTACATGTCGAAGTGTCCTTGGGCAAGACACTGAACCCCACATCCCTTCCTGATGGGTGTGAGTGGGTGAATGTAGTGTAAAGCGTTTTGAGTGGTCAGTACGACTGGAAAAGAGCTATATAAGTACAGTCCATTAAAAAAATGTTTTCATTGAAAGATCAAATCCTTGGAACAAATTTAGCTGTTCAGACTTGTATTTTGACTATGGTGATCATCAAGAGTAAAGATTTAGCTCAGTATCATTCAACAGATTGGTTTTGCCAGTTAGCTGACAACATTTTGTGGATGTGAATGATCTGCTGACACAGACACATGCCTGCAAACACACCCACAAAGCTTTAAAGAGCATGGGCAACTGTGTCGTAGGTCAGCACAACACTAACACAAATGTACATACCACACACACATCATGAGCTGGCTACCAACTGAAATATACACACACATTTACTTCAGCTGGCCCATTCATACACACCTACACACACACTCACCCATGCCCACATATGTTAGGGAGAGATAAGGAGGACGAGGGCATCCTGTGTATCTGGAGGCCTTCTGCACTCCCTCATCACACCACACACTTGCTGCAACAGCTGACTGTGCATTCGTGTGTGTGTGTTTTTGTGAGTTTATACAAGGACAGTTTAAGATGCAGACAGTTGTCATGTCATTTGTTTAAAGGGCTGTGTGTGGATTAACCCCTTGACCCCTGAATTTATTTACTATTGCATAAAAGCAACAAAGTAAAAAAGGGGGAAAAAATAAATAAAGAATAAAATAAACCATAATTAACTACAAAATGAATTAATAACAATGAATAATCAATAAGTTATATGGATTGATAGAAATTAATACATCGATTAAATCAAATAAATGAAAACATTTTTTAAAAGGACAGAAGTGTCACACATATCTGTCAGCAGGCATCAAAGGTATCATGCAGTTAAGGTAAGGCATCAGTACTATGTGGATTGTCTGTGATGGATAACAGAAAGAAGCATTTTGCAATGACAGCATGTGTCAATGACATGAAACAGGAATAAAGCTTAAGTCTACCTCAACCTTAAATATAAATAGAAGTTGAAAAATTTTTTTAAAAAAATTGCAGTTTCCTTATTCTTCAGCCTACAGTTTGTGCTCTCTTTAGCACAGCTGGAAAAATCTCTTTTCGCAGTTTGATCCAGTCCTGGAAATCCTCTGTAGTTTAATCCAGATATTCAATGTTCATTGTCTCCAACTGGGACATCTGGTCATGTGCTTGATGGTCACAAACTTTCCATCATTATGAGAAAAAGCTGCTCGCATAGAAGAGAAAAATAGAAGAAAAGATGCCACCTTTCTGGGATAGACTGTAAACCACTGTGACATGGAACATAAAACTCACATTGTATCAATACAGTCAATAAATATTCTAGCTTCATGCTGATGGGATCGCCTCATGAAGCTTTCTCTAGGTTTGTTATCAGCAAAGATTTGTGACTGAGCCCACTTAGTGGAGCAGAGAAGCTTTTAATTTCTCTTTGCAAGAAACTGGAGTTAATTATATTTTCGTTTGATTAACCGTACACATACACACACACACATATATACAGAGGGGGGGGAAAAGTATTGAACACGTCAACATTTCTCTCCGAAAATATATTTCTAGTAGAGCTATTGACATAAATTTTTCCCAGATGTCGGCAACAACCCAAGTAATACACACATACAAAGAAATCCTAACATTTATTTCCAAGTTATAGGTTTAGGTTTGTTCTGTACACATATCACACTAGATACAGCACAAGGAGGGGAACAAAGCTCCTTCTTGTGTAAAATAGTGAAATGTCACAGGGAATAAGTATTGAACATAAAAGAAATGGAGGGACAAAAAAATATGGAAAAACCAAAAAAGCAGCTGGAGTCTGTCAGTATTTAGAAAGTAATCCTGTCCTCTATCAGTGCAAAGTAATATCAGCTGGTTTAGTCCTGATTGATGCCTTTATAAAGGTTTCTCATCACCAAAGTGTCAGACAAGAAGCATTGCATGATGGGTAAAAGCAAAGAGCTGTCTAAAGACCTGCGCAACCTTATTATTGCAAACACACTGAAGGCATTGGTTCCAGGTGCATCTTTAAACTTCTGAAAGTTCCAGTGAGCACCATTGGGGCCATCATCCGGAAGTGGAAAGAACACGGCATCGTCATAAATTGGCCACGGCCAGGTGCTCATCACAAGATTTCACACAGAGGAGTCAGAACAATAATGAGAAAGGTTCTCCAACAGCCCAGAACCACTCGTGGAGAGCTTCAGAAAGACCTGGAATCAGCAGGTACAGTTGTTTCAGAATAAACAAGAAGTAATGCACTCAACCGCCATGGCCTTCATGCACGGATACCACACAAGACTCCATTTCTGAAGAAGCAGCATGTTGATGCTGGTTTGAAGTTTGCAACACAACATCTGGACAAACCCATGACATTCTGGGAAACATAGTCAGATAAGACCAAAACTGAACTCTCTTCGGACCAACATGTTTGGAGGAGAAATGGCACCGCACTTGACCCCCAAAACATCATAGCAACAGTGAAGTTTGGAGGTGGGAACATCATGGTGGGGGCTGTTTTTCAGCATGTGGTACTGGCAGACTTCATATCATTGAAGGAAGAATAAATGGAGAAAAGTAGAGAGACACTCTGGACCAGAATCTGCTGCCATCTGCCAGCTGCTAAAGATGAAAAGAGGTTGAATCTTTTAGCAAGACGACCATCCCAAGCACACAGCCAAGGAAACATTCAACTGCTTTAAGAAAAAGAAAATAAAGATGCTAGAATGGCCCAGTCAATCACCCCATTTGAATCCAAATGAAAGTCTTTGGAAAGAACTGAAGATTGGAGTTCACAGAAGATTTGAAGGCATTTGTGTGGAAGTATGGGCCAAAATCACATCTGAGCAATGTGTTAGACTGGTTTCTCCAGACAGGAGGCGTTTTGAGACTGTAATCACCAACAAAGTCCAAAAACCTAACTATTAAATAAATTTGTTCAATACGTATTCACTGTGTCATTTCACTATATTACACAACTTAATTTACAGACATGAATGTTAGGATTTCTTTGTGTGTGCATTACTTGGGTTGTTGCCGACATCTGGTGAAAAATTCGTGTCAAAAGCTCTACTAGAAATATATTTTCTGAGAAAAATGTTGACATGTTCAATATTTTTTCCCCGGTGTATATAGTCCCTGCTTTTAAAACCTTAAGAGGTTCTTTTATGAACAGGCATTTAAATAGCTACGGTTATTTGACTTTATCCTAATTTATTTAAAAACATGTTTTAATTTGTCTAACCTGGTTGCTGTTTATTGTTTCTGTAAACTTTTGCTGTTCTTTTGTCTTTGAGTGTTTTATGGTTTTTATATGTTGTGAAGCGCACTTTGGACACCTTTGTTTGTGTAGATGTGCTATATAAATAAACTTGAACTTAATATATGTATACATACTGTTAAAAATACATACTGCTAAAAAAAAAAAGACCTGGAATATACAGTAACAGATTTTTTTTCTGTTACTTCACAGTTTTCTCTTTTTTTAAACAACAGAATATAATATTGATCATATAAATTGGGGGGAGTGGTAGCCCGGTGGTTAAAGAGGTGGGCTTTGGACCTGGTAATCCCGGTTGAAGTACCCAGCATGGCACTAGGGTTAAACCACTATGGGCCCTTGAGCAAGGTCCTCAACCCCCGCCAACTGCTCCCCAGGCAGGTACTGAGAACATGGCAGCCCGGTTAATCAGAGAAGGGTCAAATGCAGAGCAGCTATAGAATATGGCCATATGGCTTAGATTTTACTTAGTAAAGTACTAATGATTATAAAGATGTGTTTTAGTATTGAAATGTGTTTTATTTAACATTTATGCGGCCGACAAAGATTAGAATTTTAGAAGCTGAACTCAGGGTCTGTGCATACACAGAACACAATCAGGGCACACAAGAATACAATATGGCATCTAAACAAACTGACACGATGACATCAACTTCTCTATGGGAGATCACGATACAGTCATGGTTACAGTCAGAGCACATGCAGATGGATGTAATATAAAAATGTTTTACTGTATGTCAGTAGTGTGAGATGTTCATTATAAAATATTCTAAACAGATAACATCAAACGTGTACAGTCCATCTGCTCAGATTACGCATGAAACGATCCAGCATTTATGAGACATTTAGCGATGAATTTTTGGCCCATTGTGACTGTTTAGAGTATCTTTGCATGCAAGAAATGTCCAAAATGCATCAGCAGCTGTCTGAGTTTCTCCCCTCATGAGCCTCTAAATATACACTGATTGAAAGAGCAGACAATCTAGGTCTCGCTGAAAGTTTCTGGATCCACATATACTGTACACAGAAACAAAGAAGGGGGGAGGGGTACAGGCTTGTATTTAAAGACTTGAGCATGTGAAAATGATGTAGAACACTTTAAAAGAATAACTGAAGCTGCTTTTGGACCCAGGCCCATTGTTTAGGCATGCAGCAATGAGCCTGGGTGGGGAACTGTATGAGGGTGCATGCATCATCACCCAGTCTTCAATAAGCCCAAAGCATAGCTGTGGTAAAAGTCCAAAACATTAAGCTCCTTGATTTATTCTTTAATTTAATCTGTTAGCATGGGTGAATTTTAGGGTCAATGTTGGTGATGTCCCCCCAATCTAGCACTCGTCAAACCTTGTAACCAAGTCATTTCTCAAGTAGGGAACTGAGTTGTTGCTGAGTTGTTGGCTTTCCATTCATGAAGTGGAATGAACAGACAAATAGCTTCTTAGGTGGACACTTAAAGAATAACTTTCTTTTTTTTCAACCTGGACCTTATTTCTAAGAGTTTATACTGTACATGCATTTACTCATCGGTAAAATTTCTGTATCACTTTAGCTACGTTTAGCTTTAGCTACGAGAGGAGGCAGACCAGGGGAATGATGATGAGGATTTTGCGCTCTGACTGTTGGGCATCTCAGCGATTATGAGAGCCATGCAGACTGTGCATGTGAAAATGATGCGTGACGCTGCTGCCAGTCTGATTTAAATGATTTACTTATTTGA
This sequence comes from Atherinomorus stipes, assembly GCA_023101725.1. Classification (NCBI taxonomy): domain Eukaryota; kingdom Metazoa; phylum Chordata; class Actinopteri; order Atheriniformes; family Atherinidae; genus Atherinomorus; species Atherinomorus stipes. The sequence continues at coordinate 413,447 of JALJCO010014268.1, read as the reverse complement.
CTGAGGTGTGACGCTGAGGGAGTCCAACCCCGAGGTGGCGGAGCTGGGCTCCGGTGGGCTCCTGCCCACTTTAACCCCTGGGTATAGCCATATGAGGTGTAGCCAATCAAAATGAAGTATACATGGTCTCCGGGTAAAGCTGCATATCATTACCGCACCCAACTGTATTACCAAGGGAGGTCTAGCACGCCAAAACAATCCCCCACTGTAAAAAGTGATGGCTTTTTCTTTGGAGTATTTACATATGCAGTCATGTCAACTACATGAACCAGTTTTTACTGCTATGTCATCACTCCTTTAACAGTTTTGTCGGAGACACGCCCCCTGTCGATGGCATACATCTTGCATCCTACAGTACTGTGAGCTCACTCAGTAAAAGACAGTTTTAGCATAACTCTTGTTCTGTCTTTCCTTTCCTTCTTTCCCTGTCTTACGCCAGGAGTGTTTCCTTGCATTTCTTTGCCAAATCCACCACAATGCGTGTTCAAAGCACCTGCTGTAATCATATGGTTAATATCTGTTTGCTAGTACGTGACACAGTGTGCAACCGATAGTTAGCTGCAAAGTCACAGCCGCATCCCAGATGGGAAAAGTTACATACAGTATAAAGTTCGGCCCTTCATCCGAATCGCAATCGCTTTGATCCACCTCTTCCTTAGCATCACTTCAGTCGGGAATCCATGAAAACTTAAGTAGGGTTGGTGTTGTTTATTCGATTTACAAAATAGAACAGAGCAGTGACACTGGATTCAGCTATTGTTGAACTGACCTGGAAGAGGAAATGCTCAAATTCGACAAGTTCTGGAAACTGGAACACTGAAGCGTGATAATCCCCTATAGCGTTGCCTTTTCTTGCCATGGTTGATACAAATTTGCTGTGGGATCTTGTGTCTCTTCCTCCAGTTGTTGTGACACCCTTGAATGACACAAAAAAGACTAGTCATCATTAAAAAAAATGGATGGTAGTACAAATTGTCACAAATCACTATAGATCCAAGTTGCAACCAGAAATGTCAAGACATTCAGTAGTCAATATGGTGCTGCCCCATGAGCCCGCGTAATAAGGTGAAGAACAAATCTATTTATTCTTTAGTAAATGGCAGCGAATTGAGTGACTCACTGAAATCCAAAGAAGTGGATCATTTGCAAATACAGTATACCATCCAAACCCTAACCTGACTCTGCCAGATGGATTTGCTCTGCATATCCATCTGGGCATCATCCGTGAGAGTAGTTTTGGGAAGGGCCGAAAATACTGGTTAGCTGATTGGATAAGGCATCTGTCTATCACCACCTATGCTGGCGATAGACAGGCCAATTCAAACAATCAGGTCAACGAAGCATATGCCGTACTAAGTGTGTGAAGACGAAAACACGAGCAAAAACATCTTTTCCTTTGAGAAAAGCCTCCAGAGCAGTGTTTTGCTCTTCTTTCAGTGAAGAAATACTCTGTAATTCTGATAAAACTTGAGCGGTAGCCACACTGACGCTAGTTTCACCCACTGAAGCCGCCATGTTGTTTAGACTGAACCGTCTCTTCTCTTTGCGTCACACCTTAACCTGCCTCAAAGCCAACGCTGATTGGACGTTCGTTTGGTGAACTGCTCCAAATTCTCTTCAGTGGAAAGTAGCCAGACTGATCTGCAAGTGAAAACCTGAAGCTCGCGAGATCAGGATGGTCTCACGAGTCTATCCAAACCCATACATATACTAGAAAACAGCCACTAAATACTGTAAGTGTCCACAGGATCCAGCGGACACTTAGGACACATTGGGAATAACAGGATTTGTTGGTCAAGTGGAAAAGAGCTGAAGTTACATCATCAGCAAAGGTGACACTTTACTTTCTCCGTAGGGAATTTTATCTTGGACTCAATAACTGTTACAAAACCGCCTTCACAATATCAACAAATAGATAACACAATAATAAAACATTGTAATGAAATGAAATGAAAAATACTTTATTTATCCCAGAAATAAATAAGCAATAATAATAATAATAAGTAATCTTCATCCAACCATCCAACCACGTAGCAGAAATTATAAACATATTGCACAATACACATTTTGGGATTAAAACATGAAAAAACATCCAAAGTCAAATTTAAAAAAGACTAGAAATAAGGTTTGTAAAAGGTAAACCAAAAGGGCTTTTGATAGGGCCTTTTCTGTTGCTGCTCCTCGGCTTTGGAACAGCCTGCCCCTAACCATCAGATCTGTACAGTCCGTCCATCATTTTAAATCACTGCTGAAAACGCATTTGTTTTCACTGGCATTTCACACAGCTGGAGTGTCCCATTTATATCTATATTTATTTTTATCTTTGGTTTTATGTGTTTATGTGCTTGTGTTTTTATTCTGTTTTTATTTTTGATTTATTCTTTTATTCCATACAGCACTTTGGTCAACTGAGGTTGTTTTAAATGTGCTCTATAAAGTCTATAAGACTTATTTATATGAATGAGAGCAGCTTACCTGGATAATTTAGTCTTCCAGCTTTTTGTGCTTCCTCCCAGTACACCTAATTAAAGGAGCTAAATCTTTTAGGTTGTATAGTTGCAGTTACTCAAACATCTTCAGTTTTCATAAACTTGTGTAATCCCATCAATTTTGTGCTAGCTTTAATGCTAACACTGATCTTGAAGCCTGCAAAGACCCATTAAAATGCCAAGATTTTTAACACATGGAAATCAGTTCAGGCTTCAGTTATTTCCAATTTACCTTTCAAATGTAGAACCACAGCACTTTTTATGGGAAGACTTCTGCATCATTGCAAGCTGCATTCATTCAGTAGAGGGCATTCATACAGCACAAATTATAGCTGTAGTGGTGTTTTAACTTTAACACAGGATGGAAATGTGCAGAGATAAGAAGATGTGATCAACAGAAAACACATGCCAAAAGCAACTAATTCCTGCATTAAAGTGTAAATTGTCAACACAAAACTGAACCCTAAACTTTTTATGGTGTGAACCCCTCACCCCCATTCTTTTGAAAAACAGGATGAATAATATGAAGTTACTTTCAAGGAGCACATTTATTGTATTGTTCTGTTTTATTTTGATTCTTGAACCCTGCAGAGCTGCAGTCTAAACACAGTTATCCCATACCACTGTAGCATGATGCCCTCTGCTGTTAGTATAATGCTACTAATTGAGGAACCTTTTTACCCTCTTACACCTGATACTCCATGCCAAGAACATAATTTTATCATTCACCAAACATAAATAAAATGATTCCTTCATGTCAGTTGTTTTAGGACAAGAGGCTGATTTGAATGTGAATCAGAAATCGGACTGCAGTGAGCTGAGAAGCTCAGCCAAATACCCAGCTCCATCCAACCACAGCCAAACCTCATCATACTGAAACTTTTCACATCTGCACATGATGCACTGGATGAAAGAAGATTTTTTTTTTTTTCCAAATGATGTCAGCTCTCAGCAGGTCAGGGATCTGTTTTTCTCAGAGAATTCAGTTGTTCTCTGATTATTTTGTTGCTCTTGTTGCAAATATGTTGCAACGTCCTTCACAGCGGTGCCAGGGCGAGATGCCCAACACGCAGCAGATCAGCATCAGTTACTATAGCAACAGCCATGGACCAGACCAGGGAGGTAACATGGCTGCCAAAGAGGAACTGCAGCAGCCAAGCTGTCTGTGTGGCTTCACACATGAGCGGCAAGCACATCATCTTAGCACAGTCGCTTCTAATCCTCCCGCCCTTAAGGGAACCCTCCTTTCAAGCATCATGTGCAAAATGAGAGACCAACAGATGAAAAATGGACCCAGATGATTGGACTTTGTTTACATCTTTTTTCATTCTTACCAGACACATGGGTGGCACGCACAGTGACGTTTCTACAAACCTAATGATAAAAATAGAACTCTGCAGTCCAGAATATTACACTGCAGAGGACCTTGGTGGTCGGCTGAGGAGACGCATGTGTTGCGCATAGACCATTTACATTTGCATATAACCAGAATTCAGTGAAGATTGCTTTAACTTGGTAATTAAAATCATGCAAAATTCAACAGCTAGTTATTCTAATTGGTAAGCATAACTTCTACATTTATTAAAAAAGCATTGCCTATCTAACTTTCTTAATTTTAAATTAATATAAACATAATCCAAGCTTTAAGCTAGGCTAAGTTCATGTAAACACATGGGAATTTTTATGTTGCAACTGAAAATAAAGTAGGACATGGAAGCGATGCTCAGAGCTCAAGCAGCAAACTAAAAATACATGCAGCGTACCATGGGTGCATACATTTTTAGCATGTGAATGTGAACATGAGCTCATCATTGCAGTTTAGGCATGTTAGCATTATTCTGTATCTTAACAGTGTATGCATGCACATGGAGCCCTGACTCAGCCAGAGTTTGTGTTTTTTGTTTGTTTGTTCGCATGAGAAATGAAAATATAAATCTACGGATGTGTGGACTATTTGTTTTAAGAAATAGGGCAACAGATTCTTTATATTTGTCAAAGTAAACAGATGTTATCTAAATATGCGAGCTGAAACGTAATTCCCTCCATCTATCGCTTAAGTAGTCATTAATCTCCTGTGACACATGAAGATAGAACATGATCAGCTTCCACCTGTAAGAGGAAGGGATTTTTGTTCTTTGCATCCTCAGTGTGTGGCATCTAAGTTTTCATATAAATCTGCATCAGATTATACATTACACACACACACACACACACACATATATTATATATATATATATATATATATATATATATATAAACATCAATATCCCATCAGGTTAGCTTTATTTATGTAGTCCATAACAGCAAATTAGCTTAAGTGGACTCAGCTGCATCCAGACACCCTCTGTCTTTAAATCCTACACTCTCAAAAATAGAGCAACGAGACAGGAACATTTCTGTACCTGTAGGTAAATTTTTTACAAATGTTCTCTCAAAAGTACAATATTGGTCTTTATGAGGCCAGAAGTGTACCTATATACTGTACTATGAAAAAGGGTCCAGAGTAATATAAAGTACAACTTTGTACCATTTCAACGCTAAGGGTACCTGGAGCATTGAAAAATGTGCGTAGCTTGTACAATAACTATAAATAGCAGTCATTCTAAACAGTAGCATAATTATAGTTATTATGATTTTCATAATAATCATAGTAATCATCATAATAATTATATGTATAACTATATATGTGTTTGGCCTAATATTTATATAATAATTAGTTTTTTCTGTCCCTCTTTTCATTTCAGGGTCCCGGGGTTTCTTGAGCCTATCCCAGCTATTATCAGGCGAAAGGCAGGGTACACCCTGGACAGGTCGCCAGTCATTTATTATTAGCAACTTTGATTGTGTCATAATTTCTACTTTATTGACTTTTATTCATCATTTTTAATTGTACTTTATTAACTTATGCATCTTGATAAGGTACAAAAATGGACCAGGGCCGAAGGGTACAGAAATGTCTTTCAAAAAGGAACACCCCAGCAACAAGCTTTGTACCCTTTTAAGTACAAACTGGTACCTCTATTTTTGAGTGTGGGCAGAGTGTTTGAAGGTAACTATTGACCAGTAGGAAGGACAGATGTGGACTTTCATGACATAGCCAGAAAAATTTCAACAGCAAACTGGACACACTGTATTCACTTGATGATGTTTATGAGACAAAAATTAACAATTTATTTGTAAACTATGAACATTTAGCTCTCTAACGTCATCATTTTGTGTGTGCATGCATCTCTCCATTCACCACTGACATCCATACACCCATCCATTTTCTTCTACTTATCTGGGGTTGGGTCATGAGAGTGCCGGCCAGAACAGGGAAGCCCAGGCTTTCCCTGTCCATGGCCTCGTCTTCCAGCTTGTCCGGGGGGATTCCAAAGTGTTCCCGTGCTGACTGAGAAACGTAGTCCCCCCAAGATGTCCTTGATCTTACCTGGACTCTGCGAATGCATATTTTATGACAGGCATTTTTCTCTAGTAAAAGAAAATAGAGTATCTACAGTACAATTTAACGAAAGGGACAGGGTGTTGCAGTTGATTTTTAATTAAAAACAATCTTTTAGCCAACAAGGTAGTAATAGCTTAAAGGTAGAGTCCGAAGTTTCCCCCCTGAAAATAAACGTTAGACTTGTGCAAGTGAAATCCGTCTCAATCCGCGCCATTGGGCCTTTACTCGCGTGCAGTGATGAGTTTGAATCCGACCCCCTCTTTCTCTGTCTGTCATTCGCTGTTTAGTTTTGTTTTGTTGTGGTTGGGACGTTTCTGGGTGGAGATTTCTATTTATATCGGCAGCCAATGACAGAGCTAAGTGTATGACTCTGTGTGGGAACAAGCAGATGATTGGAGCAGACGCCAGTTACTCGAACTCTCGAAGGAAAAAAAAAAAAAGAAGAAAAACAGTGGATGCACCGAAGAAAGGTCAGAGCTTGAGATAGTGCCGTTGGAAAACCAGGGTTAATATTGTTTTGGCTTTTATCCGCTTCTGAGCTCTCAAGGAGAGGCTTGTAGCTGAATAGGCTGAAGAGCGAGGCGGCCATTAGCCTGAGAGGGAGGGGCGCTCCGTTTGAATACTGTTGTTTGCAAACAGAAACGGTGGATGGAGTACGGACTCTACCTTTAAACATTATGTTTTGGGGGTTAGTGAGGGAAACGATGGAGAGGCAACCCCGACAGTGCACCAAGAGCATTAGGTTAAATTTTCTCCAAAATAACCTTTGACCGGGTGTTAAAATCTCTGACCAACTACACATGTGTTTATGATATGGCTCCCTTCTCATACGGCCCGTGTGTCCTTATGGTCAACAATGGTAAAGCTGGAGAACGTTCATTCATTGTTCAGATGTAAGTGTTCAGGTTGTTCCATCAATTGAATGATGTAGCAAGTTGGGGAGTGGGTAGCCTAGTGGTAATGTCACGGGCTCTGGCACGGAGGACCCGGGTTCGAGTTCCCGACACGACATTCAGGTGAACTACTGTGGACCCCTGAGGAAGGTCCTTAACCCCCACCAACTGCTCCCCAGGCGCTTTAAGTAGCAGCCCGCTGCTCTCTTGTACTACTGTACAGAGATGAGTAAAATGCAGAGCCCTAATTTCCCCTCGTGGATCTAAACAGTATATAAAAAAAAAAAGAAACCAGTGTTCTCTTTCACAAGGTTCTTAAAAGAGAAGAGAATCAAATTCGAAGAACTCTGATTCAAATCAGAGTCCATTTGCTCGGAAAGTCCGCTTTGTTTAGGGGAGTTGTGAATGTGCAAACGTACTCTGATCTGGAATAAACAAATGGACTTGGTCCGCCTACAAATGCAGGTCTCGGTCCAATTCAAGTGGACCAAATACAGAAGTGGACTGCAAATTGCATTGGAGTCATAAGTAAAATGTTGGGAGACATACAAACAATACATGTATTCATATCAAGCTGTTCAATACGGGTGTGTACCAAACCGTAACCACCATGTATAGAATATCGAACAGTACAAATTTTTAAATCTATTTTATCATCTTGTCTTCCGATGATAAGCTCTGTGAATCCAGTGGATGTGCATTCGATTACTTATTTGACTACATTCAGATCTGGCATTTGGAGCTCATAAAAACTTCATTCAAGTCATTTTTTTCTTCATTTGTGCATATTCGAGTAATATATTTGAATATTTGGGCCAAGCTCTAGCTTCCTTAACATGACTGACTGACCACTGGTATGCAAAAATGTGGCACCAATCACAAAGCGACAAATACACATGCGCAGCATCGTAGGAAGACGCCCTCTATGTTCAACAGAAACTCGAAGAGAATCCGAACCTCGCTAACCTCACTGTCTGAGGAAGAAAACAAACAGCCTGCGGGAAGATTTCCTCAGAGACAAGCAGCCATCAGCTAAAAGACATTTGCTCCAGAGTTCAGAAGAAAAACCTTTTTTTTTCTTCTACTCCCTTTTTTTTTTTTTTTAGCTCTAGAGGGCGGCAAGTTGGAAAAAATGTGGTTGCGTTCAGCATGGGAGTTTATTTGTTGTACTGGACGAATCGACTTGCCAGAAGTGGTTGGATTTTATCCTCAGGAGCAGAAAAAAAAACCCTCAACTTTGTGTGTGAACTTCACGCCTGACAACTTCATGAATCTATGGCAGTAAAGTGTTTTTTTCTCGGGGATTACTTCTGAAACCTGACGCAGTTCCCACTATAAAAACGCGCATGGACAGACAACAACACCGGTGAGCGAAAACTTCTCCCAGCTCAATGCTAACTATTAGTCTATGATTTGTTTGCCAATTTACTTACTTGTCAGGGGTCTCTGTGGTACTGCGTGTACTTCAAACTCCATATCAGACTCTGGGTCGAGCGCATACAGCTCCATAACAGGCTAGTCCATTTCCGTCGATTCCGTCGATTGGAGTCCGATTATCCATCAATGTTTACAATTAACATCCATGTGAGTGCTGAAGCCGGTGCTACAAACAATTCTGTGACCCTTCAGAATCAGTGTCTTTTCCGGGGGACGTTATGAAATGGTCGTAAAATATGTTGCAGTTGGTCGAGAGCTTCGGTGGTTCAGTACAGTCTTTAACGTCTGTGTTGGAAATTAGATGCATAAAAAAACTAAGATTTAACACCAAATTAGTTTCTACAGTGGCGATGGGAACATTTAGCTTATAAATGCCTGTATCTGACTTTTGGAACGTTTGAAAAGCATGATACAGCTCCTTTAAATGTGGAGTACGGACATCATGGGAAAGATGGGGGTTGGCAGTGGCTCAGGTGGCCGAGCAGGTCAGCCAATGATCATAGGATTGGGGGTTTGAATTCTGATCCGTCAGCCATCTTTCATTGTGTCCTTGGGCAAGACACTTAACCCTTCCCACTGGAGACAAGGTGCCCCCACTGGTATGAATGTATGGCTGTGCGTGAATGTTCTGGTGGTGATCCGAAGGGCCGTAGGCACCAAATGGCTGCCACGCTTCCATCAGTCTGTGGCTACAAACACAGTTTACTAGTGTTCCTAGTCAGATCAGATCATGCATGCAATAGGCCGATTCATTGGCATGGATTTGCAGCCTTATTCAGTGGCGAACAACAAGTCTTTCCTTAAAATACTGCGAGCCATGGAGCCACGTTATAAATGCCCGCATCGCACCTGTTTTGCAACGAAGTAGGTCCCAAAAATCTACAACGATGCTAAAGAGAAGGTAAATATTTGTTGGCTATTTGTTTGTGCAAGTTAGGTGTCTGTTATCTCGTCATTATGTCGTTAAGTGTTCTGTTCTTAGAGGGTCTGTGTCAGTTGAACGTAATTGAAAAGCAAAGCCACCATTGTTATTTTCCTAACTTTGTTTTTAATATACTACACAATGTCGTATACATAGTCACTTCAACTACAAGCTTTTATAGACTAATCTGGGCAAAGGCTGTGAGTAGTCCGCCGTTGCTTAGGGTGACATTTATGTACATGTGTAATTAGAACAGATGAAATTCGGGCTATTTTCTTAATAATATCGAGGAAATCTGGAAAGATGTGCACATTTCTTGGTTGTTGGAACAGCAGTGGAAAACTTTAGTGGAAGTACCGTGGGCCTTGAATTAATCTAATTTATTTACAAATGTAGGATCAAATGAAGAAAAACAAAATTAGATGCAAAAAAGCATTAAAAATCCCAATAATCATGATAATTATGGCCGCAATAATCGAATCAAAACATTATGAATCGCCACAACTGAAAAATCGTGGGTCCCATAATCGTAATCAAATCGAATCGTGAAGTGATCTAGATGGGGCAACACTGCAGTTTACCATCACCAAGTATGAATGAGGAGAGAATGAATAATAGATCTCCTGTGAGCGCTTTGAGTGCCTTGAAAAGGACGATGAAAATCGAATCCATTATCATCATATAATTTTTCTGCTCTAGCTTTAGACCGATTTTCTGTTTGTCTTGTTTGTGCTGGCCGATTCATAAACATGTAATGAATCAATTACTTTATGCTTCATTTGTACAGAATAAATCCTGAGCTTGTTTACTTGAAGCAGACACGAGGACGTTTCAAAGGTAAGAGGACACACAGGCTGGTGGAGGTTTTTCACTACAGGACGGATTATTAGTATATGGTGTGTGTGCGTGTGCATGTTTGTGAATGTGGTGTTTGCATGCATGTGATAGTCCGTGGCACTGTAGGAAGGGAGGCCAGCGGGTTCATGGTACTTTCACACCAAACATACACACTCAGAAATGGTTGCATATTGTAATTTACTTCCTCTGCTGAGCTGGCTACCAGAGAGGGAGGAAATTCAAAAGGAAACCAACATTTTTACATCTGGGTAACAAAAACTCTCAAAATCTGAGCTTTATTTTTTGGGAGTGTGGTGGGGGCAAAAAAAAAAAAACTCTGTTCCTTCTTCCAGCTCCGTCTGGGCTCAAGGCCAAAGTGACTGGAGGAAGGAAGGAGGGGAGGAGGGATGAAGAGGAGCGGCAGGGAAGAAAGGCAGACGAAAGCATACAGGATCTGCAGGGATTGCAGAGGCGCATGGAACAGATGCAGTAATTTAACTCTTCCACGGCCAAACGTTGTCCTGCTTAAGCTCTGAACTGCATTTTTCACTTAACACTCACCCAAGGCTTTCAGACCGGAAATCTCTTATGGTTCACACATCCATTCAGAATCGTACAAGTCAACAAAAGTTGAAATCTGTGATGAAGAACAATGGATGTAAACTGCAGAGAGAAGAAGAGCAGAAGGCTCAGAGTTAAAGAGGAAAGGGACCAGTGATCAGAGACGGCTAAACCCTTCACAAGGTCTCTGATGACTTTATCATTACTTGGGTTAACCATGTGGTCCATCACGGTCTGAAAATAAGCCACCAGCAGTGATAAACAGCTCAAATGTAAGATACTGACTATTCAGTTATTGGTTTTCTTGCAGTTTCAGTTTCACTGCAGATTATAAACTGCTTTGTTATGTTTTAACATTACAGTAGCAATAACAATGTACAGGGTTAAAGTTAAGAGAACATAATGGATTTCAGAAAACAGAAAATAACGCAACACTGCCTCATGACGATCCTTTTGTCATGAATAAACAGGATTTTTGTTCATAATAAAATGTTTTTAGTTGTGAGTATTTCACATTTTGCATTGAGACAAATCTGAAGGAACAGTAGCGATTACTAATAAGTATTATTAAAATAAATGGTTTTGTGCCACTTCAACTTGTTCTTACAATTACAATATTGAATATACGTGTATATTTTACACAATTACAAGGCTGACATGCTGTGGGGAAGACTTTATTTCTATGACACACAATGAAACAGCAATATAACTTTAAGTAAATAGTAAAATATCAAATAAATGGGCAAAATAAAAACAATGCATGATAAACTCCAAGAAATGCTCCTCAACCAGGTCCAGAAGCCAGCGAGAAGAAATTAATCGTCTGCCTAGTTTTTAAATGATTCAGCATCTGGGCTGCCCTGATGGGAAAAGGCAGGCTGCTCCAGAGATTAGGAGCTAAGACTGAGGAGACTCCATCACCTCCACTTTTAAGCCTGGATCTTGGAACATCCAAGAGTGACAGATTCATGGACCTCAGAGCTCTGAATGAAATATGAGGCTGTAAAATTGAAGCTGAGGTTAGACAAAACAATTTACTTCAACTCAGTTCAGTTTATAATAAAATTCACACAACGTGCTTTAAATGATAAAAACTATTTATGGAAAACAAGCCTTCACATACCAAATTAAATTTGAAACCACACAGCTCAATATAGCTCATTTTCACTTCCAGACATTTATAACAAAGTCATCTGGCTGATATGAGCTGAATGTGGTTTGTGTTTCCCAGATGAAAGAAAGCTTCCCTGATAAAAGATGCATGGATGTGTTGGAGCACATGTTACTTCAAAACGGTTGGTTTGTTATTTAGACCTTGATGGAGAATTGCTCAGACCACCAGACAGTTTTCACCTCCACCTCAGTCCATCTCAAGCCCTGAAAAGGTGGCAGTGATTTAGGACTTTGTTGGATTTTTTTTCTCTTTTCCTCATGATTTAACTTGTGGATGGTGTGTTCACTGACAGTGGTTTTCATAAGTACCCATAATGCAGCCTGTGGACCTGAAGTTCACAGTAAATAATTCTGGTTCTCAGCCTGATCTGATGCATCAGGCTACTGAGATTTCTGTGGGCCCTGAACTTTAAAATGATAAAATCCACATTATCTTTCCAGATGTATGTTGTAATATATTATTCTTACGTTGTACAAATAGAGCTTGATGCACAAGCACACGCAGTTCCCCTTGAATCTATGAAGATGGAATCATAAGGGGTCAGGGGGAAATGAGGTGCATTGGACCCAAACGCAGACGTGCAGACACAGGTAGAGGGACGGCAAAGATAATTCAATGAGAACTGAACTAAGAAAGTACAACTTAAAGGCCTCCTTCCACTGAAAACCTGTTTAACTTCTCCTTCTAAATCGGGCCCCGTTTACTTACCATCTACTTGCTAGCGTTGCGTTCCCCCAGTCGGCTGTTCTTTCTCATCAGAAAACAAACAAGAAAGAGCGAATCGGGAACAGCCTCGCACTTCTACGTCACATTGCAAATAGCATATCCCATGTGGGGTTTCTATCTGTCCATTGGAAGGCAGGAAACCCTCCACTACACACTTAAGCCTGGTCCAAACTACACGAATTTAGCCCGATTTTGGCCCGACGGAGGCGTCGCAGACAGTTGCTCACTGTCGTGCACGATTCTGCGTTGTCCGGTCGTAGGACGTCGTGTCTTCGCTCCGTGTAATGTGACACAATCCATGCGATTTGCATCTCGACGCTCCACGACCACGACGCAGAAAGACTGGCGTGTCAGAATTTTTTGGTTTTGTCCGTCTAGTGTGACACGTCCCACGACATGTCCCTTCATACTGACCAATGGGAGGACAGTGCGCCTTTCGCTTCTACCAGAGAGACGCTCAGGAGCGCCGGTACACAAACAACAATGGAGGAAAGGAGGAGAGACGCAGCCGCTCTCCGGTGGAGCGGTGGAGAGGTTTATGGAGCTGTGGCATCAGTTTACTCCAGAAAAAAAGAAAAGAAAAGCAAGACTGGGTGTGCCAAATTTATTTTCAACAGTGTTAAACCTCCACGAGCATTCAAAAGGGTGTATCTCTCTTGAATAAAACATTACTTTATTAACTCAAACATAACCACACAAAGTGTGTGTTCTATCAGTAATATAAAAGTCAACAGGAGTTCACAGCAGGTGCAAACGTGCACAATGTGACGCTCTCAGATAAATCAGTGACAAAGTCACAGAAACACTTTGTTTAAATAAAAACACCGCAACAAACAGACATTGCGCTCAATGAGATGAGCAAATATGAAACCCATGCGCGCTCACTCAGCCGTAACTATCCACATTACCGTGATCATCAAAGCTAATTAACCATCTAACACCTACTAGTGCAGAATATAACACAGCGATGCTGCTGCTGCGCAGCTCTCAGTTTATCATGCGTGTGTGGTTTCATGTGGTTGCCGTGGTTACCAGCGTGCGCTCTGAACTGATGGAGTTCAGTGAATGATGTGAGGACGCACCCGTATGCGTTCGAAGAACAACACGTTTTATTTCACTTTATTCAGTTTTTAAAAGTAGCGTCACTGGGTCGGCTGGACTTGCTCTCATGGCAGCAGACTGTGGTCAGCCTGATAGTTTGGCTTCGCTGCACTGCGTCCTGCGCGCGGTGCGTGATGCACCTGGTGGAAGCAACGGCGCTGATCAGAGCCCAGTTTCTCTCTTTCAAAACTCTTTTTCAAAATACAGCAGTCTTTCTGTGCGCATCGTGGATTTAATCCTGTTTAGTTACAAATGAAAACCCGCTCCACAGAACAACTGAACAGGCAGAATACACAAACAGTTCATGTTGGTCACAATAATGGAGGGAACTGATGTCTCCGTCCACTTTCCATTTCATAAGTGACCCAAACAGTCAATTCAGAGACTCCAAACCAAGTGACTGATTGACAGCTGCTTGTCCCGCCTCCCGTTTCGTGTTGTCTTTTGCGACACCACCACGATCAGACGGTTGTCTGTCTGGTGCAATCCTTGTAGTGTGACCACTCGCGAGTAACACGACACCGTACGATTTTATGACACAATTTCTGTTAATGTGACATATGACCATCGTGAACGACGGAAAAAGTCGTGTAGTTTGGTCCTGGCTTAAGTGAAGACAGCACGACTGTAGCTTCGGAGTTGAGAAGCTAATTAGCTAACTGTTTGTTAGCATGGCGGAACAAACTTGTTTGTCAGCTCTATTGCGGGCGGAGGGTGGAGGGCGGAGCTTCCTTCATACACTCATGGGAGGGAGCCAATCAGACAGAAATTCATGAGAAGGACCCCGAAAAGCCTGCCGTTGGACCACAAGCCTCTCTTCTAGTATACAAATACAGCTGGAACAAAGAACCAGAAGGTTTTTTTAAACAGAAACGATGCAGAATGCATTCAATAATAATGGAGAACACAGAAAATTAATGAAATGACCATGAAGACAACTTTAAGAAAACCAGAATACAAAGACACAGGGACAGACAGGACTAGAAGGGATAACTACTAACAGATATATACACACACAATGAACTGGCAAAGGGTGAAAGGTAGCCTGGAGCTCTGATAACGAAATGAGAAGCAGGTGTGACATTTAGGAACCAGAGTCAGCGAGCAGGAAGTAAAACAGACAGTACACAAAGGGGAAAAAACTACAAAAATAAAACAGGAAACCAGGCGGTATTCATAAATGACAAGACTAGAAACAAAGGCTGTGACCGAATGTACACCCTACTCACCCTAGTTTTGCAGCAGAAGTTTTCTTTTAAATCCATTAATTTGAAAACCTAGACCTGACTGCTCAGCAGTCAATAGGTTTTATGCACATCTCCAGTACTTCTGAACTTAGTACTGCACTGTTATTTCCTGTCTTACATAATTGGATGAACTGATTAATCCAGGTGTGTCTGCCCTAAGCAAATGGTCAGACGCACCTGGATTAATCAGTTCATCATGTAAGACAGGAAATAAAGGTGCAGTATTAAGTTCAGGAAGTACTGGAGCTGTGCATAAAGCCTATTAGCTCCACTTGTTGAATCAGCAAGGGAGGGGGTGAGAGCGGAGCAGAGGGTGGAAGGAGAGAGGAGGGGAGGCAGCTGTTTGCTTGATAGTGTGCTTTTATTGGAGCAACAATAGTAGAATGATAGAACTACGTAGAATGATAAGCTGCTGTCTGATTCAACTGTTTCTGAGCAGAGAGACAAAGCTGACAGACCATAAACAGGAACTTTGATTCTCACTCTGGACATTCACATGGCCTCATCAGTGCACAACAAATCATATTACATCCCCCAAACCCCCTAAAAGTGAAATTTGATGTCATGGCACCTTTAAATAAAGGTCAATAACTAACTAACTATGTGTCCACCAATCATATGATTTCAAGATGGCAGCTCATGCCGATGTAGTTAGTTGCTCACTGACTTCTGCTTACTGCCGTGAGCAGATACAGGAAGTGCTCATGCCAGGACCAAAACAGCCCCATCAAGAGGAAATTATTAATCTTTTCAAATTTTAGATATTTTCTTTTGACTTTTGAGCTGTTTATTCATTCAGTTAGCCTTTTCATTAATTATTCTTAAGCAACCGGTTAGGTTTTGGCTCCTATTTTATGAGTTTGTCAGTCTTTGTTTCCCATCTTGTGTTTTGACCAGTCTGATCAGCGAGTACTCAAATTCCCTGTTTGGGAGGTTATTCTGGTTCCAGTTAGTTTGAAGTTACTTTTTCTGAGACAGTGTGTCCCAACCATAAACTGTACTGGGGTAACCTTCTGCTACACCACAAAAGAGCTTAATTGAAGCTTGGTGGGTGGTTCCCACCATGGCCATCTTGGCAGCGTTGCACATCTCATCACTGTCAATGTGTGATTTTCAGATTAAATAACATCTAAAACAGGGGTGCCCAAGTCCAGTCCTCAACAGCTCCTATCCTGAAATTTTAGAGCATACCCTCTTCAACACAACTGAATCAAATGGTTAATCCATTCATGCATGTCATTGAGCTCTGCAGAGGTCTGGTAACGAGCCATTCATTTGATTCAGGTGTGTTAGAGAAAGAATGCAGCCAAAATGTGCAAGGTCTCCAGGACTGGACTTGGGCACCCCTGTTTTAGATGTTTAGAAAAATAAATTCACCCCCTCACAGTTGGCATGAAGGTAAACTTGACCTATTAAACCTAAAATGATTCTTTGAACCAGGTTGTAAAGATGTTTATTTTTGCTGTGAAGTTGGCCTTTTTAACATGGTAGTCTATGGAGATTGTCCCAGACATGTAGTTATGATTGCTTTCCCTAACCAGATGAGTTGTCATAGCAAAAATAGCATCTATAAAAGGTAACAGCCACATTGTAATAGTCTTCATATATCATATGTCTTAAACATAAATTTGTCACTGGGGTGGACATGTTTCTATCTGTAGAGCATCATCGTCCAGCCAGCCAGGTTTGTGTGGACGTGGATCAGGATTGTTGTCCTATAGATCCTCAGAAGAGACCATCCTCAAATGATGCAAGTCCCCCACCCAGGAAGTCAGCAGACCCCTCCAGTGGATGACAGACATGACTGGACACTTTCCAGAGAAGTAAAAGGAGGATGAAGTAAGGAATGGCCATGATGGACTTGTTACCATGACGACCACGGCAACTGATAGAGACTGGAAGAGACTAAATTTATCCAGGAGCTCTTTTCAGTAGAGTCCATCCTGATGTGACGGGGTCCCCAAACCAAGACCTTCTGCTAATAAATAAATAATATTGTCATAAATTGACACATCCATTTATTTGATAAATCCCTTTTCATAACAATACGACTATGATGTGATTATTAATCATGATGGTTATGGGGCTTAATAAACAGTCAAACCTGCAAATGAATCCTTTAAAATAGTATTTGTTCAGTCAGTGTGAGCAGAAATACAGGAATTCTGCTTTCATCAAGGCCCAACGTTGTAATATTATATTTCCATAAAGACTTAATGAACCCCCCCCCAAAAAAAAATAAATAAAATAAAATAAAATAAAATAAAATGCATTATTTTATGCTTCAAAAGGCCTCCTAGAACAACATCTAGGAAGGAAAAATTTGGGGGGGGGGGCTACTTTATTTCTATATGTGGGTTTTCCTGGGTTAAAAGACACTAAAAGTAGTCACTCATAGTCCAGTCATAGCTACACCTGAGACCACTGGATCACTCACAGATTAAACCATCTTTATGTCTAGGAGAATTTTGGCCACAAACGGCCACCATACATTCACAACAGTGCTTGGAATATGAAGTCATTTGAAGAGAAAAAAAACTTTTCTTTCAAATACCCATCTTTACCACTAGATGGCAGTAATTCTTACACACTGTACCTTTAACATTAAAGGATCAGCTGTTCTTAGCAAAACACAAAAAAGGATCAGCTGTGGAACTGGCTGCTATGATGATGCAAGAAGATTCTATTCAGTGGAAGGGGCCCAAGGCACTTACAGTAGAAGCGACTCAAAAGTTCCCGTTTCCATCATAGGACCTTCACTGGTCCTTCACTGGTGCTTCACTTGTCCTTCCACAGGTCCCTGACAGTAATGATATCCCCCACAATGACATCATCGGTGAGGCCGCGCCTCTAAGCAGCCTGAGTGTAAACCAGCTGCAATGCCTCTTTTGTCCACGGGGAGGAGCAGTGATTTTGATGTTCTGCTCTTGGTCTAAAAACCAAGGTTGATGATCAGATGGATAAGTTTATTACATGTATTTTGATCAAGACAGAACAATTTTCAAGGTACTATTAATACAAACACAGCTATATAACTAGTTTAATATTTATTATGTAAAGAACTGGGGAAATATGTCTGTTTCTGTTTCGGCCACGGGCAGTCCACCACACTGGATTTTCTGCAGTAACATTCTATTTTTAGTTTCCAGACATTCTGGAAGTAAATGTGGAAGAATTTTGTGAATGCTGGTATACAGAGATTCTAAATTTATAAAATAAATAGCCCCTTGATATGCAGAATCTTGTTTTCAGAAGGTTCATAGATGGATCAGTGCAGCATTTTAGAACATTAACGCTACAACTGCAGCTTCAGTAACCTGAGGTTACTAACCTCCCCCCTCAGCTTCATTGTGGTTCTGATTTGCATGGCAATAGGCGACTAATAGCCCACTCAGTTCAAACAAAAGGACACTGCTAACAGCAAGCTATCTCACATCCTAATACCCGTCCCACCCCCACGGAAAATGATCTTGTCCCAGACCAGAGTAAAAACTCCACTGCTCTGTTCCCTTCCTCTGAAAGCATTGTCAGTAACTGGCAGCCAGATTATCATGGTTTTCTTTAAAAACTTGATTATTCTCAGGGTGCGAGCCAGGGGGGAGCTGTAGCCCCCCTTAATGAAACATGAGCTCCCCTAGAAAACAAGATTTGTGAAATTTTGGGGGAGCTCTAGCCTATAATACTGATATAAAGCATGTTGATTTCTCTCAGATTCACTGTAGCTTCTATGATTCTCATGGTATGGATCACCGCGAGCCTACGTCACAACCCGAACTCATGTGACCGCAGCTGGTCCCGGTGAAATATCTGATTTCGGCGCTATGCTATACCTAAACTCTTCCTCTTTTATTTTTTTCTCCCCGCTTCTTTATATTATACGCCATAACTACTCCTCCCGCAAACAGCAAACAACTTTGACTAAGTATGCCATCTTCTCTCTACAGCCTGTAGACAAACCTACCTGTACATAACAGCCTAGATCAGTCCCACTCATTTATTTGTTTCATCGTCCCCGTGTCAAGCCATTTATTTTTTATAAATATAAATTTTCCCCTAAGGATTTCTTTATGACTTCTCAAGTTTACTCTCATTATAAAGCAAAATTACTGGCAGTCTCATCTTATGTAACTGTATACTTGCTTTTATAATCTGCAAATCCTTCTCCCTTATCTTTTATTCTTATTGGAACATTATGGCAGAATCTGGAGAACGAAACGTAACAGTCCTAAACGGGAACAGCGGCGGCGCTGTGATTCTGTACATCCACTATTTAATTGTTTTCTATCATCTGTACAAAATCAACTACAGGGTTTAAAAAGTGAGCCACATTATATGCTTTTTATCAGTCACAAAGATCGGAACATATTTTAGATGTTTCCATGTTTCCACGAAACTGTCAGCATTATGGCTGATAGCAGCACCCCTCACTTTTTTTTTCGACCTTTTTTTCTTTTTTTTTAAAAACAAAAAAATACTCTCCTCTTTTTCTTATAAATATTTTTTTTATCGCCACCCTACGCAGCGGCTCTTCTCTTTTTTTAAAAAGAAAATTAAAAAATTTTTACGATTTATTAACAGATTTTTTTCATTCCCCCCCCTATCCACCAAACCATTTTTTCCCCCTTTTCCTTACCGGATTTTACGAATTTGGCGAAAATTCCCGGATGTTCGCGGTTGTTGGAGATTTTTCTATTTCACTACCAACATTAATTATAAAGAACCACACATTAGACACGACGGTCTTTTACAGCTTCTGCAGAAGGGGAGAGAGAGCTTCTCTTAAGCTGCTCATACAGGTAGAGATAACCAACTCTCTCCGAACTTCTGTGAGCAGAGGCCTGTTTTTATTAAACATAGGTGAGGTCAAGTTGACATTCATTAGAAGGAGTGGTAAGCTTGTGAAGAGGAGTATACAGGACTTATACTTTGATGTGTCCAGAGCAGAGAATTCAGTGACAGGTGCAGACCAGCACAGCTCATTAGATAAAATATGTGAATACCTTAACATTTCCCTCCTGTTTATCAAATGAGGTGTGCTGAATACAAAATATCAAACTAAGACATGTATATACAAATTGTATGAAAATGAACCTTAAACATCATCAGGCTATCACTTGTTTGGTAACATTTTCGATAGCTGAATCATCAGTAGGAGTTTTCACACAACGTCATCACTTTGTGGGAGTGGATCATAGTCAGAGTCCTTCTGAGCTAATAGCTGAAGTTGTAATTGGATCATAGTTTGAGACATGGCACGTGAAATCATTGATTTGACACAAGGAATGATACAGGATATAAACAGACAGAAAAGGATCAAAATTGCAATTAGTGGTGTAGCAACTTTTAGCAGTAATTGCCACCAGGAGCCACTAGTCAACCAAGAGAGAAAATCCCAAGACTGTGGGCGACCATCATTATTCATAGCAGTTTGCAGACTTTTTAAGGCAGACATAGCTTCGTTAATATGTGTGTCATTTTCTCCAGGTATGTATGTACAGCAGGAAGTCCCAATAACACAGCAAACGCCACCTTGGGCTGCAGTAAGCAAGTCCAACACCATTCTGTTCTGCAGTGTCATCAATCTGAGGGCCTCAATTTCTTTATTTTGCCCTTCATTTATTTCAATAGACAGGTTTACAAATGAGTGAAACCTAAAATTCAGAGTCTCAATGTACAGAGAGTGTTTCCCTACACCTTTCCAAGGGAAGAGAGAATGAGTGACTTTTCCACCGATGCTCCAGATCTTGTGCTCGTCCGGGACATCAGAGCCCCAGATTGAGTCATGAGGTTTGAAGTCTGGCACAGCTCTTCGTAGACGGTGGTGTTGTTGATGTTGTAGGTAGATCTTATAGGTGTGGTCAGACACCCACACCGGTGCACAAACACCAGTCCAGTTCACAGGCAGCATGGAGTACACATTATGGCCACACAGCCACCAGCCATTTTGGATGAAGTAGGTGCCGTTGGAAGGTGAGCTGAGGTTTGTGGGGGAGCCCTCCCCAGAGGAAAGAGCCCTACCTTCAGTACAGTCAGTTGTGACGTTCAAAGCCCCCATCCAATATCCTCCTTTGGGGCAGTCGTCTTTGTCGCACATGTGGGTGTGGTTACCTTGGGTATAGCAGGTGTACTTCTGAGACTGTTCCTTTTTAAGGTATGCCACCTGTGGAGCAGGGGGGCCTGCAACAGTAACATTCAGGTTAGCCCAAAACATCTTGTCACAGGTGCCGTTTGCCAGTCCTGGGCTGTGAAGGGCAGTGTCATTTACAATGACCTGCCTGTGCTGGTAGCCCACCCCAGCCATGGTGGCCATGCACTTGGCCTCGGTGACATTCATCCATCTGGCCTCCAGGTGGACTTGAGTTGAAGAGGGTGGCAGTTTGGAGCAGACATAGCAGCCTGTAGAATTAGTCTCTTTCATGATGTGAACAACGTACCGGTACCAGGTGTTGGTTTCATAAGGGTGTTTTGGGTCCCACATCCAGTCACTGTGGGCCTCACCACCGGTCCATCTTCTGGTGTGGTGGGTGGACGGGGATTTGTGGTGTCGGTACCAGAGGACAAAACACACTGCAGTCACAACACAGCAGAGGATCCACCTGAATTGTGGAGTCCCCATTGCTGCTTAGTTAACAGAGATGCTCAACCCTCAGGAGCCTGTCAGGAAGGGGATCTGCTGGTTTCTTCACTGACGTTGAGACGCCACACCCTAAACGGTGAGGCCCCTTTGTAGTCAGACTTCCCCACCAACCTGAATTTCTAAGGGTCTAACACTCTCTGCAACTTACAGTGACTGAGGTGTATCCAGCTAGGTCGCTGAGCAATTTTCACTGCAGTGGGCGTGGTCAGCAGAACTTGGAAGGGTCCCTCCCAGCGTGGAGCGGCCCAGTTCTTCCGTTTGATGACCTTTATGAACACCCAGTCTCCTGGTTTGATGGGAGGAGTTTCCTGTGAAGGAGGAGAATCAGAAGGCAGTAAATTTGCATTGGCAACTTCTCTCTGTTTCAGTGTTCTGACCATAAAATCTGCTAATGTCTGTTCTTCAACAGCTGTTTCTAGGTCAGCTGAAAATATGGGAAGTCTGTATGGTCTGCCATGAATTATTTCAAATGGAGTCAATCCATCAGGTGTTGGTGTGATATGCATGTACAATTTCACTAAGTCCAGGCATTCTGGCCATGGACGTCTCGTGCTTTCCATGCATTTTCTCAGTCTGCTTTTTACAGTGCCATTAGTTCTCTCTACCAATCCTGCACTCTGAGGATGGTAGGCACAGTGATTTTTCAGCTCAATGCCCAAGTGTGAAGCCATGGTTTTCACTACTTCATTCACGAAGTGAGGACCATTATCACTGTAAATGGTCTGAGGGATGCCATGATTGGGAATGATGGTTTTACAAATGGCTTTTGCCACTGTCAATGCATCAGCATGCTTTGAAGGGATTAATTCAACCCATTTTGAGAAAGCACAGATCATCACCAGAACATATTTGTATGGTCCACTTTGTGTTAATTCAATGAAGTCCATGTGTATAGTCTGGAAAGGGTACAGAGGCTTAGGAAACTGGCCTCTTTTTGGTCTCATGTTGCCTTGTGGGTTGTGTCTAACACAGGTTGGACATGCTTTACAAAAATTTTTTTAAGAATGCTTCTATTCCATATGTTGTGAAATGGAGCTGGATGATAGATACCATCCCTCCTGTTGACACATGACAAGGCCCATGTGTCACAATTGCTGCCGCTTTAAAAAGAGACTTTGGAAGAATAGGCTTGTTAGCAACATGATAAACTCCATCTGAGTTCAGAACTGCATGTTTTGTAAGCCATAGTTGTTTCTCAGAGGCTGGTGCATTTTGTTGCATGTCTTTAAGGATGGACAAATCAATCAGAGATGTGTCCTCATTCTGGAATAAGGTGTCTGTGTTGTGAAGACCAGCAGCTGCATTTTTAGCTGTCAGGTCAGCAAAACGGTTTCCATTTGAAACTTCATCAGTTCCTTTAGTGTGGGCTGCGCACTTACAAAGCGCAAGGGCGGAGGGAAGTTGGACAGCTGCCAGTAGATCTGTGAGCAGGGAAGCGTGAGTCACAGGCTTCCCTGTAGAGGTCACCATTCCCCTCCTTTGCCATTGTGCAGCAAAGTAAAACACAGTAGAGAAAGCATACTGACTATCAGTATAAACTGTCAGAGGTTGGCCTTCAGCCAGCGCACAGGCCCGTGTCAGGGCTACTAGCTCAGCAGCCTGAGCAGACATGTGAGCTGGGAGTGTACCAGCTTCAACAACATGATCAGGGAGTTCCACTACTGCGTAACCCGTCAGGTTCACGCCAGTAGGGCTCTTTGAACAGGAACCATCAACAAACCAGACATAACCTTCAGCCAAAGGTGTGTCAATTAGATCAGGTCTTGGCAGCTGTAGCTGCTCAGTAGTGTCAAAACAGTTATGAGGACTACCATCATCAGGCAGTGGGAGGAGAGTAGCTGGGTTCAGAACTGTGCAGCGTTTTATAGTCAAGTGAGGTTGTGATATCAGAGTGGCTGTGTAGGATAGATGCCTAGCAGGTGAGAGAAAGTTCATCTTACTTTGCAAAAGCAGTACATCAACAGCATGTGGAACCCATAATTCCATCTGATGAAACAACACAATGTCTGCACTGGCAGACACTGCCATAGCTGCAGCACATATAGCTTGAACACATGGCGGAAGGGAGAGTGCCACACTGTCAAGGCGTTTAGAATAAAACGCCAATGGTTTGAGTCGAGCACCATGTGTCTGCAATAGCACAGACGTCATAAACCCATTTTTACAATCAACAGTCTGAACAAAGGGTTTAGAATAATCAGGAAGCACGAGGGTAGTGGCCTCCATTAGGGCGTGTTTTAAGTCTGTGAACGCTTTCTCAGCTTCTGTATTCCACTGGACTGGGTCCGACATGGACATGGGAGTGGAATGAGTTATCTGCTGGAGGGGTTGTGTCCTCTCAGCATAATGAGGGATCCATGCTCTACAATAATTACACAAACCCAGAAATGACATCATCTGTTTCTTTGTAATAGGTTTTGGAGTGGTAGCAATAACCTGCTTTCTGGATTTTTGTATCTGTTTGCCTGCTGCAGAAAGTGTGTGTCCTAAGTAATGAACTTCCTCTTTCACCCACTGAAGTTTACTTTTACTGACTTTGTTTCCTGTGTCATACAGATGTTGTAGCAAAGCGAGAGAATCAGCTCTGCAGGCATCTGCTGTTTCTGAAGCAACCAAAAGATCATCTACGTAGACCAAAAGCTGGCTTTGGTCTGACATAGTGAAGTTAGACAAGCATGCCATCATGGCCTGTGTGAAAATTGTGGGACTGTCAGCAAAACCTTGGGGCAGCCTTGTATAAGTATATTTTTGGCCATTGTATGTAAAGGCAAACCAAAACTGAGAATCGGGGTGAATTGGGATTGAAAAATATGCGTTGCTCAGATCCATGGTCGTAAAGAATTTACAGGTAGGCTTAAGAGAATTTAGTATCGTATGAGGGTCTGGCACCAGAGATGCGCGCGTCTGTACTGCATCATTAACTGCGCGTAGATCTTGAATCATTCTCCAGTCAATACCGTTTGCTTTTAAAACTGGAAAAATAGGCGTGTTACAGGGTGAGTCAGGGCAGGGGCGAACAACGCCCCCTTTCTGTAAATCAGATATCACAGGTGCCACACCCTGGATTGCTGCAGGTTTCATTTTTTTTTTAATTTACTTATTTATTGAGGGTACTGTTTGATTCTGGGTCTCCACTCAGATTTTGGTTTTATTTGAACAGGGGGAATTGATGTGAGCAATCCTACATCTGAAGGACCAGTAGACCACAATGCATCCGGGAGGACAGACAACTCAATTTCTTCCTCCCGGGTGAGATATGTGTCCACCTGTCACTCCAGAGGGTGGACACGTGGTTCACCAGTGAGAAATTCACATCTGGCTGCTCTGTACATGTCTGTGCTTGGGCTGTATTCCCAGCCATCATGACTATTTGCATAGTCTGTAGCTTCAGAAGCTATTTTAACACGCATGCCTACATCTGCCCATGAGATGTTATGGGGTTTGTACAGAGAAATATGAGGAATAGTCTGTAATTTATACAAGTGTTTCTCAGGTGTTGGCAAAATTACATCAAGTGCTGCTGTGGAGCGCAGATCAGAGTACAGATATGTGGTGGCTAACACCACGGGAGAATGAGTCAGAAAACTCTGAATATAGTCATCCTGTTGGTCATCTAGGATGTTCATGGTGGCATGGAGTTGCGAGGAGCGCATAACATCTTGGGGATCACTAAGATGTGTTTTTGCCTCCTTCAGTATTTGGGGTGGCACATGTGGATTCTGTTCAGGCAAGGCATCAAGGGAACAGTAAACTCGTTGGGACATGTTAGCCATGACATTAAAATGAGGGACCCTACAAGCTCTCATACCACCTTGTGTTGGAATGATTCCAATACCAAGTTGTGTCATTAAATCTCTACCTAGGAGATTGGTAGGACACGCAGGAGACAGGACCACTGAGGCTGAAACAGAATTTCCTGTTTCTGGGTCTTGTATGAGTGTGGGCTTGGACAGAGGTTCTTTGTTAGTTTGACCATCAGCAGATTTAACCCATAGATAATTTCGAGAAGGGGTTAATGAGGGGATTTTTGTTTTTACTACTGTTTTACAGGCACCAGAGTCACATAGAAAATCAACAAGAGTTCCTCCCAAGCGTAGCTGGATGTGAGGCTTTTCACTCAGAGCATTCAGCACCTCCCATGCTGAAAAAAGATCAACCATCTCCTCTTCAAGAGGGGGAGGTGTGGAGGAGGGTGGGTCTAGTCACACAGAGGAGCAAAACTCTCCTCTACCTCTGCCTCTCCCTCCTCCTCTGGGCTGGTTTTGTTTTCTCTTCAGACATTCCTTGGCCCAGTGCCCGTTACTCCCGCAATTCCAGCATGCGTCTGGACTGTATGAGGCATTACGGTTGGGCTGGGGCCCCCTGCCTTGCCCACCACGGCCTCGGCCGTGGCGACCACCTCGGCCTTGCCGGAAAGCAGAATAATGTGCCACTAATACATCAGGGGGAACATCAGTAAGAGGGATATAATCATCTTGGTAAAAAATGCCTGCTCCTCCGGTGCCTCCAGCACTCTTTGCATTTTTCTCAGCATGGCGTGCCCATAGCAAAAGGGTCGCAACAGATGCAGTGTCCAGCTCCACTAAATGCTTTCTAATCCATGCAGCCGTGGCTGGACGGTAGCCGATTAGCAAAGCATTTTTCAACTGCTGTTGGTAAGGGGAATTTTTATCTTCATCAAATGGAATGCCACTGTGAATCTTAAATTCTTTTTCAAAACGAAGATGAAAGTCATCAGCGCTTTCATCTGCCTTTTGTTTGACACCAGACAAGTGAATATAATTAGCTTTTTGAGCAAACCAGTTCTCATCCGAGCAGCAAGACCTGTCCACTGAGTACTGTAATCTCCTGCTAGCTGGCCATCCAGAGGGTATGGGAAAGCATGGCCTGTTGTAGCATCTCTGCCAGTGTATGCACCTCTCACCCGGGCCCAGTCTTTTCCCAACAGGGACATAAGGGCCTGACCAAACTCAACACCATTCAGACCATAGGAGTGGAGGACTCCAGTTAGATCTGTAATACACTGTTCAATATCCTCTTTTGGAGGAGTTACACCTTCAACTGCTTTCCTGGCCTCCTCCAGTGACCAGGGGCGGAAAACAGAAATAGTAGGTTGTTGGCCTGCACTAACATTAGGATTAGCTACTTAATCATGGGAAAACTATGCACTACATCTCCATTTTCTGCTTTAGCAGACCTTAGCTCATACCATGAGAGCTAAGTCCACTAGGATGTGGGGTAGGGGACCTTTCTGTACTTGGTTCTTTTTTAGGACCTCTACCTCTCTGGGTTTCTCCTGAACCACCTGCAGCACCTTCATGTTTAGCATCAACCAGTTCACTTCCATCAGCTCCTGCTCCTGCCCCACCACCACCAGCAGCCTGTGGTGGGGGCCTGTTACCACGCTGAGTTTCATTATCTTCAGGATGTACAAACAGCGTAGCTGCTGTACCAGCCTGTTGCAATGCTCTCATTGCCTCTCATACGGGCCGGGGTATGGGGGAGGCTGCAAACAGGTAGTATTAGGCTGAGCTCTCCTGTTCTTGCATCCTGGATGCCTTTCTGTCTGATCTGAGCTTCAGTGAGCCACACCTTGGCCTGCACAAGCTCTTTCTCCTTCTTCTCCTTTCTTTGTCCCTTTTTCTTGCTCACACTATTTCTAATGTGCACACAACTTTCCTCCAATCTTCCACTTTCAACTTTCCATCAATATCATATTTCTTTTTCCATTTTGCAAAAACTGTACACTTCTGGTGCTTTTAACCATATATTTTTCATCTCCTTCTAATCCTCAGCCTTAAGACTTACAACAACTGCATCCCATTTAGTAGTACTCTCTTTTATTTATTTATTTATTCATTTATTTATTTATTTATTCATTTATTTATTTATTTATTTATTTATTTATTTATTTATTATTTATTTCAATTAATTAAAATATGACCTAATGTAACTCCACCTACTTCAACAGACTACTGCTTTTATCACCGTTAGTTACCACCAGTACTCTCTTCATCCCCTATCCTACCATCATTCACACAATCACCATTCACACCAAAAACTCTTTTTTTTTATTATTTTTATCCCTGCCACCTAGGTTTAATTAAAAATCACTCCAATCCAAGGACTCTAAACTACCCCTCCTTCCTTACTTTTAGCCTTTACTCTTTACCTTTTTAAGAAAACCATTTACCTTTTTTAAAGAAAACCAACGTACGTTCCCTTGTTCGTTGTTTCTCCGTCCGATCCCGTCAATCCTCCACTTCAACAAGTACCTAAAACGCTGCCCACAGAATTTACCCCCGGCTTTGTCTTCCCCATCAGGCTTATGCGGGTCGTGCACGATGTCAGCGTGTCGTCCTCCGCCGCCAGAATGGGATGTACCGGGCACGGCACCAAAAATTTGAGATTTTTCTATTTCACTACCAACATTAATTATAAAAACCACACATTAACACACGTCTTTTACAGCTTCTCAAAGGGAAGAGCTTCTCTAAGCTCTCAACAGGTAAGAAACCAACTCTCTCCACTTCTTACAAGCCTTTTTTATTAAACATAGTAGCAAGTGACATTCATTAGAAGGAGGGAAGCTTAAGAGTAACAGACTTATACTTTATTGTCCAAGCAAAATCATACAGTGCAACCACACAGCTCATTAGAAAAATATGTGAATACCTAACACACCATAATTATTATGTCCGCTGCGAGTTAAACTCCTACATTAAATAAAAGAAGGGATGCCCGGCAAGGTGTAGGCATTATATGACAGCAGATTCTGTCTGTCTGTCATGTGTGCAGCATTCTTTCAGCCCCACACCACCACCACCCCAACCACCTCCACCCCCCACCCCCCAATGCCAGAGTTAACCCTCATACCTACCTGAGAAAAAGTTGTGTTAAGCTTCTTAAGGGCACACACTGGCCAATGTCCATAAATGGCCAGTAATTATTATCTAAAAATGAAAATTTGCCATTTTCTTTCATGGCTGTCATCACAGACTTCTGGCCTAACCATCAGTAGCAAAAAATCGATGAGTTTTAAAATTTTAACCCTTTAAAGGAGGATGAACGGTGGTGCTGACGTCGCCGCCCTCCTCGCGCCGTGCCCCGCCTCTTTTTTCCATTTCCATTTCCCGCGCGGTCCCCCCCCCGCGCCCCCCCCCCCCCCTTTTCTCCGCCCCCCCCCTACCCCATCCCCCCCGGGCCCCACCCCCCCCCCCGGGAGCTATCCTCTCCCCGGCAACCTTTTTTCCCCCTCTCCAACTACTACCCCTCCCCGGGGGGCGGCGGTGCAAACCTAGGAGGGGGGGCTGTTTACTTTAGTGCCATTGCATCGACCGAACCCGCTATCACTTTCTCCACCCCAACTTATCCCCTCCCGCCCCAGCCCATAACCCCCCCAGCGCCCTTTAAATTTCGCTATGCATACACGGTGACCCAACTTCCAAAAACTGAAAATGGGGTTAAAATAAATGTGATTAATTCAATTTTTTTTTTTTTTTTTTTTTTGTGCAGGATTGTCAGAGCCCTGGAGTATTTAAACAATTTCTAAAAATGTTTTTTGATGCCTCTTTACTTTTTGTGATACAGTGGTTTTTTGGGAAAAAAAAAGTTACGTTAAGCTTCTTAAGGGCACATGGACTGGCCGATGGCCTGTAAATATTATCTAAAAACTTAAAAGTTGATTTTTTTTTCACGGCTGTCATCCTGACTTCTGGCCTAACCATCAATACCAAAAAACATCAATCAGTTTCAAAATTTTAACCCTTTAAGTTCCAGTTTGTACACACAATGCTCCCATTGCCTAAAACTGAAAAGTGGGTTAAAATAAGTAAAAAATAGCCTGTAGGTGGCAGGCCATTATTAGGTATACAGAGCAAACCTAAGCATAGATTATAGCAACTACAATTAAAAAAGCTCAATGGGAAGTGGTTTCAAGATAAAATGTAAATAAAAAAATGTGGGGAAAATTCCAGTTTGAACAGGAATGGCAGTGCATTACAGAGAGGGAACTAAATTTCCTTCAAAAGACTGACCTAAATAATTAGCTGTCTTTTATGCATGTGATCTGACTGATCAAAATGCTTGAAAAAACCCTACATTTAGCCCTTTCACGCCAAAACCCCCAAGGATTTTTTGCTTCATTCGATGTGTTAAGCATTTTTAGTTTTTAAGGACACTGATTTCTGAAACAACATTCGCTATTTTTTCATTACTAAATAGCGGGGCCCCTTTTGAGTAAATGGCTCATGCATGAAAACAATCAAACTACATCACTGAAGTGAGAGCAGGGACAAAAAATTTATCTAACATTTATTATAGAAAGGTTATTTTCAATGCAAGTCAATGTGGCACGGATTGGCACTAAGGAGGAAATAAGGTATATTTTTATTAGAGACCTTAGAGTTAAATACATAAATACACAAATAAATGTAGAAATGCATTTCTACATTTATTTGTGTATTTATTTTTATATTTATTCATTTATTATATTTATACATTTATATGTGTATTTATTTATTCATTTATTTTTTGTTTTGTCATTTTTGTCCCTCATATTCAGGAACCTACAGAAGAAATAAAAATCCCTCCTGAGAGCTCTGTTAATTCAGATAACACCACATCCTCAATTATGGAGCCGGAACCAGAAGAACGCTCTGAATCAGTGGAGGAACGTGTCACAGAACTGGTCCCAGAACTGGTCCCAAACCACAAGCGGTCTCTGCGAAACCAGTAACCGAAACCACTAAGAAAAAGTGATGCAAGGAGGAGAAGAGTTTAAAATCCACTGTGGAAAGGAATCAACCTGAAGAAGTTACTGAAGAAACAGAAATCTTTCCTGAGAATTCTGTTAATTCAGATAACATCACTTCCTCAGTTATTGAGCCTGAACCAGAAGAAAGCTCTGAATTAGTAGAGGACTGTGTGACAGAACTGGTCTCAGAACCACAACAGATTTCTGAGAAACCAGCAAGAGAAATCGCAAAAGGGGAAGCGATGCAAAAATACAAAGAGCTTCAATTGGGGATTATCACGCTTACTGAAACTTCCTGGTATTTGGGCATTTCCTCTTCCGGGCCATGTTAACAACAGCCGTTCCTGCTCTGTTATACTGTTTAAATCGGATAAACTCCAAACATACTTAAGTTTTCATTCCAGACTGAAGTCATACTAAGGAAGAAGTGGATCAAAGCGATCGATTCGCCACGGTGAAGGGCCGAACTTTATAATAAAACAACACACGTTTGTTTGTCGCTGGTGGGGCACAACACCGCACGACACCAGCACTTCACAGCATGCTAGCATTAGCCAGCTAGCGTTTACTGATGTGCTTAACATTGTGCGTCCTAAAACACACAAACATCTGAAAATCGGGTCTGTACCTCCCCGTTTCCAGTGGAACAACTGGGGACTGCCAAGAAAGGAGACGCTTTCAGATGCTTGTGTGTTTTCAGCCGCACAAAGTTAGGCACGTCATCGAGCTGGCTAATGCTAGCCTGCCAACACGACTGCATAGTCTGCCGGCTACAAACAAATGTGTGTTGTTTTATTATAAAGTTCGGTCCTTCACCGCGGCGAATCAGTCGTTTTGATCCACTTCTTCCTTAGTATCACTTCAGTCTGGAATGAAAACTTGGCATTGGCGTTTATCCGATTTACAAAGTTTAACAGAGTAGTAGCTGGCGGACTATTGTTAGGAGGCTAGCTCTCATTACCATGAGAAGAAACAACTGGCCCGAGGGAACTAACACAACATACACAACAATATACAGAAGAACATGAAATAAAAATATAACTAATTAAAAAACTAAATTTAAAAAAATCTATATAAAATCATTATATAAAAATCATTTAAAAATCTATATAAAGCTTTTGAAAAATTAATACTTAAAAAAAAATCTATATAAAAATCATTAAAAAAAAAAAAATCCCCTCCCCGGGCTGCCACCTTATCGTGGTGGAGGGGTTTGCGTGTTCCAAAGATCCTAGAGGCTATGTTGCCAGGGGCTAGATTATGCCCCTGGTAGGGTCAACCATGGCAAACAGGTTACTAGTGGAGGAACCAGACAAAGCGCAGCCCAAACAACCTTATGGAGAGATACATTTGAGCCACGTGTCCCTTGCCCGGACGTGGGTCACTGGGGCCAGGCCTGGAGGTGGGGCACGGAGGCGAGCGCCTGGTTTCTGCTCATGGGGCCCAGTCGGGCTCTCTGGTTGGAAAGGAGCCTGAGGCGGTGCCTGAGGCTGTGCGGTTCCGGCTAGATATAGTTGGACTCACTTCGATGCACGGCTCGGGCTCTGGAAACACCATCCTGGAGACGGGCTGGACCTTGTTCCACTCTGAAGATGCTCCCAGTGAGAGGCGCGGGGCAGGTGTGGGCATTCTCATTGCCCCTCCAGGTGCCTGTACGTTGGTGTTTACACCAGTGGACTAAGGGTAGCCTCCCTCCGCCTCCGGGTGGGGGGACGGGTCCTGACTGTTGTTTGTGCCTATTCACCGAACAGCAGTTCAGAGTACCCACCCTTTCTGGAGTCCTTGGACGGCGTGCTGGAAAGTGCTCCTTCCGGGGACTCCATCGTTCTGTTGGGGGACTTCAGCGCTCACGTAGGCAACGACCAGGGGCGTCTCCAGTCTTAGACGACAACCTGGGCTTAGCCCGGAGTTGGACCAGGTGCAAATTTGAAAAAATTAAAAGAGCTTTTCTCTCGTCTGTCCCTACAAAAATGTCTTTTAAAAGGTAATAATACACATAATGGAGTGGATAAATAGTCATTTTAATTAATTAATAAACTACAAAACCAACAATAAAATGTTGACAATTATATTGCTAAAACACATGGACTTATGCATAATAGTTCAGACAGTATTCACCTTTTGCTTGCTCTTTTACTAATCACTGGATCTCCTACTCATCTCATGTTCTCTTCTCACTTGCTCTTCTTTTTCTTCTTCATTTCTTCTCCTCTGTTCTATTTCTTCTCTTCTTCTCACTTGCTCTCTTTCTCCTCATTTATTCTCCTTTTCTCCTCATTTATTCATTTATAGGTTGCAAAAATCAGAAACAGTGCTTTAATTAATCTACAGCCTCTAAGGAACATTTCAGACCAAGTATTGAGGTTTTGGATTGGGACCTGGTCTAAGGAGGTCTATATGATAAATAAGCCATGAAATGTGGGTATTTTTTCCATTTTCACAAATAGAAAACAGGTTTCACAAATCAGCAGAACCTGTGTTTGAATTAATCTACAGTCCCTAAAAAAACATCTGAGGGCCATTCACACGAGGACGATTGAGGGTAAAAACAGCAAAATATTTAATCAGAAGTGCCTTTCGTTCACACGGCAACAGTGTTATTCTGGGTTGAAGATGCAAAAATCTGAAGACTCATTCTAAAGTCAAATTCCTGGGGGCACAACACGTCAGCACGGTCCAAAACACAGAAATGATGGTGGACCCACAGACCTGCTGACGCCGTGCTCACGTCGCATGCGCATGACGTCACACTATACAGGAAAAACAACAATGTCGTTTGGAGAAATAATTCTACCTCCTCATCTGTCCACACAAAGTTCCTCCTCGCCACTGCCATAAGTTTTTTGATTTTGAAGCGAACAGAGATGAACAATTGTACGCATGCGCGCGGACATGGTGGAGTTCTGTCACAGCACCACCTAAAGGCCTGGCGTGCATATCCAATCAAATTTCATACACGAGTCCTTGTATGCACGCAGATTTCTTCACGACAATGCTCGTGTGAACGCGGATAAAAAGATGAAGAGGAGATGCCACTTTTGCGTCTTCTCTTCTGATCATCGCCGTGTGAACGTAGCCTGAGTCCAGGTTTGAAAGTCCATCTGTTGTAGTTTTTACAGAGGACCTCGTTAAATTTTGTCAGTAGAAAACAATTTGAGTGGAATTGCCCTTTAAGTCAAAATCAAAGCAGAAACTAGGAATGGGTCACTAACTTCAGTCTCGTTTAACCTGTTGACTTTTTCATATAGTTTTTAAAGGAGTGATGACATAGCAGTTAAAAACTAGTTCATGTTGTTGTCATTACTGCATATGTAAATACTCCAAAGAAAAAAATGGCATTTTTACAGCGGAGTATTGTTTTGAAACGCCAGACCTCACTTCCTCAGTAATACAGTTGGGTCCGGTGATGATATGGAGCTTTACCCGGAGACCACGTTGACTTCATTTTGATTGGCTACACCTTATTTGGCTATGACCTTATTTGGAGAATCTAGGTCAAGCTGCGGTCGGACTTTGCTAAAGGCTAACTGCTAGCAACATGGGCACTTCCGACAGTGAGCTACGTTTATCAGACAAGACAGCATTTAGAAAATAAATAAACTTACAGGTAATGACAAGGTTGTGGTCGCCTCCCTCAGTGTTGCTGCAGAAGTTTTCTTTTAAATCCATTTGTTTGAAAATCCAGACCTGACTGCACAGAAGTTACTACTAGCTCCATACATGCAGCTGAATCAGACAGGGAGGGGAGGGGGGAGCGGACGTGCATAGACCGTTAGGAGAGGGGGGGGGCTGTTTACTTGATAGTGTTCTCTTATTGGAGCAATTAAATTACGTAGAATGATAGAACTACGTAGAATGATAGCCTGCTGTCTGATTCAACTGTTTCTGAGCAGAAAGACAAAGCTGACAGACCATAAACAGGAACTTTGATTCTTACTCTGGACATTCACATGGCCTCATCAGTGCACAACAGATCATATTATACCCCCAAAACCCCAGAAAAGTGAAATTTGATGTCATGACACCTTTAAAGAGAGAAAAGAGTCAACACTGTGATATCTTACCCTTTACTATTCTGCTAAAAAAGCTAAGGAGTCGCAACTATAGATATTATATAATAAAGGCTGTAGTTGCTGCTTTCTCTTAAATTTTCTGTCCAATTCCGCTCTCCTCTGCTGATAGATAATTTGACTGCTGCTCACCTCTGCACATGCGCACATGGAGCTAAAAAACTTACTTTAGCCTTCGTCTGGCGTCAAAAGACGGGGCGCTAATCAGAATTCACACACAAATGCTCACTCACAATGTCACACCACACCAACGCAAGCTAGGCTGAAGCTTCGTGCATTCATTCAGTGCTGGTGGCAAGCTGGGTCATCCGGATTTTCACGGGATTTTTTTCAGGAAAAGGTGGTTAAACAGTAAATGCACACCTGGGGCTAGACTCAAAACATCCAGGGCTGAAGCCCTGGGAAAATCAGCTGGCGACGCCACTGGGTATAAGTGATAACTGCAAACCCCTTTTCCCAAAGTCTTTTCATAAAAATCTTTGCCTTATTTTCCATTTTCATGCCTTCACAGGGAACCCTGAAGTAACCTTGATACGTTTCATGTATTGAATTAATGGAACATCAACAAATTACACAAAGGAGTTTCCCAGAAATTAAGAAAATGTTCACCACACATGCTCTGCAGGTCAGAGGTAGGCAACTCCGGTCCTCCACAGTTCTTTGAGTTGTAGATGTTTTCCTGTTTCAACACACCAAGCAGAATTTGATAACAAGCTGTTGGATCCTTCAGTGTTCAGCGCCTACTCTGCCGATAATGCAAGTGTAGAAGAAGAAATTCGCTGTTGACATTGTGTGAAGAGCAAGCTAGCTGCGGACAAAACAGGACAAACACAAGAGAGGTTGGCTATTGATTTAAACCAAAGAAAGAAAGAAAGAAAAAGAGAACGCGTGAACTCGTCTGCCGCGGCTTCCGTACTGTCGTGAACTCTCATGGACACGCTTTGCAGCGGCTATATGTAGTACTGTTTAAGCTATAAAATATACTAAATGATGTCGTTTGGAGTAACTTATGGACGCTACCAACTCAGGACACTTGGATTACATTGGACGAGCAGTATGGAGGGATATTGAAAATTTTTTTTGTTTGTTTGTTTTTATATACTTTATAAATCCCAACTAGAGAGCCAATGGGCTCTATGCATGATTCCACTACTTCCTGAACTTAAGGTAGCTCCTTTGTTTCCTGTCTGTCATTACTGGACAAACTGATCAATCCAGGTGTATCTGGCCAGTTACTGAGATCAGACACACCTGGATTAATCAGTTCGACGAGTACAGTAATGAAAGACAAGAAACAAAGGAGCTACCTTAAAGTGCTGATGACACGTTTTTTACATTTTTTGCCATGTTTTATCAACCAAAATATTCTTCATGATGATCTATGTAACAGAAGCAAGCGCAGCTGCATAGATGAGTTATTAGAAAACATTGCTGCTTTTCAGCACATCAGACCAGACTGTGGCGCTGTGAGCCGAAACCAGATATGACGTCTGCAAGAGCCTCTTCTTCGCTGCTTATTTAACATTGTAGTGGCTTCATTGTGGTTATTAAGTTTCTTTTCCAGTTTTATAGACAAACAGTAACGTCTCAGCCTTAAAATTGTATTGACAGTTAATGGTTAAAAGCTTGTAAGTGCAGCGTTAGTTTATTTAGGTTTCCTACAGATTTTTTTTTCTTTTCCTTTATTTTGCACAATATAAAAAACAAGTATAAAAATATACAACGAAAAGAAAGTAGATTGTGTAGGTGAGATAAAAACTCCTCAAAGGGTTATAAACTATCTCACCTTTATATTCAACAGAAGAATACAAAATTAAGTATTACATAAGAAATTAAGCATCAAATAAAATTAATACAGTGGCTACTAAGAAGATGGACATCTAAAAATGATGTTCTTGTAATGGGATTATATACATCAGAACTAACTTGGTAAGGAATCCCATGTGGAAAATAAGTCTTATTAAGGAGCATTTTTTTCAGGGCTTTTTTAAATTGAATTGGGGAAACCTCTATGAAATGAGCTGGCAAATTGTTCCATATTTTGGGTCCTCTGTAGAGAATACTGAACTGAGACTGGCTAGTTCGAGCAAAGAAGGGTGCCCTAATAAGACAACCACTTCGGGTGGAATATTGGTGGAATTCACTGTTAAAGGAAAAAATATTGTTTAAATGTTGAGGCAATAGATTTTTAAGTGAATTGTAGACATATTGTCCAATTTGTAATTGGTTGACTTGATAAACACTAAGAATATTTGATTTGATGAACAATGGTTGAGATGAATGCCTCTGGTCTACTCTGAATATTATTCTTAAAGCTCGTTTCTGAAGTCGAAGAATAGGCTCAAGTTTGGTTTTGTGGGTACTAGCCCAAGCAATGTTGCAATAATCAATATATGGATATATCATTGAATAATACAACATCATTGCAACATTTGTGTTAATTAAATGTCTAATTTTCCCTAGTATACCCACAACTTGGCTATTTTTGTACTTATAAAGCTGAGGTGAGGTTTCCATGATAAAGCTTCATCTCTTAAAACACCAAGAAAACAAGCTGAACTAACATTTCTAATAGAAGTATTATCAATTTTGATTGCCATGGAGGATTTAAATGTTTGAGGTTTTGTTCCAAAAAACATAAAGCTTGTTTTCTCGATGTTGAGTGACAGTTTATTAGAATTGAACCAAGATGATAGCTTGTCCAGTTCTTCATTAATAACTTTTAGATTTAGAATTTTATTTTGAAGAGGATAAAAAAGAAGCTGGTCTGAGTCGGGTCCAGGTCGGGACTCACTGGGAAACAGTAGCCAGCAGCAGGATCTCTGCTCGTCTCTCCTGTCTGTGTCTGTTTACTGAAGCTGCAGGAACCAACGTGTTGAGACGTCTAACACAATGAAACTGCAAAATGTCCTCTGGATTTTTCTTTTTCAACAATCGTTGCTCCATCACATTGGTCATACAGCTACTGATCGACAGACAGCTGCAGCTCGGCAGTGTTGTATAAAGTACCCAAAAGCCATACTTGAGTAAAAGTAAAAGTATCTTATTGGAAAATGACTCAAGTAAAAGTGAAAGTTGCCTGCTAGAATATTACTTGAGTAAAAGTAAAAAAGTAGCTCATATTTACTGTACTTAAGTATCAAAAGTAAAAAGTACTGTTAATAAAACACAGTCAGAAATTTGAGTTTAACATTTTCTTTATTTCTGTTTAATTTATTTTTTAAGTTTTTATTTGCAAAGTGTAAAGAAGTTTCAATACCTCCTTACATAAACCCAACAACATAGAAAAATACTGTACACACAAACACATCCTTACAGACCTGCATGCATGCCTACCAACATTCATACCCACGTCCATTCAATATTAAATCATTCCTAATAAACTCTTGGTGCTTGGAGGTGATGCAAACAAACAAAGAACTTGATTGGTTGAACTTTAACATGACTGCAGTGCGACAGCACTTGAACTGTCCATCTAGTCATTACTGAACCCTGAAAAACTTTTTGTTCAACCTCAAAAGAAGTTGTTTCTCAAAATGGTGAGAACTCAGTTTCACTCTTCTTGGACTGAAGACCAGACCAGCGATGCTAAACAGTCTTTCACCTGCTGCTGAGGCAGGTAAAGGTGTGTTTAGCTTCAGAGACGGCTGCACAAGGCTGCTACTAGTGGCTACTAGTCCCACTACAACAAAACAAAGATTGTCCATTGGCTTTTACGTTCCTTATTTACGTTACGTATTTTGTAACTAGTAACTAAGATGCTCAGATAAATGTAATGGAGTAAAAGTATTGATTTTTCTCGGAAAATGTAGTGAAGTAAAAGTAAAAGTCATCAGGAATAGAAGTAGTAAAGTACAAATATAAAAAAATACTACTTAAGTAAAGTAACTAAGTATTTTTACTTAGTTACTATACAACACTGCAGCTCGGTTATATGAGGACGTCTCCGGTCATCAGATCTCCTCCAGCTGCTTCCAAAGATGTATCCTTCTCTCCATCCTCATCCTTATGAACGGGAACTTTTTAAAACTTGTTTCGCAACTGAAAAGCTGTTAGCATTTA
Organism: Atherinomorus stipes; assembly: GCA_023101725.1. Lineage (NCBI taxonomy): Eukaryota > Metazoa > Chordata > Actinopteri > Atheriniformes > Atherinidae > Atherinomorus > Atherinomorus stipes. Next base: position 375,091 of record JALJCO010014268.1, on the reverse strand, counting down.
GCCGAGCCTCCTAAACATCTGATATTTACGTAAATACACGTCTGATTAACTTCTAACTGCACAGAACTACTGATTTTGTCTTGGTGTGTTGTTGTATGGCAAAGTCACTTGAAGTTCAGGTCATGTCATCAGCACTTTAAGTTAAGGAAGTAGTGGAGTTGTGTATAGAGCCCATTAGGAAATTCATTCTCTGCATTTTCACCCATCTCAGGTTAAACCTGAGAGCAGGTTCAACGTTAAGGACCTCGCCCAAGGGTCAACAGTGGTTCACGTGAGTGCCGTGTCAGGGACTTGAACCTGGGTCTGCCGCGCCACAGCCAGCATCATTACAGCACCACTACGCTATCCACTCCTCTGATTTGTGGACTTTTACGGCAGGGGTGACTGCCTGCTGAGATTTTTTTTAGGGGTGGCCACAGGGTGGCCAGAGAAAATATCAGGGTGGCCAAGGGCTATTGAAGGATAACTTTTGTTTCTTTCAACCTGGGCCTTATTTCTGGAATTTGTACGTGCATTTAGTAACATTTCTGCATCACTCTGACTCCTTTGGAGACTATTTAGATTCGTCGTAGATCCGCGTATATCCATATAATGGCAGTGAAGGGGCAGAATGAATGGGCCTCTATATAAAACATTATCTGCAGCAAACTTCCTTAATTTTAACAAAACACTGTAAAAACTCAAATCTTACCAAACATATTTTCTCATTTCTAATTTACATATTTAGCCCAACTAAATATTAGAGTGTATGACCTTTTTTGGTGGCGCTTTTTTTTTTGTCCAGGCAGTGTAGATAGACATTTGAATTTCAATAAGCCCTTTCACCTCTATGAAAAATCTTTAAATAAATTATATACTGCAGCAGAATTTGTACTTGGAGTGGAGAATATGTGCAGGGAGATCAAGGAAGGAATCACACCAACACAAATAATCACATTCACATTTAATTATAGCAGAAAAAAAAGAGTGCTGCACTCGTCCCTCCACCCCCAGAAGAGGCATCATTTAGGAACCATAGACAGATAGAGTCAGGTAAACGCTGTCGTACTAATTATGTATGCATGGATGCTTGTCTGCCAGCTTCATTTTGCTGCACTGTGACTGCACCACAGTGTGTACGATGCAGATACTACAATTTAACCTTGGTATGAAAGAACTGAGCACGATTAGCTGTGGTTCGAGGCTTTTATGGTCTATTTTCATTAAACAGCTATTTTCCTTAATCCGGGAATGTTTCTACAACATGCACACAAGTGGGATTCAGTTTTTCCATAAGCCACAAATGCACCCCACCCTCTGGAAATAATTAAATCCTTTCCATGAACGGGTTGGAACTCAGTTGCAGTGTTATGTAGAAGTTTATGGCAACAATATTCACCATAAAGACATTTTTTATTTAAAATATTGTTGGGTTTGTTGTCTGTAAAGATCCTCTGCGGCACCATCTACACAAATACAATAAAATTCAGACATAGTAAGTTATCATTCATCTACTACAGATTCTACAGAAGCTATTTATTAAATGTGACAGAAAGTAATTAAAAAGTTCTCAAAAAGTCTGAATGGATTATTGTAAAAATGAGATAAAGACTAAATGAATAAAGAAGAAAAAGCATAACTGTGATGTTTTTAAATAACACAAATTGATTTTTCTTGCTAGAGTTCATGTTATTAAATGATAAAACATTTTTAAAATTTCACCAAAAATGAAGTGCTGCAGTGTTTTGCACGACAGTACAAAAACACAGAAGTAAACTTCACTAAGTCTTCTGAGATGCAGAAGTGGGAAGTGCTGAGTTACACTGATAAGACTGAGTCAAACTGTAGGTCAAAGCAGATGTACTGAGGGATTTCCATTCATGTCGGCTGGACAGATTACAAATGATCAAAAAACAAACCAAAAAAAGAACAGGGTATGCAAAGCTAATTAGTCTTTCGAGCAATGTCAGGCGGTTACTGTTGGATTAATGAAGTCATTAAAAATGTGTAGTATCATTAAAAATTAAATAGGGACTACAGAAATGTGCAGTTCAAACCAGGTAATTGCTGGTGGTGTAAATCACAAGTCTAATGACGATATGATATTATGCCTGTCATGGTCATCCCCGGTGTCAGGCCTTGTCCCCCGTCTGTCTACCTCTCCTGGTCGTCTGCCTGCTCGGCCCTCATATGTTCCACCTGCATCTCGTCAGCTTCCCTCATGTGTATCTCTTCTAGACTGTCTTGTTAGCTTGTCAACAGCCGTCCAGTGGTTTGCTTCTTGTACTTAAAACTTGGCTACAATCAAACTTTGCTTCTTGCCTCATTGGCTCTCTGTACCTTCTTTTTGGATTTTGTGCATCATAGGTAAGTATAGTATATTTCATGTGATTCAAGGTGCTTCAGGGTGCGTTCACACATTGGCTGTTTGATCTGCTTTAAACAGACCTTGGTCAGCTTCCACAGGTAGCCGTTTTGTTAGGTTCAGTGTGAACACCAACTGCATCCTGGTGCGCACCGAAGAAATGAACTCTGGTCTGCCTGAGGGTGCATTCACACCAGGATAGTTCGGGGACTCGGTTACAATGTTACAATGACCGACAAGGGTGCGCCATATATCCAATCCATACAGGAAGTCTCAAGCGGAAGTTAGTTAAACACCACTAAGAGTATCTATCTGTGGCTTGTATGGTGTAGTCGGGTGGTTAGGGTTGGGGGAAGGGTCAGGGTTAGGGTTAGATTTTAGTAAGTTACATGAAGAACAAACTTCTGATTGCGGTGATCCTAATATCCCTCCCCGTCGCAAGTAGTCCGATCATTACAGCAAGCGAGCACGTAGTGACACCTTGTGACCGAAAATGGATTACTTCCCAATTAATTTGAACGTCTTCGGCGAGTGTGGAGATTTTGAGCTCTGGGTCCAGGCCGAGTTTAAGGATTCACCCTCCCCAAAACGAAAAAGATAAAAAAGAAGACCAGTGGTAAGACGCATACAGCTAACAGCAGAGAAGGAAATGTCCAGTTCAACCTACAGAAAAAGCCGGTGCTAGGCCAAATTCCAGCCACCATGGCTCAACTAACAAACGTTGCTCAGCAACAAGTTCCCAGACATGGCCTCGACTGTGGGGAACTATTTTAATCTGAGCATAAAATATCAGAAAGTTATTTGACCCTTGCAAAAATAGAAGATTTTAATTTATTTTTTGCAAGTATCCGTATAATAAGCGGGATAATGTATGGAACGCAGGTCATTATGGGAAAATACTGACTGACTGAAGAAGAGGATAAAATAGGTGGCTACCGGTTAAGCAGTGGTAGTCCTTCACATCTCCTGTTTCATGTGGCGGCGAGTTTCGTCCCCTAGCTGTATTTCGCATTTTCCCATTGTTTTGGTGTATTTGGGATGTTTCTGGGTGGAGATTTGTGTGTTGTATCCAGCCAATGACAGAGCTCAGGGCGTAACCTTCTGTAGGCATAAACTCATCGATTGGAGCAAACTTTTTTTTTTTTAAACGTCGACAGAGCCGACACCAGATTCACTTGAATTCTAGATAAAAATGATGGATGAAGCAAAGAGAAGTGTGGCAGTTGACAGTCCTGTCACTATGCCTCAGAGTGATGATGCATCCTGGCTACCTGGCCACAAAAATATTTCTTTGGCTGACTGGTTAGCATGCATGACTATTGCCTGGGAGTCTGGGGATCAAATCCCGCCCAGGATCTCTGTTGTGCCTCTTACCACAGAAGGAAGTATTTTGCGGCGAAAAGAGCTATAGATAGTGCACACTCGAAAACCATGGGTTAATATTGGTTTGGCTTTCACCCACTTTCTAGCTTTGAAGGAGATGTTTGAGGCTGAAGAGCGATGTGACCATTAGCCTGAGGGGAGGGCTCTCAGTTTGAATAGTGTTTACAAACAGAAACAGGGGAACACTCCGGACTCTACAATTAAAGTGCTGATGACACGACCTTAACTTCAAGTGACTTTGCCATACAACAACACACCACAACAAAATAAGTAGTTCTGTGCAGTTGGAATCAAACCTGTATTTACTTAAATATCCGATGTTTAGGAGGCTCAACTAAATGATACAATTTGAAGGCTGAGTCGTTACTGTTTGTCTGTAAAACTGGAAAAGGAACTTAAAACCGCAATAAAGCCATTGACTTCAATGTTAAATAAGCTGTGAGGAAGACTCTCCTGCAGACGTCACATCCGGTTTCGGCTCACAGCGCCACAGTCTGGTCAGCTGTGCTGAAAAGCAGTGATGTTTTCTAATAACTCATCTATGCAACTGCGCTTGTTTCTGTTACATAGATCATCATGAAGAACGTTTTGGTTGATAAAACATGGCAAAAAATGTCAAAAACATGTCATCAGCACTTTAAAGTCTGATGTCCCCATATTTCTCAGCATCATCACACTCTTCTGAACTAGCTGATGATCCCACCACACAAACAAGTTCCAATCCAGCTGGAGCATCTTTCACGTTTTCTACCACTTGGATTATAAATGTAAATCAAAGCAGACTGCGTTCTGCTTCTACCCATGACGTTGTGTCATGGAGAAGCTAATTGCTAACAGCTAGCGAGCTGGTTAAACATCAGATATTTATGTGAATATAAGTCTGACCGCGGCTTTACACCTGGTCTGTGAGCGCAGCACTGCGCAGCGCAACGGCTTTGCTACGACCTCCACGGCGCGAGCATTTACACCGTGCACTGAGCGCCCACGAGCGCACCCGTGAGTGCACCCGTGAGTGCACCCGTGAGTGCACCAGCTGTTGCTAGATTCGTGACATCACGGGAGGGATGGCAAGATCACCTGTGATTCTCATCCAAATGATCAATTTTGTCCACGTTTGTGTGTCATTGTTATTTCACTGAAACCTTGTGTCCACAGAGATGATGGCACGTTCAGATAGTTCAGCAGGTGAAAATCTGCACAGTGGCTTTTGTTCAGGAAGTTACCGGAGGTTTTACACTGAATCTTGTGTCTGATTTCCTGTCTGGTGCGTGCTCCATCAAAGGTAGAGCAGGCGCATATCTTTCGCGCAGCGACGCAACATGCCAGAGCGACGACGGGCCGCTCACGCGCTGTGGCGTGCTCAATATACAGTATTTCAAACCATTGACTACAACAGGAGCGATCCGGTGCACATGGCGCGCCACTGTGCGGCGTTGCATTCACGAACCCCGTATAAAGCCAGGGTGACTGACTTCTAACTGCACAGAACTACTTATTTTGTTTTTTTGTATAGTTGTACTGCAAAATTACTTGAAGTTAAGGTGGTGTCATCAGCACTTTAATATTGTTCTATTACAGAGACAAACCATACACCTGATAAATGATGCTGGATATTATGACCATACACATCCATTATTTATTAAATCAAATCTTATGAAATTTAATGGCACAGCTTTTTACAAGGAAAACAAAAAACAGATTGTGTTCAAAACTAAATAGAATACTCTTCCAGAAGGTGTCCAAAAATATTTTAAGCTCCAGCAAACTATGTATGATTTGAGAAACTATTGCAAATTTACTGTGCCAACATCCAGAAAAGAGGTGAAACCAAGATGTTTGGGGGGGTTCAATTATGGAATAATCTAAGCAAGGAGACAAAAAATTTTAACACTTTATTTATATTTTCAAAGAATACCCCCCAGTCTATTTTTTAAAGATACGTAACTGAATTTAAAAAGAAGAAAAAAAAAAAGTTTTCCTTACGAAGGTCACATACTGTACCTGTGTACATTTGTTTCTTTGTCTTGACTGTACAATGTAAAGTAACATTTGATGTAAGAAAAAAATGTATATTCATTTAGGCATAGAAGCTTTCTGCTTCTGCCTGGTTTGGTCTTACAACCATTAGATGCTTTTTCTATAAAGAAATTATTTTGTGACTGAAACAATAAAAAGAACTGAACTGAATATGAGCTAGAAAAATGTTAGTTTCAGAGCCCCATCATGCTTGTTTACTTGTGTTTTTTTTTTGTGCATTAATTTTAATATTTTTTTCAAACCACAACTCAAAATCAATGTCATGAATTTCATAAAATTTTTATTTATCATTACTTTTTTCAATTTCAACTTATTTCACTGACAGCTGATTTTTTTTTACTTCATTAATTTCAGGGTATGAATAATTGAGGACAGCTGTACACACACCCTCTCTCGCTATTTGTTATGACTGTATGAGTATAACCGGGCTTGACTCTGCTGTGAGGAAACAATATCTTGGGGATCCATCCACACTGGGAGCTATTATGGTCTCAGAAGCTGCCACCAGAGAAACCCCCCAGATCCGGGCAGCCCGGGGTCCACAACACAACCATAGGAGTTGCAGTGCAGGACCCCTTAGCCACCCCGACAAGAGCACTCCCCAATGGTAATAACCCCATAGACCAAAAAAGCAAAGCTCTCAGTGTGGAGGACCCCCATGAGGAAAACATTGGAGCTGATGTTGAAAGAGTAAATCAAATAAAGTGTTGGGATTTGGATATTCAGTTTTGATCCCTGCGGTCTTTTTTTTTTCTTTCAGGAGCAGAGCAGCAGCCCTGGGCATCTCAGCACACCTGCAATTAATCTCTCAATCACTCCCTGCAGTATTTAAGGACAGGCTTCACACTCAGTCACTGCCAGATTGTCTGCTCACCTTCCTCTGTAGCTGGTTTTGCCCAGGACGCCTGCCTGCCTGCCTGCCTGCCTGCCTGCCTGCCTGCCTGCCTGCCTGCCTGCCTGCCTGCCTGCCTGCCTGCCTGCCTTGCTTCGGATCCTTGAACTTTTTGTGGGTAATGTTTGCTCTGCCCTGTGAGCAATAAAATATTTTTGTGCAAATCTTGTCTGGAGTGTTCTGAGTTTGCATTTTTGGGTCTAGATTGCCTCTAACCATGACGTAAAGGTCAAAAAGAACTATAAGTATTAAAATATTGACGAGTAATGAAAACAATTATTACATGCCTTGGTAAATCAAAACCATAATAACTCAGTTAAAAATAAATAAGAAACAAACACAACAAACCATATAAATGGCAAATTAAGTGCTTTACTAAAATGGTAGGTCTTGAGTCTCTTTTAAAAAACATCAACAGTGTCTGATTATGTAAAATGCAGTCATAAACAAGCATTCAATTAAATAAAATGAATAATTTCAGAATATATTTGCTTGGCAAAGCAAATCTCTTCAACACAACAAAGTAGCCAGATCGTCATTCTGCTTGCTACGATGCTGGACAGATTAAACGGTAACCCAGATTAAACGGTAACCTTGGGTTTTCGGTTCCAAAAAAGGCAGATCTAGCTAAGTTAATCCAGAAACACAGTGAACATAACCTGATCGGAGAAGGTTTTGTTCTGGGTTATTATATTATGTGAAATTATTTGTTGGGGTGGGCAACTCTAGCACTCAGGGCCGATATCCTGCAGAGTTTCCCTGCTGCAATACACCTGACTCGCATCTATAGATGGGTTTCCCGTTTACAAACATTGGCAGTTGCGCGCGCAACCAGGGGGCAAAAAGCCTGTGTTTTGTATTGGAGTCTACGGCCAAACACGCACTCATATCATTCATAAAAATTGAATTAACCCGACGAAACAAACAGAGATAGTTGTGTTTTAAATTATATTGAATAAATCTGTATTTTGATGACGAATAACAAAATACCGACGCTGCGTTGCTGTTTTATATTTCTATCACGATTACACTAACTTGGCAAGGGAGTCATCACCCGGAAACGGCATTTTTTTTTTGTTAAAACATGGATATTATTCGTGTTGGACCTCATCTGAAATTTGCCTGAAAAACCTGAGTTAGAAAGCGGCTTAAACTTTCGTTTAGACTCTTTGTTAAAGGTGCCATGACATCAAATTTCACTTTTCTGGGGTTTTGGGTGTATAATATGATCTGTTGTGCACTGATGAGGCCATGTGAATGTCCAGAGTGAGAATCAAAGATCCTGTTTATGGTCTGTCAGCTTTGTCTCTCTGCTCAGAAACAGTTGAATCAGACAGCAGGCTATCATTCTACGTAGTTCTATCATTCTACGTGATTTAATTGCTCCAATAAGAGCACACTAAAGTAAACGGCGCCCCCCCCCCCCCTCCCCTCTCTCTCTCCTAACGGTTTATGCACCGTCCGCTCCCCCTCCCCTCCCTGTCTGATTCAGCTTCGTGTATGTAGTAACTTCTGTGCAGTCAGGTCTGGATTTTCAAACAAATGGATTTAAAAGAAAACTTCTGCAGCAACACTGAGGGAGGGGGCCACAACCTTGTCATTACCTGTAAGTTTATTTATTTTCTAAATGCTGTCTTGTCTGATAAACGTAGCTCACTGTCTGAAGTGCTCATGTTGCTAGCAGTTAGCCTTTAGCAAACTCCGACCGTAGCTTGACCTAGATTCTCCAAATAAGGTCATAGCCAAATAAGGTGTAGCCAATCAAAATGAAGTCAACGTGGTCTCCGGGTAAAGCTCCATATCATCACCGGACCCAACTGTATTACTGAGGAAGTGAGGTCTGGCGTTTCAAAACAATACTCCACTGTAAAAAATGCCGTTTTTTTCTTTGGAGTATTTACACATGCAGTAATGCCAACAACATAAACTAGTTTTTAACTGCTATGTCATCACTCCTTTAAAACCAAAAGAGGCCACAACAATCTGCAGCCTGCAGCAGGTTCAGTTCAGCTCCGGCGTCGTCTTCACCTCCTCCATACAGGAGCAACTTTCACTAGTTTGGGATTAAACCAGGCAAAGATGACAGGCAGGGAACTGATGCGCCGAGGCAGTTCCTGAGGACCAAACCATTTTCTTGCACTTTAACAGGGGGTGGTTTGGTCAATATATTCATGCTTTGTTTTGCTGTTTACTGCTGAAAAACCAGTGAGAACACGGAGGTAATTTATTCTACTACTGTATTTTCTTGTTCGATTTGAAATGTATATAAACATATTATTTGATATGAAGGTTTAATAATTTCCACATCTTTTGGGGCTCCCCACAGTCATGGGCCCTTGGAATCTTCCTAACCCCCCTCATACGGCGCCCCTGCCAGCATATATTCCAGGTTTCCATCTCCACCACACCTGATTCAGATCAACTGAATTGGTCATAAAGTTCTTTGCTGTTCTTTGCCTGCTAACGAGCCATTCATCTGAGTCAGGTGTGTTGAAGTATGAACCTCTTGAAAACCTGCAGGGCAGGGGTATTGAGGATCAGGGTTATATGTGCCATTCACCGTAAGAGAATAATAAGGCCGGGTCTAGACATCCTATCTCATCCAGATAAGTATTTGCAGGAGCGATAGCATTTCCGTGTGGAGTTGCTTCTTTATCTGACAAATTTTTTGGATCCATACATAGGCAATATAACACACTGGCACTGCGCTGACGACACTACAAACCTTGTGCATTGCATTATGATTCTTCGCCAATGGGAGCTTTTTGTACAACGTTGGAGATGCAGAGAAAATTGGTGAGGGCACTGCATGCTGGTTCATGCTGAAGCTGTGCCTTGCCCTTAATTCATGCACAGCTTCATTTGTTTCCCTGGCCACAAACCATTAAGGCTCATCAAGGAGGAGTTTCACCAACTGGCAAGTCAGCATGGTACTCCCTGATATAAATATGCACATTGATATGCCATCAGATCACTGATCTCTATATTTTCCAGGCCTTCCTAATGTAATCGGTGCGATTGATAGGACCCACGTTCCCATAAAATAATGAGGCTGAGTATGTAAATGGGAAGGGTTTCCACAGCATAAATGTCCAAGTTGGTCTCCCCCACATCGATCACATCTATTTTGGAATGATTTAATTCTTTCTGACTGTTCTTTGCAATAACACTCTAATAATAGATTTGGTTCATTTTATCAATATTGGTTTAACCAAATAACAACCAATCGTTGGTACCAAAAGATTGCTCAGACACATAACTAACAGCCAGATTGCTCACATTCAAACAATATTTTTGTCTGAATTTGACCAGTTTTTACAGTGCAAGCAGATGATATATGTCACAACTTAAAATAAACCTGGAAGCAAGGTTGACTCAAGGATGTATAGAGAATGTGCTTATTGAGCTCCAAATTCCAACAGAGGGAATCATCATCACTAAGCCAAGGCTAAGTAGCAGGGGTTGGAAAATCAAATTTTAAAATCTAATCAGAATTTTTCTTTTTTTTGACAATTTTTTAAAAATTGGGATTTTTGTTAAAAATTTTGATTTTGGGGGGTCAAATTCAAATACTTCATTTTAGTCTGTTCATATGTTGGGTGTGAAAAAAGTTAACGTTTTTTTCCAGCAGAGGGTAAAATGTTTTTTTTTTTTTTTTTACTATCTAATAGAATTACGTTACAGTGTGTATCTGTTTCTGAAAAAAAAAAAAAGAACCTTGAACAGAAGGTGAAGAGTGGCAGAAAACCTGGTGTGGTTTAAAAAACCAAAAAAATTAAAAATAACAAAAATTGGCAAAATCAAAGAGTTGCAATTCTCGAATCGAATCAGGAGAAAGGCATATCGTCCCTGCCCTACTAAGTAGCCTGTGTGTAACTAACTTGATGTCATATTCCCAATTGCAGGTGAATTTGATGGGCATCTCCTGGGAGACCTAAAACATCCTTGTCTCCCACATCTCCTCACCCATACCCTGATCAGGATCCTGGGGCGCAAACGCGATACGTAGCCCACAGCAAAACCCGTGTCATGACTGAAATTACATTTAGCATTCTAAAGAAAAGATGCCAGTATTTGCATGTGTCTGAGGGTCTGTCCTGACAGGGCATGTGACATCATTGGTGCCTGTGCAATATTGCACAATATTGCAACACTACGCCGCTGTCATATGATGAGCTGGTACTCGAGGAAAATTTGTGGCAGCTTCATGATTTAAGACAAAGTCCCCACGTACATGATAAAATAAATCACAACCATTGCAATTAAAAAATGGTTTAAACAAGCAACTCAGTCTCCCATATTTTTTTATTTTTAATTTAATTTCAGTTCAATAGTCAGCCTTTTCCCTTCCTCTGCTTCAGTGCCTGAAAAAGGAAAGACATTGTTATGACATCATTCACTGACAAGGCTATTTAACCCATTTCTTCCATGTATTCCTTACTTCTATCTTCAATTTGAGATATTCCATTTCCAGGTCTGCCTTCGTAATGTGACTCTGGAGATATGGACCTTATCGAGTTCCTTTGCAGTCATCTAATACACCAGCTGTGTGCCATTTTAGGGTCTACACACTTTGGAGTACGAATTCGTCGGCTGCATACTTAACAGCGGCGCACCAAGTACTGTCCCATTTAAAAAGACTCTGAAGGAACCTCCGAATCCACCCCATAAACCTGTACTCTGCCTGTAATAAAGCCTACTTGCGGTGTATCCTTCACGGCCTTGTCTGTCCCAGAATTTATTGCACACAAGATGGCAGGGAATAAGGCCAGAGCTGCAAGTATAGTATTTAGATACATTCATGGAATTTAAGGGTGCGTTCACACTGTGACTGTTTAGTCCGCTTCAGACAGACCATGGACCGATTCCATGGATAGTCCGCGCAGTCTGAACACCAACCGTATTCTGGTGCGCACCAAAGAAGCAGACTCTGGTCCACCTGAAAGCCGGGGGTCTCGGTTCTCTTGCAAATGGACTAACATACTATCCAGTGCAAGACATCCAGCGCACCTCATGGAAGTGACGTTTGTCGACCACAATAAAGCAGAAGAAGAAGAAGTAGGAGGAAGTGGGGTACAGTAGATTATCATTTGGAGGATCGGAGGGAAAACACAGCAAACAGCGCATGTTTGAAGAAGCCGAGGTCAAAGCAGCTGGGAAATGTGTAAACAGAGATGAAGTGCCTGATAGTAAGAAGCAGAAAATTTCCACTTTAATCACAGAGTCTGGGTTTCTTCTTCTTCCTGCTTCTACATCATCATCAGTGGTTGTATTGGGGAGCTTCACCTCCTAGCGAGCAGTTGTTTTAAAGGTTGAATATGGAACATTTTTATTAAAAGCTATATTTTTTCAAAAATAATACCTCCACAGGTCGTTTGGGGGTGTACAGAATGAAAGTACAACATTTCCCAGAAAAATTATATTTAGCCTAAAAATAATTATAAAATAAATTTTGACGGGTTCGATAATGGCATTTTATTTACGTCTATAAGCCAATACACGCCGCCATTGCAGGTTGCCAAATGCGATCTCTGTGTGGAAACAATATTTCGGTCATAGTCAGGCCTGTGCAGGGAAAACCGTGGAGACGACGAGTGAAGCAGCTGCTTCAGAGCCCTGGAGATGTTGTTATCTGTTTCTGAGGAGGAGCGACCTGAGAAGAGCAAAACCTGGAGTAAATTTAGGTGAAGACTTCACTAAATGGACCCACATAAACGTTTTCCACGGAGAAAACACAGAGAAGGCGACTTTCTTCCTGGATCGGTAAGCTAGCTTGTTTGCTAACATGGCTAACGTTAGCTGTCGGTTATAAACTCCTCTCCGTTTCTTGTTGGACATGCTCCAGACTGTTACTCACTTGCGTATCGGCAGTGAGCCTGGCATCCCAGCGGCTGGAGTTGTTTTTCTCCGTTGCAACTACAACCTAGACACACGTGATTCGCTGTTCTGTCCGTATTCCATATTCAACCTTTAACTGTGGTAGTTTAACCAGGCAGTTTGGTCAGCTTCAATTACTGCAGTTTGAACACAAACCAAAGCAAAGAAAGGTGCAAAATGTTCCTGAAATCCCCCACCGAGGTCCAGGACTACCCGGGTGTAAATGCACCTTAAGTGTTAAATGAGGTGTTTACTGCTTAGAAACAACAGATAGCCTCTGCGGACATTTTAAAATTATGTGGCCAAGCTTGAAATGAGTGTTTGCCTCAGAAAACGCATTTGATTGACATTATTCAGGTGTTAACAACGGGCAATGGGATCTTAACATTCAGGTAATGACAGATAAATAAAAAGGATTAAAATGCCTCACAATGTATGTGAACTAGAAAGCTGTTAATTCTCCAGTTGCTACACAGTGGGACTGAAGCAATATGGGAAATCCTGAAGGCTAAGCTGTCTTGTTTCACAAAAGTTTTGGCTGATTTAGAGTGCGCAGGATAGTTTGGACACTCTGTAGCCTACGCAGAATGGCGCTTATAAGTGTGCAGACCCCGAAATGGGACACATCTACAGACACCTGCTTTACCAAGCCGAACTGTGATAAAATGTCAGAGGATTTAGCGATACGAGACTCGAGCGTTATCCAAGCATTTGTTAAGCCTCCTTTCTGGAATCCAACTCTGAGCTTCTTCACCTGTTGGCTTCTCCTCTGCAGCCCGCCTCGTTGCATCCCCAAACCAGAACTTCACCTCATCTTGTGAAGCCAACTCATCATTGTAAATAAAACATTTCTACAAAGGATTTATCTGGTTTTTATCTCTGTTTAACGGTCCTGCCACCTTCAACTATCCTTAAAGGATACTGTATTAACAATTGAGTACATAATACTACTCCTACTAATAATAATGATAATAATAATAATAATAAAGTGAGTGGTTCGTGTATATTACGAGCACAAAGATGCATCTTTTAATACACATCTATTTTAACATATAGCTTCCATGTGTTTTTTCGTTTGTTTTTAAGGCTCTTTACCTTTACCCCATGGATGATGCGCCAATGTGGGCCAGGGCAAAATGTTTGAAAGCCTGATGGTCCAGAAATGTTTAGGCAAATATAGTTAGCCAGATATATTTTAACATACCTCAGCCAGTTTAGATATGACACAGTTAACACAAGCAAATGTTCTGACCCTTAACTAAATGGCAAAAGAAAACAAAACTAAACAGTTAGTTAAAGTGAAACTCCAAAATTAAAACTTATTACTGTAAGTGGACAAAAATAGTCCTAAACAGGAACTGAGTGCTGGTTTCTGGGATTAACAACTTTTATAGGTATTTTCAGAAATCCATATGAGGAGTAATGCATGACAGTTTGGAGAAACAGATATGATATAACCAGATATCAGAGGACTCACTGAAAGTGGAAGCTCATGAGGAACATGACAGCATCACAAAGCTACAGAAATATAAAAAAAGGAGTCTTTGTCTACATTAGAGCTACGAGACTGAAATGTTTTTATTCTAGGAATTATCATTTTTTAAAGAAAACAAAACAAAAAACGACCACCTGCTGATTCACTGAAAGGAACTTCACCTCACCAGAGTGAGTTTACTGGTTTAATCAAAGGTCTGGATAAAGCCATAGATGGATTTAAATTTCTCTGATTGGTTAATCTGGTTCTCTTGTGTTTAGAGGCTTTATAAGGGAGGAAGGATGGATGAGATTCTTGTATTCTAGGTGTTTTTCAGGTAGAGTCCTACCTGTGTTGTTGTTTATTAGATACATACTGTAAGTCCGGTATTTTCAGATAAATGTCTGGTTTATTATAAAATTCAAGGCAAACCTGTAAATCATGAAAAAGGTTGCTTTTCTTGGCTAAATTTGATTTCCATGTCATCCAAAACTAGAATTAACCTTCTTTCATTACGCAGGGAATAAACATTTAGTTGACTATAATGTCATTTAAACAGCTGTCTGAACACTGTAAGGCCTCTGAGAGCAGTTGTTTAGTCAAACAATTCAAATTGTTTTACAACGCAAATAGATAATGTAACAGGGTTTAGATAAAAAGGAAGATTAAAATGTATGTAATAAAAATTTCACAGGAAGAAGACTGGAAAGATGGATGGAATTTCTATTTTTAGACTAGTGCAGATCCAAGTGATCCTGATCAAGATTCACTATGTTAATTTGGACTGAGTCAATTTGCTAAAGGAACTGCATCTAAGAACATCGGCTGGCATGGTCAGTATCTTGAACATGAACTTTATGACGTCATGGAAGAGAATTTGGCCACTGAAGAAAAAAATTCTGAGAAAAAGTCAGAATTCTGACTTTAATCTCTGAATTCTAACTTTTTTTTTTAGGACATTAAAATAAAAAAACCCAAAGAAAACGAAACAAAGAAAATTGGGAGCCCCCCCCCCCCCCTCATTTTCTGAAAAAAAAAAAAAAAAAAGAATTCTGAGTAAAAAAAAAAAAAAAAATCAAATTTCGGACATTAAAGGTTTTTTTTTTTTTTCAGAATTTTGACATTAAAGTCAGAATTCTGACTTTTTTCCTCAGAATACTGAGATTAAGTCAGAATATTTACTTTTTTCAGAAATTAAAAAAAAAAAGAAAAAAAAATATTCTGAAATTTCTTTTTAATGTTCTGGGGAAAGTCAGAATTCTGACTTTTATCTCAGAATTCTGATTTTTTTTTCAGAAATATATATTTTTTTAAATCTCCAGATTTTTTTTTTTTTATTTTCTTTGTTTAATGTTCTGGAAAGTAGTCAGAATTCTGAGGAAAAAGTCTGCATTCCGACTTTTTCCCCCGTTAGAATTCTCTTTTTTTCAAAATAAGAAGAAAAATAATTATAATTAAAAAAAAATCTCCCTAATTTTTTTATTAGATGTTCTGGAAGAATACTGAGGGTAAAAAAGTCAGAATTCTGACTCTTTTTCTCAGAATTTTCTTTTTCTTCAGTTGCCCTAATCCTCTTCCATAAGAGGTAGACTGGGGGAGATGGGGCTTAAACTGGTGAAAGACGATCACTCTGTTTCCTGAGCTACAGCCACCACGAAGATGCACACCGATACTCCATCATACTGCGTGTGTTTGGGCCACACTGAAACTACTTGCAATTGTACTAACTTTCATTTTAAGAAAAAAACTTATTTCACTGTTAAAGAGCCCTTCACTCTCAGCCCGCAGGTTAACCCGCGGTTACTTAGAGGTTTGGAAAACAAACACTATAAGTTTAAGCTTCAAACTTTCCTTTTTGGCAAAGATTATAATTAGAGCTGGCTGGTAACCCTTCTAAATATGACATCGTCATCATTTATTTCTTCTCTTTTTCTTTCCCAGCAGGTATCCATTGCTAAGAGTACTTGTTGACTCATTTCCTGTATTCTGCAGCCCCAACCAGTCAAGGCTGATGGTCAGATTACCTGGTTCTGCTGGAGGTTCTCCTTCCTGTCAGGAAGTTGGTTTTAAATGGTTTAAATAAACCATTATAAACTGGACTAATCTATATAATGGATTTGTAACAACTGGATTATAATAGTACAACAATAAATTGCAATGAATGTGACTGTGCCTGCAGTGAATGACAGCTCTGAACAAGATGAACTAATCTGAATTGAATTCATATTAATCAAAGGAATTTGAATTCTAAAATTGTGTGGCAGGAGGGCACCAGGTTGCTTCGGCTTATTTATTAAAATTTTTTAAAACTTTAAGTAAAGAGAAGAAATTTACCAAGGCCATTTCTTTTCTGGTGAAATGGTGTAGCTGCATTATGCAGGGTATAAATGTGTGGCTTTGGGTTAATTACTTTTTATCTGTTCTTTATTGATAAGAAAAATAATCTTGGATTTACCTTTAACAGTAACAACCTTCATCAGATACAGCTGCTTATCAGACTTGTACAATAATGAATGAACTTCTGCAGCTCTGCTTAAATAAACGCACAGCAGCTTTACCAGGTTGGGCTTTGGATTCTGGCTTGGCCTTATGAAAATAGAAAAATTCTACTTTTTCTGCGTTTTGTTGCTGATTGTCGTGTTTCATAGTGTAAAATTCCGAGCTGCGGATCACGGACACCATCCCCACATTCTGCCGCTGATCACAGATCCAGGCGCGTGTCTGTATGTCTGGTGCAGGTTTCAGCTGCACAGCCGTTCATCATTTACCCATCAACCCCGGTCCGATCATCACTCCTCATCAGGTTGTTGTCTCCTCCAGAGTTGTCTTGTTTCAGACTCATAATCTCTGGTTATTCCCTTGGTTCACATCTGCCTCCCCCAGAACCAGCCTGCAGTTCTCTCACGTCCCTGAATTAACCCACCTGAAAACACATCCTGCCTTTCACCTCAAAGATAATAAAGCTTTTTACAAAGTCCTTGCTTTGAGGTTCATCAGATTGCAGATGAAAAACAAACAAAAAAACAATAAATAAAACAGTGCTGCTTTAAAACCCCAACCATGATGCTCCCTCTGCTGTGTCTCTCAGGTGAGATGAGGTTTGTGATGGTGTGTCCTCTTTTTCTCTAGTTTTTCTCCATCATCCTACAAATTATGACTTAGAATAAATCAGTTATAACAGTTTATGAGATTAAACCTGCTTTAAAGCAACACCCCATAAATTCATGACTTGAAAACTTTGTCTTTCTGACTCATTTTGATGCCACACTTACATTCATTAGGCTGTTGTTGTCCCAAGGCTGAGAAACCATACTTCATAACTTTTTTTACACAGATTTTCTACATTGTACTTTAGATTTATAAGTGATCATCATATAGACAGTTATTTCTTGGCCAAATATGCACATTAATAGCAAGTTTCCAAGAGAAGCAGTGACATTTGAATCATAAACGTCCATGTAAATGCCTCCAACAGCCGAGCCGAAGTTCTGAAATACAGTTTCCAAACTCCTGCAGATAAGGAGGATGCTCTAGTTGTGTCTCTTTGAAGAGCAGTGTGATTAAAAAGCACTGAATTAGATTTAAAACATTGGATGACAGTGACAGGTGGGTGAAGCTGAGTGCCAACACACTTCAGGTGAAGTTAGGAAAGAAAGCATGACAAGTCTTCCCACAGTCCCCCTTATAGCCCACATGGCGGGATACATTCACATCAGATGAACGCCACAGCCCACGAACAGCAGGAAAAGTCCAGCAAACAAGCCGAACATCCGGGAAACACAACCTGACCTGCAAAAAAACGTGGAATGCCTTATTTCTTTTCTTCCGCCCTTCAAACCCGGTAATGATGGAGGAGTAAAAAGCGACATGATTGGTGGATGCAGCCAGCAGAGGAGAAATGTAAACCCCTTGGTTTTGTTGCATTGGAGGGGGGGTTGAAAGCTGAACGCTCCCCTCTTGTTTTTTTTTTTTTTCTTCCTCCCTTCAATGACAGCAGCCGGAGCCAGCCGGTCGGTGCGGTGGGAAGCGTCCTCCGGTGCGAGAAGGATCTCCCTGCAAGTGTGCGGTAAGGACGGCAACACACAGCAGGCAGTGTGAGGAAAGCTCACATCAATGCGAATCACCAGGAAGGCTGAAAAAACGCACACAATACACAATGGTGTTGCCTGGGGCTGCCGCGATAGCTCTCAGACAAACCCGGCAGAGCCTCGCTCGGCTTGCTTGCTTGACAGCTGCAGGGCCAATGGAAATATGCATGGAGCCAGCTGCGCAAGGCTGCAGCCAATGGAAGAATGTGAAATGCTGAGCTGCGACTGGACCTGCATGGTGAGGTTAGGCTGGCTGCAGCAGCCACACTGCCGCTAAACTTCCACCAAATAAAAAGCTGTTTGTGTTTTGGCTGCTGCAGAGGCCATTTTAGGTAAGAAGCGTCCTTTAAGTTTTGGATGCGGCTGGTTTGTGAACGCGGATGCGTGTGCATGCGCGCGTGGTGTCTAGACTTGGCTGGGGTGACAAAACAGTGCGGGACTCCGGCATCCTGACTGAATGAACTCCGGTGCTGGTAGCTTTATGTGGATTAAATAGATATTGCGCGGAGTTCCACTCCTCTTTTCTCCTCCCTCCTCCCCTCCTCTCATCCCCCCTCCCCTCCCTTCACCTCCCCATCTCTCTCTCCTCTCTCCCCTCCCTCCCCTGCCTGCTAATTTTTTATGCATTTTTCTAAACTGTCATGGCGATTTTGTGTCCTTGGAAATAAAAAGCGCCAGGGTTTTTCGGGCTTACCGGGGTGATGTCTCGCCGGTGAGAGCGTGTGACCAGAGTCCGGAGCAGGTGAGCTGTCCGCCGGGGAGGGTTTTTCTGTGGAGAGATGTCCCTGAGAAGGAGTTTTAGAGGCTGTCCACACGTGTAAGGAGAGGGCTGTTATAATGTATTTACAACAGCGATGCAGTGACATTACAGAGCTAGCGGAGAAAGCTAGCGCTGCAGCTACGAGTGCTAACATGAAATAGGACACAATGTCTCCTTTTTCTCTCTCGGTGTGTGTGTTTTGTGTCTTTTGTCCCGAGTCGCCTTTTTGCTCGCCGGGAACTTCTTTTTTCATCCCAGCGAGCTCTCCCAACTTGTGGCAATCTTGTGGCTTGCAACATGAAGCTAGCCGCGCGTTAGCCCCTGCGTCTGCTAGCATTCATTACAGCCAAAACCTCAAAGAGGTTTCATAAAAGCTAGGTTGTTAGCTTCTTAGCCTATTGACACATTGGTAGCTGTAGGAGCCAGGTGTGCATGCTGGGATAAAATGACTCACGCAAGTGCTGTATATCATTTAGTGTTATCCTTTTATGCATGTCACTTTCACCTGGCCAGGTGTAACACACAGGGCAATAAATAAGGAGAGCCAAAAGATAACCCATGTGTCAGTATTTACACACTATGGGGATTTTAATGAATATGAATATGAGAAATAAGTGTAAAATCTTAAATTCAAATAGGTTTTCGGTCATTTTCATGCTTGCTACCATCACCTCTGGGTTTTTTGGTATGTCCTCTGCAGTTGGATTAAAACAGTGAATTTATAGATGGGTTAGAGTGCTTTTGTTTGGTGACAAGCTGAAAAGATGCTGGTCCTGGTTGTCAAGACTACCCAGTTGGCCTCCAGGGTGTCCCACTGTTTGATCATGGGGCAGCGTGGTTGCCCAGTTGTTGAAGACGGCTTTTGCACATGATTTGTCCCAGTTTGTTTGCGTGTTCACCTTGCAAAGGTGTGTCCTCCCTCCCACAGCTTACTTGGGATACAGCTGTGTGTGGTCTGACTGTGGAGGGGAGATCTGCATGTGTCTGTATTGTCCGTTCATTGTGACATCTCTGTCTGACATGTGCTTAGAAAACGGATGTTATGTTTGACTTCTCTGTTCTTGAGACAGCTGAGGCAGCATTGCGTCTCTAAGTATGTTTAAGGTGATAAAGTTTCGCCTTATCACATAAATTAAAGACAAAAAGAAGATGATCTGCTGGTTTATCTCACACAGATGCAGGATTGTAGTTTATGACAGACTCATCTGAAACCAGGTGGAGAGCTTGCGTCGACTTTTTAACATTTCCACATTTTCTTGAAAGCACAGCTTGACCCTGCATATGATTATTGGTTTCTTTTGTGTGTGTGTCTGCTTCAGTTTAACTGAGTTTTAACTTTTCTGTTTTTAAACAGCAACGATTCAAAGCCATTGTTTTTTGTGCATTCCTCATATTAATGTTGCAAGTTGATAAAACAGACACCAAGCTTGGCGCAGGGATTGTCTTGAAAGGGACACCTGTTGCAGAAAAATACAAGCTCCAAGTGTTTGATTGTATTCTGCTACAGAAAACTCAAGACTCAGCGCTGCATTTACATGCAGCTCATTGCACTACAATGGGTAAACAATATTCTTCACACAAAAAACAAAATATAACAAAACTTGTCTAATGATATGGAATATATTAACTCTTTTAAAGTAGAAGTTATTATTATCAACGTTTGTTACATTACAGTTAAAGTAGCTGCGTTTACATGGAGCACTTGTGATCTGATTGAATGACCAATCAAGATAAAAATGTGTCATTTTAACACCTCAGCTTATCCAATCAGCCTCAATCAGAATGAATTTCCTGTCTGGTTGAGAGGGGTGATTAAAAGCTTTTGCAATCAGATCAACATGATAAAATAACCATGTATACAGTCATTTAGCTGGTTTCTGTCATGCATGTTGTTTCTGCGTATGCTTGGACCATGTGGGGATGGGGGGGTTATGTGACATGAGCATCAGGAAAGACTTGGAAAAATGGCGGCAACAGAACCGGACTGTGGTACATACGTTTCATTGGAAACTGAAATGAGGATAATTAAGCGTCTCCATGGTTGACAGGCTCCAAACAAAGAGTCGCTCACGCGGGTAGTTGATCAGGTTTGATAAGATCCTCTTTAAAGTCGCTCTTCTTCTGAATTAGCCCACATTGTGCATGTCAAAAGCGTTATGGTCATACAAAAATTCCCATCATGTTGACACACAACTGATGGATCAAAGTAACAAGCATCATGTAAACATGTCAGCTGGAATCTCTGATCAGATTAATTTCAATCAGATGAAATGAATATTTGCCCTTTACATCCAACAGTTATTTCAGTGTTTCCTGCCACTATATCAAGTTGATCAGTTTTAAATGTTTTCTATACAATGCCAAGTCACAGCAGATGTCTTCTAGAACAGCTTTATACTGTGTTTTTTCTTTAAAAACTGAGCAGTCTGTTGTTATGATTTACAGACAGCATGTCCTAGCTGCTCTCTGTGTCCAGTGTAGTTCTGCCCTGATGCCACACACATAGATGTGTGTGTGTGTGTGTGTGTGTGTCGCACAGGTGACCACTCTTCTCCCAGCGTACAGAGGGTGTGCTGGAAAACACCTGAAAGTCAAACAAAATCATCAGCATTTTCTAAACTCTACTGGGTGAAGATGGAAACACCTGCTAGGAACAGCTGGAGTATTTCGGTGTTACACCGAGAGCATCGCGTCCATTGCAGGAACCAACAGGTTTTACTAATATCAACGTGTTATGAGATCTGAATTTTAAGCATATTTAGAGCGACCCCACTAAATGAAACAGGTTTCATTAAGATATTTAAAAAGTTAAATGTATTTCTGTCCTGAATTTTTAAAATGATTCTACTTCAGTCATTTATGGAAAATTCATCAGTGAGGTTTGGAAATGTGACGTGACTTTGTCTCATACAGTGTGATGCTATAATGGGTTGGTTACCTGCTGCAGAGTTCATGAATACATGATTCAGCTGATCTTAAGGTTGATATTTGCATCCTGTTTATTAAGCCTGTATGTTGCACATAAGAAACTAACACCGAAGAGTCCAAAATAACCAGTTATTATGCAGGATACTGTCTCTTCTGGCTATCATCCTTGCAGTCCTTTATAAGCGTTTGTCAGGTTGGTGTCATCACCCCCAAGGCTCTGAATTTGGGGTAAACTCTGTGTTTGTTATTATTTTATTAGACAAATGTTCCTGTGAATCACTGAATGCACAGTAGCTGCTCTGTGAATCAGAATCCATCCCTCATTCTCCAAACTCCTCCAACTTTCATCTTCTGCAGGTGGGACGCTAACTTACCCCACTTCTGGGAAAAAAAGAAGTCCCTTTCAGTTTAATGAAGTACTTGCAGTGCAGAGTATGTAGGAACAATAGGTGTGCTGTGAATTATGCAACGGAATAGAACCCTCCTCAATATGTACAGTACAAGTCAAAAGTTCAGACACACCTACCGAAGGTGTACTGAAACGTTTAGTTTGCTTTTCATGATTTGCCTGAACAGCGAACCTGTCTCTTTCTAATGAAGAACCTGGAGGAGAATTTGCTCAACATGATATTTAGTTAGTTGGTGTAGGTAAGAATTGCATGTTCAGCACTTGCAGGGACTCTGCTGGTACACGGCGTTTAATGACAAAGGGTTTGACGCTGTTCATTATTAACTCGTGACATCAGTGAACACGTAATTCTTTCAAACAGATGAAGGCTTTTAATACATCTCATATCGACCTCTGAATACTGTACAAATGTGAAACAAACCTGTCATGAAGATCTTTAGTTTGACTGAAGGCATAGCAATGATTAATTTTGTGAAGCATTATTTCCAAATTAATTGACTACAGGGTTAATAATTATGTTTGTTTAAGAAATAGCTGTAATCAAATGACGCCTTTTAATGATTTTTAATTTTAAGAACGAGTGAAAGAAAAATAATATTGCTCATCATCAATGACCAACCTGTTCATATGAGCATTTCAGCACGCGAGAAATGTCGTTATTTGCTGGCTCATAAGTCGCCAAATGACATCACAGTGAGAAACTTTCACACGTGCAGTACTGCACATTTAAGCGTTCTCAGTATTTAGTATTTGATATTAGGGCTGTGTTAAACGATTATTTTTTAAACGATTAATCTATCGATTATTTTTTCGATGCATCGATTAATCTAACGATTCACTTTTTTAGCTCGATTCGACTCGATTCGATTATCGATTATGTCCTCATAAATTGACAGACAGCAATTTATATATGCTGATATAGATATCTAAAATGTAAAAAAGAGCATGAATAAAAAGGCAGTGGGAGCAGCAGCCTGTCATGGAGTTTTTCATGAACCAACAGAATGTAAAATTTATGTTGAAAACACAGCAAGTGAAAAACAGGCTTTTAATTCTTTCATTTACATGAAAATAATGATAAAAAAGTCATTATTGAAATAATATGATCATGTAAACTTAGAGGATTTAAGCTAAGACAGATATTATTTTCCAACAAAAGATAATGAAGATAAGTAAACATTCAAAGTTGAACATTATATTGAACATGGGTCTAGCTTCCAGAAAAAGTGCATCTTCATCTTCATTCTGTTAATGCTTAATACGGGTACAAGTCACTTGGCACCCAAAAATTCTTTATTTATCCCAGAAGTGATTACACAATACTATTACCAACAGATGAAACACGAACATGAGGTTGAGAACGTGACTTTAATTATATTCAGTCAGAGATGAGACAGCTCCTGGCATCAGCTGCAGTTCCACCCACGGCCAGCAGATGGAGCTCGTGCTTCATGCTGACCGTCTCAAACAGGCCCGACGTGTCTGAAGACATGGCGTCGATCTCACGGAAGTTGTCTCATGTCTCATGAGGCTTCGGATTCGCCATCCCTACTATATAGTTATACCTTCGATAAACGAGTGTGGGCCTTCACTGCCTTACACTTTGGAAACTTGGAAGAGCCACTCGCGGAGATCGCGCCGCCATCTTTGTTTTAGTCTGAAGTCGCATGGCGCCGCCATCTTTGTTTTGGTCTGACGACGCATCGGTACGCATATTTTGCGTCGACGTATTTTTTGCGTCGACGTAATCGGTTACGTCGACGAATCGTCCCAGCCCTATTTGATATGCTACATTGGCAATTCACAAGGGTACTGAATGGGTGACATACACATTTGAGTCATGGTGCAAAGAAGACCCAGGTGTGCCACAAGGCATCATGGGAAATAAGCAGCAACTGTTACAGGCTATAATGGATGGTTTATGATTACTAGCACATATGAATGGACGTTGCGGGAAAAATAAAATAATTCCATAGAAAAGCCAAAATGCGCCTTATCATGCTTAGACCAAGAAAAAAAAAGTATGTTCTCGCACCTGCGCAATTCATTTGTTATCTGGACGTGGTCATCTCACAGCAGCTCGGACGGAAGGGCTGCTGCTGCATCGGGACAGCGTGAACAGTGAATGAGTGTCGGTAAAACGGAGAGGGAGGGGCCGACGGCAGGCAGCACCCGGTGAACAGGCGGAGAGCAATTTAAACTTTATCTGTCTCCACAAATACCAGGAAGAAATTGCCAGATTTGTCTCTAGTCGCTTTTTTAAAAAATAAGTCGCTAAGTTACTGTACCAACAATGCATTTCAGACTTCAGTACGTGGAGTTAAAATAAAAGAAGGTTGTTCCATGAATGATGATGGTCATTATTATTTAAGTGCAAATTTACGTACGATTTCTGGTGTTGTTTTGCACGCGTTCAGTTTCTTTGTTGTTTTTAATCATCTTGTGAAACAGCAGGACAGTTCTGCTCAGATCTACCTGTCAGGTCAGTAAGCTTCCTCTCGCTCACTGTGACCTTTGAAACATTTGGCTCATGAAAAGATCACCCAGACCCACTTGTGTTGATAAAGTCCCTGAAGTTCTGACATGGACAAAATCAGGAATCGGCTGCAGAAAACTGGCGATGTTTTTGGAAACGAGTCTTCAGACTGGAAGACTCAAACACGCAGTTGTAGTTTTCTCTTGGTGTGGTCATTTGATGCTCTTCAGCTGATTTGTTTATTTTAGGTTTGCTGTTTCTGCGGATGGAGGAAGACTGGATGTTTGAGCTGGTCGAGAGAAAACTCAGATTATCGAGATGGAAGGCTGTCGTTTCTGTTTAAGGGTGAGAAGACAGCTGTGTGCAGACAGCCATGTTCCTCTTAAGGTGATGAAGAATCTGTACAGCTGAGAAAAAAATGTGTTTTCCTGAGTTTTCTTGTTCCTTTATCTGCATTGTTCACAGAATATGCGATGTGTTGGTTAAATGTTTTAGTAGAGCATATTATTCTGAGATTAATCCCTGTTTTGGTGATCATAAGAGCAAATGAGAGGCATTTACAGACCACAGTGCTGCTGATCGTCTGCACAATGAAATCTGGGCTGAACTCATTAAGCTGCCTCAATAAATGCAAATGTATAAAACTGTGGTATACAGGGATGGGTATTGTTATGGGTTTATCAATACCACTCCTCTTAACGATACTCATTATTGATCCAGTACTTTATCAACACCTTTATCTGTACTTTTTATGATTTGAATAAACTTAAGAAGATGTAGATGATGGCCTACACCATACACAGCCTTTCCAAAACTGGGGGTCCCAAGATGATTTCAGGGTGTTGCCAGATCATTATAAAACTAATAAAATAATTGATAATATTAGGGATGTCAAAATTGATGTGCATTCAGAGGGATTAAACTGTGAAGTTCTCCTGTTCATTGTCTAAAGAAGTAAATTATTATTCATGCCATGTTAAAAATCCGTAATTAACATCTCATTTTGAGAAGCTGATATTGGGATTGTAGGTGGTTTGATTGAACTGAATCCAGTGAAAAACGCTTCCTCCTGTGTATTTATTAAGTTTGTTATATCTTTAAAGCCTTAATGCCGACTCACACCAGATCCATGGTTTTGTTTCAATCTCTGCGGCGCGTCGACTCACACTGGGAGCGTGTCAGAGGCCCGTCTCTCTGTATGCTGTGTTCACGTGCCGAGCAGATGTCTGACAGAGCATCACTAATAACGCCGCTAACATTATACCTGTGGCGGGTCTCCACGGCTGAGTAGGGGTTTTTTTTTTACGGGGCAGTATTCCCTGCCCCTCCTTAATGCAAACCTGGGTCTGCGTTTGTGATTGGTTGGGAGGAAGTAAAGACCGCTTTGTGATAGGCTGTAATGAAAAAGGAAGGAAAACTTTTTTTTTTTAAAATCAAATTTTCTAAGAACCTTTTTTTTAATCGCAGACACGCCCATTGATCTTTATATATTGTTATTGAGTTATTGGCCTCTTACACAACTGGCTTCGTCTTACACAACTTCCCTCTCTTCCGTGATGAAAACACTGGAGGTCGAATCTGAGGACTTCACTGTTTGTTTTAAAGTTTTAAAAAAGCTATAAAAGAATAGCAGATAAACTCAAAGGAGAAGAAAAACACAGCATCAGGAGTTTGGGTTTGGGTAGGAGGATGCCATGGTTTGGGTTTTTGTTGGATTTCTGTTCTGTCCCTTAGTTGCTGGTCTTATTTCCTGTTTTATTTTGTAGGTTTATTCCTCTGCATCCTCTTCTGTCCACTTCCTGCTCATTAGACCTGACTTTTTTCGTTAATTCCCTCACCTGCTGTTGTTTTGTAATTGGCTCCCCGGTATCCAGTTAGCTGGTTTTCAGCTGTCTTTTGTTGGATCGTTTTTATGCAATTTTCTGTTCTTAGTGTCTCAATATTTTTCCAGTGTATAATTAGTTGTACTTTGCTTAGTCTCATCACTAAAACTGCAGCGTTCATCTGTGTTCATCTCCAATTCTGCATTTGGGTTAATTTCTAAGGATAGACGATACATCGGCCGGCGGATATTCTAGGCCAATGTTTGCATTTTTTGCTGGTATCGGCCGATACGTTGGGTGTGTTGGGCAATAGTGTATTTGTGCCGAACTGATCGGTACACTACTCTCGGTTCGGCACAACCTTGTACCGAACTGTTGGGTGCAGGATTTGTTTATTCAGCTATTTATTGTTTAATTTTTTGGCGTGCCACCGGACATAATGGCGGACTGACTGTGAAACCTGGCCTCCAATTGGTGCAGCACGCTTCATCCTGTTTATAACAATTGTAACAACATAGCATGTGAGTTTGTTGAGCTAGAGAAAGCGCAAGCAGCGTGCCAACTCGGTTGGTTATGAACACAGAAACACTTCCAACATGTTAAGGCATCTAAAGTGACCCCACACAAGTTTGAATGTTACCGGTACGACTAGAAAACAGACTAACTTGGTGCAAACAAGTGTAAAAACAGCAGTATGTTACTTATTTATGCATGTCTTTATTAAGGCAGTCTGACCAGAAAAGTAACCTGCTGTGATGTTCAGTTTTTTGTGAGGAGGATGAGTGAAATGAAAGAGGAGCTGTTTCTGTTAAATGCTGCTCTTAAAACTCAGATGGTGTCACTTTAGATGTGAAACCATGTTTTTTTCCAGTTTTTCACTGAAAAGTCACAAACAGCAGAATTATATATTATTTTTTTAAATATTTTCTTTAGTTTTGGTTAATTATCTCATTCAAACAAAATAACAAACAGCTTTGATGTTAAATTTTAGTGAACTTGTTAATGGAACATATTTGTATTTTTTTCCATAACTGTACTGAAGAAAAACTGAACCGTGACTTGTGTAGCACGGTACATACTGAACCGTGATTTTTGTGTACAGCTACAGCTCTACTTTTCACCTTTGCTTATGACATAAATCTAACCGTCAACCATTTCATCATCCTGCGCATGACTAGTTTAACACTACTGTCAGTGCATGTCTCAGTACTTTGGGGGGAAATGCATGCAGGCTCAGACACAATATCCAAACAGGTGGACTCCTGCTGACTTTTTACTGTTAAAAAAAAAAGTAAAAATGAAACAAATTAAACTTTTAATATTGAGAAAAACTTGGATGTGTAACTTTTAAACATGAATATCAATGTGGAAGGATGTTAGAAGTGGTGAGGAGCTGGTTTTAGTCTTTAGCACACTACACAATTATGTTTAAAAATAAACATTACCTGCATGTAGGTTCTCTCTGTTTGCTGGAAGTCTCTGTAAATGTAGTAACAACGATTTCAGAGTGATGGTGTGATTCATTGTCACAGCTATTGGTGCAGACAGGGAGGGGAGGTTGAGTTGAGACTTTAAAAATAACACAGTAGTGTCCTGTTGTCCAGTTCGCTGCTGTGTCTCAGCAGCGGAGCAGGTCAGACGGATGCTCGGTGTTAGAAAAGCGTGTCATCAGGAGATGCTGCAGAAGTTCCTTGTTGCTCTGAGTGATGGAAGCGGCCGAGCTTCAGCGCTTTGTAACCTGGACGAGGATGCTGTTTTCTTTGTTCCCTGGTTGGATTGTTCTTGCACTGAAGTTGGCACAGAGCGAGGAGAGGCTGTGTTCCATTTTAAAGACGTGCCTCACAGAGCATGCTAACACACGTGCATCAGGGAACACAGGGTTGAATCCGGTTTTGGTTTTTAGACAGACGTCTGCTCCTTCTCCTCCTTGTCCCCAAAGCAAGTTGCCTCCTGACGATTCGCAGCAGTTCGGCTCCTCTCATTTGTTGCAAGGGCGAGTGATGGAGCAGAGGAAATGCAGGTCAGGGAAAAGGGAGCAGGTCTCTCTTCTGTGAAGGTCGGAAAGGTTTCTGCTTCAGCATCCACCTTCTTAGGATACAAAAAAACAAGACAAACCTGAAAGCTGTTTAATGTAGCAAAGATTGCCGTGGTTCATTTCTGAGTTTCTGTGCTCTCTGGTGTTCAGTAAAACACTGGGATGCACCAACTGATGTGCCGGATTTTCGTATGACAAGCTTGATGGACTATCCATAAATTCCACATAAAGCAGAAAGTAGCAGCATCTTGCTATTTCATGTTAAACGAAGATGAACTCCACTCCGTCCCGGATGCAAAACTTACTGCTGTTTCTGAGTCCCGGGACGCCTCTGGGCAGCGACGGCTCGAAAATGCGCATAATGAATGTTGGTGTTCCATTAAAACAAGTCAGAAATGCATAGTTTTAAGTAGGGGTGGGTTTAAAGAATCGATTGATCAATTTTAATCAATTCAAGCTTAATTTATGCAAGATTGATTCATAAAATTAAAAGATAATTTTTTTTTTTTTTCCCCATGCCTGTTCTTTTCCGGTGAAGTGACTCTAATCTCACGTGATTTAGGGTGCTTTCACACCTACACGATTTGGGCCGGTTAAAGCGGACTGGAGTTTGGAACACCTGCGAGTACGGTACGTTAGGGCAGGTGTGAAAGTGGACCAGTTTGTTTTGGTTCAACCAAAACAAACTGGTCCACTTTCACACCTGAACCGTACCAAGACCGACCTCTGGATGTGGTCTCGGTACGGTTCCATGTGGACTCCAGTATGGTTTGCTGATGGTGAGAACGCTGCGTGGTAGGGATGCATGATAACTATTTTTTAAAACCGATAACCGATAAATTTCAACTCCTAAAGGCTGATAACCGATAACACACATACATACCTAACTATACCAAATAAAAAATTCCAACTGTATGGGGTAGTTTGAGTCTAAAATAAGATGGGCTAAGAGGTTTGGAAACAGTTTGGGGTCTCCCCTGTGAAGCAGCAGCTTTCTTTCCCCAATCGCAATATCTCAACGTGAAAAGCATAAAAGTGGGATTTTCAACTTCTGCATTTCCGATCTTAAAAATTCCAACTTTATGGGACATAAGTTATCGGGGTATGTCCTCATGATATCAGACTTATCGGAATGACGTCATAATTTCCTGTTATCGGCCCGATAATTATCGACCCGATAATTATTGTGTATCCCTACTGCGTGGCCTCGATTCAGCCCATTTACAGCTGTTCCGTTCATTCTACATGATAAATGAAACAGAAGCTACCGGAGAAATCGGCAAAGATGTCTCCGAAATACAAGATGGATCAGGTTCGGAGCTTAGACTGTTGGTCTTGCAACTTTGCTTCTCTATGTGAGGAGAGGAAAAAAAACTTGCTGTGCTCTCGTGCCATATGCGAGTTTCATGCTGTAACAGCAGCAGTATTTGCGCTTGCTGCATAAGTAATGTCGATAACATATCGCCACAAATATGAGCAGAAGAGCACAACAAACATATATAGCCTTTTTTTTTTCTTCCGGGATTATTCCTCTTTGCCCGCTTCGCCAACAGCTTTAACACAAAACACAGTGTTTTCTGAACAGCGCCGCCACATGCTATAGCGATTGTTTTGTTTGCAGAAGTACTGGTGTGAATGTGAACCAGACTAGTTGAGAAGTGCAACATTGTTAAAACTTTTGGCCGAACCGAACCACTGTACCGGACTAACGGGTGTGAAAGCACCCTTAATGATACGTGGCGAGACCTACACAACTGAGAGATCGGTTCTCCTGTTCAAACTAGGGCTGCACGATTCTGGGAAAAATGTGAATCACAATTTTATTTTTTTTTTTGCTTAAAATTAAGATCACGATTCTCTGGCACGATTTTTTTTTTCCCCCAAATTTTTTATTGCACAAATAAATTTTTAACAAAACAACCTATTCAAAAGGTAGTTCAAAATAAAGCATGTGTTTGCACAAGAGCTTTGTTGAAGCACTTCTTTGGCTGATGCGTAGTTGTAGTTCTTTACCATTGGTTAGGGGGTGGGGAGGCAACGGCAGTGCTGCATTTGAGGGCGTTCCGGAATCTGGGAAGAATGGAAATTTATTTCAGATGCAGCTCGTGATTAGCTCATAATTGGCTCGTGATTAAAGGCGTTATAGAAAATGTTTCTTTCATATTGTTCTGAAATGCTGAAACATCTTCTAAAGCGCCTTTAAAAATGCTTCAGAATTGTTGTGGGTAGAAATGAGATCACGTGTATGGGCGAATTGAGATCGCGATTTTTTTTAATGATTAATTGTGCAGCCCTAGTTCAAACTAAGCTTCTCTGAGCCTTTAAGCCAGAGCTAATGTCAAATACAAGTTGTGTCATGGGCTATATGCCCGGCTCCCTACTTCCTAACTTCACCCCTCTTCCTTCTTTCATTACGTACAAACCCAGTGTGCCCAACCACCCCTCCTCCAGCCAACACAGAGCGGGCTCAAGGGGCCATTCAGCTTTGGATTACGTTTGTCTGCTCGCTATCGAGCAGTTCATTACTTTTCACATTAGCAGTTAACACTAAGACCGCGGTCGCCATGTTCAACAGAATGTTTTGAAAACGACAGGAAGTAACGTCACGATGCACATACTATTAATCCTCTACAGTCTTTGAATAAATCTGACAAGTCACAACAGAAGTCATTTAAATGCTCATTTCTTTAAACAGGTTATTAAATAGTCTGGTGTTACTTGTATGAATTACATGACGACACGTCATAACTGCTGGTGTTCACGCGGAGTTGTAAGCACATGGTGCACACACAGGTGTTTGTGTCCGTCACCGGATAGAGCGCGCGCCGCGGAAAACGTGTCAACAAGCTTAAGAAAAGACACCAAGATGAGACTTTTATCGAACTCTGCCAGGGATATGAAGATGGAAACACTCTCCCTCTAGTGAGGAGCAGCTGGAGTCTTTCTCCTTCTGCTGCTACGCCGAAAACATCATGCTCATCACGGGAACGCGCACGGCTGATCAAGCTTTATGGTAGGAATTTCTGAGTTGTACTGCAGTCTAAAAAAATGATTCAATGTTATTTATAAGTTTTATTAATGTCAACACCTTATGTGAGATCTGAACTTAAAAATTATGAATGAAACGGTCTTCATCAGGGCGTTAAAGTTTTAAATTCTGCTTTTTATCACAGCATTTGTGGCTGTGAACTTGCATGACAAACTGACTGGTAGGTTAAATGTAGACACATAAGATCTGATCGCTCCCAGATATCTGATTTTAGTGGTCATGTAAACAGACTCAGTGTTTTATACAAATAGTTATCTGAGAAAGTCTTTAATATTCAGGGAAAAAAATGTGTTGTTACAAAAACATCTGTAAATGAATTGAAATCAAATCTCATTTAATTGAAATTGAATCGAATCAGGATGCTGTGAATCGAATCGATTCAGGAAATTTGTGGTGATACTGAGCCCGATTTTTAAGGCCTAAAATTTACGTTGTGTGTCTTTAAGTTCTGACTGATGCACAAAAAGAAAGCATTTTAAAATGCACAAAGTTTGAAATAATTTTTCACCCCGTTATATTCTGATGTTGATAAGCTGAGGTTGTTTGTGATGAATGAACCTGACATTTGTTGTACTGTATCTGACACCATATTGTGACAGTATTTCACAGTATGCAAGTCTACGAATGAGTTTGGATGTCAGCTATGATCTATTTAGTCTACATGACTAGATGTCAGTGTGAATTTTACCATGTGAGGCTGAAAATGAGGAAGATGAGCATTTCTGTGACAACTGCAAAATTTTACATCTTGTTTCCACATACTCATTCTCACACTTAAATTTATCTCTTATTGCGGTTGGTTGCATTTTGAACAGAGCAGAAAGCCAATTCTACTTTGCATCGGTTTCCCTTTCTTGCACTTTTTGGTTGTCAATAGTTACGCTAAACCCACAGTGTTGTAGATCTGTTGTTTTCTTGTTTACATCAGTCTGGCAGGTTTTAGATGTTTACGTGATCTAATACACCAGAGTCAAATTAAATGGCTCTCAACAGCTTGTTGTCAGGTTATGCCCAAACATGTTGACCTATTAATCTGATTCAGGTTTGCTGCAGCAAGAAACATCCAAAACCTGCACTGCTGTGGCCCTTGAGGACCAACTTTGGACACCCCTGGTTTATGTGGACAGCAATACTCTGGTTAAGCCCCCCCTCTCAATAAGTCCCTGCTATGTAAACAGCTTTTTGTTTGTCTTGATTCTCTTAAAGGGACTAGAGGCAAGATTAAGAAACCAAACTCGCGACTCCGCGAGCCAAGCCGTCACGGGAGCGTGCACAAACTGAAGCCTGTTCAAGGCAACGGAGAGAGATGTGGATGGAAACATTCTTTTTGGTATTTAGTGCTTCATCACCTATTAGTATTAAAAAAAATGGACATGCATGTTTGTTTGTTTTTTGAATTCCTGCCTCTAGTCCCTTTAATTGTAGTGGTGCAACAGATACAGTTGTGTGAAAAAAGTGTTTGCCCCTTCCGGATTTCTAATTTTTTTGCATGTTTGTCACACTTGTATGTTTTAGATCATCAAACAAATTTAAATGTGTGAAAAAGATAGCACAAGTAAACAGAAAATGCAGTTTTTAAATGAAGATTTTTATTAGTAAGGGGGAAAAAAATCCAAACCTCCATATGAATTCCTGTTTCAGATCAAAACATGTTTTTTGAGTCGGGGGTTGGATGGATTTTTTAATCAGTTAAAATAGAAAAAGAACAAGACAAATTTAACTCTCCATTTATTTAGTTATTACAGTATTTTTGCCTGTTAAAAACATTAAAGTCAGGCTTCGTTTCATTCAATAATATAAAATGGATTAATGGTAAAGAAATGATGATAACAGGACGAGGACCTGGAAGATGCCTCTGTATTCGGCCAGTTTCTCCCGTCATGGCTGCTGGTGCTCGACAGCGAGGCTCAGATTAGAGTTGCACGGTACCAACGGTACCCACGGTACCCCACGCTACCAGATCATAACGGTTCCTACTATACTAGAATTTATACACGACGGTACTACCGTGGATTACTACAACCCGGTCCAGTTTAGCTAGTAGCGTCCGTCTCTACTCTCTTCCCTGCTTCTCTCACTGCATGCTTCTCCCTGTCAACAAACCCACATGGCAGCTACTGCAACCTAACCAAACAGCTGCTGAATGATTGGCTGTTTGCCGCTTACTGGTGACGTTCATGGATATGATAGGCTGTTTACGCACGTTGGATCCGCCCGTCTGTAAACTGATGGCTGTTCGTATGTTTCTACCGGCAAGAAGGAAGTCCATAAAGACAGCTCCGCTTCTTAAAAAAAAAAAAAAAATCGGCGAAAAACAAAACAAAACAACAAGCGGTCTCGTTGTGCACATGCAGCACTAACACGAAGCACACACTCGGCATGGCAGAGAACGGCGAGTCTGCCGCGGCGACAGCGGCGGGAGTGGCACCAGTGGCACCGCAAATCTTGCTCAAAAAACCAAACTCCAAAAGTCACATTTGAAACTATTATGGCTTAAAACAAGGCACAGACGGTAAAGTAGTAGACGATAGCCGTCCACTGTGCAGGCGCTGCCACCAAGCTATAGGAGCCAAAGGAGGGAACACATCCAACCTCAAAAAACACCTGCAGTGTCGTCACCCAGACTTGTATGTCAAATACCAGATTAGTAGGCCCTGTTTATTTGCTCATTAGCTAATATTAATAGCCTATAATATTAAATTACATTATATGCCCCGTGTACAGGCTGAGGAATGAAGAGTTAAAGGGTGTCAAAGTTTAAGGCACCTAGAAAATGCATAAACATATTATTTCATTAGTTATTACAGGGAACCAGTTCCTTTTATTGTATTTTGTCCTCTGTAGTTTACAGACCCTTTCCAAAAAAATAATTAAATAAACACCTTTTCCATGATATTCTAATTTTTGGAAAGGGTCTTTATAGAACTGAGCTACAGTTCAATGAAGTAGCCTTTGATATGCCTTTGCACAAGTTCTATTCTACTTCAAAGAATACCTCAAAATTTGACTGGACAAACAATCAGTGGATCTGTTTTGTTTTTTTTAAGTATTTGATAAATGTTGTTCATAACCATATTTGTTTCAGTCTAATTCTTACTTCACAAGTGTTATGTTTATTATGCACCAAACAGCATTATAAGTAACAAGTATGTATAACTTGTACAAACACAGTTCATATAAGGAATAATAATTAAAAAAGGGTGCGGTATCGTGATACTACCCGGAACCGTGATACTTTGTCTGGTATAGTATCGTGGTTACTCATTTTGGTATCGTGACAACTCTAGCTCAGATATTCTCTACAGTCCAGAGGAGTGGGGTTTTTCTTCTGGAGCAGTCTGCTGTGATGGACCGGGGAAACAATGGTTCAGGGAAGGAGGTATCTGGGGGTTAGGTGCGATTTTTTTGTAAATAATATTTGCATAACATTTAGAAAAGTTTTTATCTCAACTATCCAGGCCACAATCCAGCATCATGGTCAACTTTTCCAGAACCTGCAACAGTTCCTCTGTTAGTTGTGCTGTCTGCAGCAGGAGCATCGACCACATCCTTGTTCAAACTGAACAGTCATCAGTGACTTTTAAGGCGAGACATTACAGGCAAATATGGTAAAGAATTTAACTAACTGGTATCATCTGGTATCATCATCACGTAGGGCTGGGCGATATGGACCAAAAGTCATATCTCGATATATTTAGGCTGACTATCGATATACGATATATATCTAATATTTTTATCCAATACAGCATTGTACACAGACCAAAAACACAAATAATTTAAACAACGGGTGAAAAATGCTCAGCTGTTCAAAACAAATAAACAGAAAACTGAAAACTTATAAAAACTCGCAACAAGAAAACATACACAAAAAATAACAAACCAAAGGCACTTTATAACAAAACAAAACAAACACACATTAACTCCATATCTCGATATGGGCGATGTCCAATTCCATATCCATTAAAATAATCGATATATTTTTCATATCGATATATCGCCCACCCTATCATCACGTAACTTTTTTTCGATGTTATACTGTAAAACAGAGTTCATTTATGTAGTGTACGTCTTGAAGCTACACATACACAAATTCAAGTTTCATATACACAACCTGTGCCACAACTGTTTAATGACATAGTTATCCCCTGGTAATGAATATCTATTTAGTTTTTTTTTTTTAAAGGACATTTGAAGTAGTGATTTGATCTGACAATGATCATAACAAAGGGCAGCCTTTTTTTTTTTTTTTTTTTAATTTTGCTACTTTAAACCCTGCACATTTAAGATTGATTTACAAGATAAAAAATTAAGTTACATAAAATTATAAGATTGAGCTATATTTCAGAGTCCTATATGTTAGCTATCTGTATGTACGCTTACAAATATACTATTTACTCTTCATTTGCCATTCTCCTTGGTTTCTACAGAAGAAACAGAAACAGTCCTGACCTACAGTTTACATGTGTGACTTTGTACACTTAAATGTGATGACAGTGCATCAGTGCTGCAGCCCTCTTCAGGCTAATTTTCCTCCACAAGTCAAGTGGAGAATCAGTGGTAACAATATTTCTTGTTAATTGAAGAGGAAATATTTCTCTTTTGATAATTAAAAGGTATTACTCAGTGGCACAGCTGTAGTGACACACACAAGCGTGCGTTATCAGTCACTACGAGGTCTCCTGGTAAAATTTAAAATGACTAAATCTTAAAGTGGCACTTTGGTTAAAGATGAAGAGATTTGACATTTCAAGATGCCCCCATCTAGTGCGGACATGTTTACCACAACTACAGATCACATCTAGATGAATGCTTCTGGAAAAATGACTGTGAGAAAACTGATTATTTTGGTGTTGTACCTGAGAGTCCTGATCATGTTGATGGAGCTGTTAAAGTCATGTATCTCGTGTCTGAAATGGGCAGGGGGGGTCTCTATGGCAACAGGAGACGAATTGACAATAGTATAATGCTGTCTTGTCCTATTTTCATACTACGTCTCACTCTCTCTGTCTTCATGCCCCCCTCATGTGACCCATCCTCCCACGTTACGAACGTAATGCATCGCACAGGCCTCTGCGTAGATGCCTTGGGGTATATGTGTGTGTGTTCCTGTACTTGCTACATTGAGAGGACTGTTTTGCATGTTCAATCAACAAAGTGAGGTCATTTTTGGAAAGTGAGGACATTTTGGGCTGTCCTGAGTAGAAAGACACCTTTTTGAGAGTCAGATTGGGTTTTATAGTTTAGGTTAGAATTAGGTTTGGTTAGGGTTAGGGCAAGGGTAAAGTTTAGGCGATCAGTTGTGATGTTGTGGGTTAGGGGCTAGGAAATTCATTATGTCAGTGACTGTCCTCTTTAAGATAGAACTATAAAGGTGTGTGTGTGTGTGTGTGTTAGGGCTGAACGATATGGACAAAATTTCATATATCGATATTCATGCCAGACATCTCAATATCGATACGATACCATATGACTACGGGTTTGTTGAAAACCAAGCACTTTGGTGGAAAGTGCAGTTTTGTTTGTGACTTCCGGGGCTTTACATGCAGGACAAGCACAGGGGAAATCTATATCTTTCATATAGTTGCTTTTGTGATATTAATATCTTGAATGTTCATATCTCGATATAGATACAATAACAGTATATCTTTCAGCCCTAGTTTCAGGTTGTTTCAGTCACTGCAGGTGCATTTATTGATGATGCTTTGCATTTCCCAAAGATCCCCTGTCAGTCATTCTTTGTTGTCCCCCCCCATTTTGTCATATGTTTGTTCTTTTTCTCTCTCTTTTCTTAACTCCATGTAGCTGAATATGTTTTTTTGGGTCACATAAAATGCTATGATTATCAAACCATGTATGGCATTACAAAAGATTTATTTTGAATGAAACCCCAGTTACAAAAACAAATATCATTGACCTATGTTTTATTACGAATAGAACATTAAAAAAAAAAAAAAAAAAAGAAGAAAGTTTCTTTTTTTTCCCAACCTGGACCGTATTTCTAGGAGTATATACCTACATTTACTCACCAGTAAAGTTTCTGCATCACTTTGAGTCCTTTGGAAGATCGCCGTTTGGTGGACATCCTGTAAAATGGCGACGGGGCAGCCACTATATAAGACATTATCTGCAGTAAAACTCATTGATTTCATCAATGCTTTAACTAGAATGAACGAACAAATGAGTACTATTGTCCTGTGAGTTCAGAGTTTCGCAAATTGTGTTTTTGTTGTTGTCTGGGCAGCGAGCTGCTCTTCTCAGCTGTACTACGGAAGCGTGCATCATGAACGCACGGCCCAGAAAACTGTGTAGAACACCCTGATAACTAACGGAAAGCTAAATCTGGACTCACGGGACAATAGTACTCATTCGTTCGTTCATTCTACTTAAAGTCTTGGTGAAAATCAAGGAGTTTTACTGCAGATAATGTCTTCTATAATGGCTGCCCGGTCATCGCCATTTTACAGGATGTCCACCGAACGGCGACTTAAGGTAATATCTTCCGAAGGACTCAAAATGATGCAGAAACTTTACTGGTGAGTAAATGCTCGTATATACTCCTATAAATAAGGTCCAGGTTGAAAAAAAGAAACTTATCCTTTAACATTATCATGGGAACATTTTCCCTACATAAAGTTGGAAGAGTTTGA
This sequence comes from Atherinomorus stipes, assembly GCA_023101725.1. Taxonomy (NCBI): domain Eukaryota; kingdom Metazoa; phylum Chordata; class Actinopteri; order Atheriniformes; family Atherinidae; genus Atherinomorus; species Atherinomorus stipes. The sequence continues at coordinate 336,869 of JALJCO010014268.1, read as the reverse complement.
ATATACCATCTAAAGTATGTAATACAAGTGTTGTAAAACCAACACATTTTTCAAGCCTGATGTGTAATATGACTTAAATTAGTTGCAAATTAAATATCAGTTGATGGAACTCAAGGTTAATCATAAATGTGCTGAAATTATCTATGACTTTCTCTGGGAAAGATGATTTCTTTTGTATTAATATTAGTATTTGCCTCTCTGCCCTTTTTACTGATGCCCCCCCCCCCCCCCCCCCCAAAAAAAAAAAAAAAACTTTTGTGACTCATTAATCAGACACTCAAACCTCTTTATTGACTGACAGTGAAATGTCAGCAAGGATTGAGTATCCCACTTTTGCAGGCAGTTATGTGTCTGATCTAAACTTCTTTGCTGATGCTGCCGTCACAAGGAAGCAGGTGGTGGGAGTATCTGCTGCTGCTGCAGTGTGGCACTCCTCAGATGTCAATTTATCAGCCATGTGTTAAGCAGCAAAAGCCAGATTCTGCTAAATGTCATGTACTCTGTGTTCAGAGTACGAGGAACAGCTGATCTTTTCTTAAAGCAGCGATGCTACTTTACCTGCTGTCATCAGTGAACGTTCTAGATTCACTTCAGTTGTTCAGGAAAGGTGACTATATGGCTGAAAGAGGAGTGGACCCTGGACAGGTCCAAGTAGGATAGTACGGTTAACACTAGGGATGCACGATATTGGAATTTTGGCTGATATACGATTTGCCGATATTTTAAAACTCATGTGGCCGATGACCGATATCGATACCGATATTAAAGCTGGGAAAGAAAAGCAGTCATTGAAAATAGCAGTTTTGTTATTCGTTTCCGACACTTTGAAAATTAGGGGTGGGAAAGAATATTGATACACTGAAATATCGTGATATTGTCATATGCCGATATCACATTGATATTTAAAAACCCGGTATCGATCTATTTTACTTACAAAATCTCATGAAATTTCATTGTTCTGCTACAAAATCTCACAATATTGCGTGAATTCTAGCGAGATTTTGTAACGGAATGATGAAATATCGTGAGATTTCATTAGTAAAATTGTACTGTTTTAAATGTCAATATGGTATCAGCATATGAAAATATTGTGATATTAGTGTATCGGTATTTTTTTCCACCCCAAGTCTTTAGAAGTTTTAAAGTCTGTAAAAAAGAAGTTTTTGATGAAGTTTTTTTTTTTAAGACTTTAGAAACAGTGGGCTGATCGGTTAAATATCGGTGGGGTGGCTGATGTCTGATACTCAGTTTTAAGGCCAATATGGGCCAATACTGATAGGGGGCCGATTATATCGTCCATCCCTAGTTAACACAACAACAAAAGCAGTCTGCAGGGATTCTTTCATGTACTCTGTCCTTTGTTTCACTGCAGGCAGAACAAACTTAGACCTGCAACACATTCCATAAGAAGGTTGGAATTGTGAAATTTCTGTAATGTCGACATGCCATCGCACATTTCAAAGCCCTTCTGGCATTGACGATACAAAGAGATAAAGTTTTCAGGTGTGTTTTTTTTTTTCCCCTTCATATTCTTGATGCAAACACATCTTCAGGCGTGCAGCAGTTTGGGAGCATCTTTTGTAAGGTTTCTTTGTTTCTAAATTCTCCAGTGTTCTGCATCGGGGAACAAGGCAGGACAGCAGGTACAGCTGCATCCCCGTCTTCCTCAGCCATGCCTCTGAAATGTATCCAGAATGAGGTTCTAGATTGTTTTGCTTTAAAATGCATGCTTTTGGACCAAATCACAGTCATCTGAAATTAGGGTTGCCACCATAAGTCAATCGGACACAATCATGTGGACTTATCAAAAGTAGTTGGTGACTAATTTAATGAGCAATTAATTGTTTATTTGTTTATTTATTTTAAGCTTTTCTCTCAAAACTGCTGCCTTTTTGTCCTTGATGCACGTACGTTGTGGTCATCGGGGTTAAGCTTTTCTTGCACTGTAAAGATATACATAAACACTACCAGTCAATAGTGTGATAACGTTTTTCCATTAGATTCAGTGGGGAAGTGTATCCAAATTTTTGACAGGTACTGTATATGAATCCAAGTATATGTTATAATTTACGTGTCATCCAATAAGTCAACAAATTTCCATAACAATTGGTGACTAATTGATAATCAAAATAATCGTTTGAGGCAGCCCTATCTGAAATATTATTGTTTATATTATTTCATAATTGGGTTTAAATTGCTCTGGCTCAGTCTTGTTTTAAACATGTTGTAGGGAGCATTTAAATGCTCCCTACAACATAAGTCTTGCATTTAAATTGTTGAATAAATTCAGATGCTTCTATTTTACTGGTAATTGTGTTGAAACCTTCTCCTGAAGCTGTAGGGGGTGAGTTTATGAAATGGGAAGATGTTTGGATTTGATGTAAGACGGTCAGTTTTGTGGTCAAAATTAAATCTTTGTGGAAATATGTCAGTTTTTTCCAAATATAAGTTTATGTATGGGAACATGCCTGGGGAGCTAATTTTCTACTTTACATTCTGATTCTGTTCCTCCCATGTTTACTATTTCCCCATCAGTGGGAAAACGTTATGCGATGCAGATTTTTACTGTTAACTGATTTAAAAAAAAAAGAGACTTTAGATCTGTGTCACATCATGAGGTTAGGGGAAGAGGGGGAAAAAACAACAATAGTTTCCACCTTCATTCATCATTGTCTAATTTATTCTGCACCAATATGGGTTAAAATATGAGTCAAAATAAGGCATTTGAAATTATTTTGATAAATTGTTTTAGTTTATTTTTCCACCATTTAAAACAACAATTCATGTGTCTCAAAACATTAACATGCTACAAAAGAAAACTGAGTTTGCTCTAGCAGACATGAAGAATTAAAAGCTTCTGTGAAGTCACTGTCCACTTCATCAAGTTCACCCAAATAGTACCAGGTTGGATCTGTTTTTCCCTTCAGAATTGCTTAGTTCTTGGTGTCTACACAATTTGGTCCACTTAAAGTGGACTGGGGTCTGGAATACCTGCAAGTGCAGTGTGTTTGGGCTGGTGTGAAAGAGGACCAGTTTGTTTTAGCCTGGACTAAAGAACCGTACTGAGACCGTCCTCTGGAGGTGGTCTTGGTAATGATTGGTGATGAGCACTCTCAAGGCCTTTTCACACCGGGACTGATGCCAATAAACGGCACAAAATTGTGAATAATTCGGAGGAGAAATATCGACGTATTTGTCTATACACACCTGCTCAGACATGCAGCAGTGACGGAGGGAGAGGCGGCTGCAGGGAAACTTCTGGATGCTGAAAAACAGCTGATCTCACCGTGGAGATGCCAAATGTGGATTTTAAATATAACACCTGTAGCTAATAACCTCAAATGGCTACAAAATGTAGGGGAAACACTGCTACTTCAGCGGTGACCCCCCCCCCCCCCCCCCCCCGTGACATAAGATGATAAGACCTGTGCCATAATGATACAGTAGCAGCGATCAAGCCACACTTCTCTCTTTTCTTTCTCTTTTTGCTTGCGACCAGCTCTGTGACTGCCAGAGCGCCTTTTCTGGTTGGTGGATTGTGTATCTGTTGGATGCGAATATTAAGAAAATCGACTTCAGTTCGAAAAAATAAACGTCGCAAAATCGCAAGATGCAATTTTGTCACTGATGTGAACTCTCCCGTTGACTAGACATTAATTTAATTAAAGCTATTGCCGTGCGAATCTTTCGGACGAAATATTCGGAGGTGGTGTGTAAAGGCCTTAAGGCTCCTTTCACACTGCTGATGAAAATGGCTTGTCTCAGACATCTAACCCATATGTGATCCATATCTGATATTTATTAATTAATTATTTTTATTGATTGATTGATTTTTATTACAGTCTGAGCAGGCAGCACATATCCTTTTTTTTTCATAAAAATGTGCCCCAGGTTACTTTCATGTATGGTAATAAATTGGATCCATAGCTGATATTTTTCAAGTGTTCTCAGCAGGGATGCACGATATTGGAATTTTGGCTGGTATCCAATATGCCGATATTTTAAAACTCATGTGGCCGATAACCGATATCAATACCGATATTAAAGCTGAAAAAAAAATAAGCAGTCATTGCAAATAGCAGTTTTGTTATTTATTTCCAACATTTAAAAAAATAGCTGTGGGGAAAAATTGACACAACATATCAATACACAGAAATATCGCAATGTTTTCATATGCCAATATCAAATCTTTATTTATCGATCATATTACTTACTAAATCTTGCAAGATTTTTTCTTTTACAAACTCTCACAATACTTCGTGAATTCTGGTGAGATTTCGTCAGTAAAATAGATTGGTACTGCATTTTTAAATGTCAATATGATATCAGCATATGAAAATATTGCAAAATCTTTGTGAATTCTCGTGAGATTTCAGAACGATGAAATAGCGCAACATTTCATTAGTATAATAGATCGATACCACGTTTTTAAATGTCAATATGATATCAGCATATATATATATATATATATATATTTTCCATATATATATATATGAAAATATTGCAATATTTCAGTGTATTGATATTTTTTCCCACCCCTTTTCTTTAGAAGTTTTAAAGTCTGTAAAAACGAAGTTTTTGAAGAAGGCGACTTTGTTTTTACTTTAGACTTCAGAAACATCGGGCTGATCGTTTAAATATTGGTGGGGTGGCCGATATTCAGTTTTAAGGCTGATGTAGGCCGATACCGATAGGGGGCCGATTATGTCGTGCATCCCTAGTTCTCAGTGTGAACGGTCATGTCATCAGACCACCATCAAAGTGAGACAGACGCACATTTCTACAGGGAGTACAGAATTATATGGCAAGTTGTATTTTTGAGGATTAATTTTATTATTGAACAACCATGTTCTTAATGAACCCAAAAGACTCATTAATATCAAAGCTAAATATTTCTGGAAGTTGGTGTGGGGCTTTTTAGTTTTAGCTATTTTGGGAGGATGTCTGTGTGTGCAGGTGACGATTACTGTGCATAATTATTAGGCAACTTAACAAAAAAAACAAATATATACCCATTTTAATTATTTTCACCAGGGAAACCAATATAACAGCTCAACATACACAAATATACATTTCTGACATTCAAATACAAAACAAAAACAAATCAGGGACCAATATAGCCACCTTTCTTTGCAAGGACACTCAAAAGCCTGCCATCCATGGATCCTGTCAGTGTTTTGATCTGTTCACAATCAACATTGCGTGCAGCAGCAACCACAGCCTCCCATACATTGTTCAGAGAGGTGTACTGTTTTCCCTCCTTGTAAATCTCACATTTGATGAGGCACCACAGGTTCTCTATGGGGTTCAGATCAGGTGAACAAGGAGGCCATGTCATTAGTTTTTCTTCTTTTAGACCCTTTCTTGCCAGCCACGCTGTGGAGTACTTGGATGCGTGTGATGGAGCATTGTCCTGCATGAAAATCATGTTTTTCTTGAAGGATGCGGACTTCTTCCTGTACCACTGCTTGGAGAAGGTGTCTTCCAGAAACTGGCAATAGGACTGGGAGTTGAACTTGACTCCATCCTCAACCCGAAAAGGCCCCACAAGCTCATCTTTGATACCAGCCCATACCAGTACCCCACCTCCACCTTGCTGGCGTCTGAGTGGGACTGGAGCTCTCTGCCCTTTACCGATCCAGCCACGGGCCCGTCCATCTGGCCCATCAAGACTCATTCTCATTTCATCAGTCCATAAAAGCTTAGAAAAATCAGTCTTGAGATATTTCTTGGCCCAGTCTTGATGTTTCAGCTTGTGTGTCTTGTTCAGTGGTGGTGGTTTTTCAGCCTTTCTTACCTTGGCCATGTCTCTGAGTATTACACACCTTGTGCTTTTGGGCACTCCATTGATGTTGCAGCTCTGAAATATGGAAAAACTGCTGGCAAGTGGCATCTTGGCAGCTGCATGCTTGACTTTTCTCAGTTCATGGGCAGTTATTTTGCGCCTCGGTTTTTCCACACGTTTCTTGTGACCATGTTGACTGTTTTGAATGAAATGCTTGATTGTTCGATGATCCCGCTTCAGAAGCTTGGCAGTTTTAAGAGCGCTGCATCCTTCTGCAAGATATCTCACTATTTTTGACTTTTCGGAGCCTGTCAAGTCCTTCTTCTGACCCATTTTGCCAAAGGAAAGGAAGTTGCCTGATAATTATTCACAGTAATGGTCACGTGCACACACAGATATCCTCCTAAAGTAGCTAAAACTAAAAAAGCCCCACTCCAACTTCCAAAAATATTCAGCTTTGATATTAATGAGTCTCTTGGGTTCATTAAGAACATGGTTGTTCAATAATAAAATTAATCCCCCCAAAAAAAGGATCGACCAATTATGGATTCAGGCTATATCATCAGCCAATATGTAGCATTTGACGATAATTGGTATCGGCCATTAAAAGTGTGATATCGCCGATATCACACGTACACCTGCGCTGGCAGCCCAAAGCTAAGTACAGTATTATCCAACTTGCTGTTTCACTCACGGTCTGGCTTCATTAATTTGCTCTACTGAGTAAGGCTCCTCCCATAACAGCATCTGATTGGTTAAAACAAACAGCTATCAGCTGTTACTTCCGCCGTTTGAACCAATCATATGGGGCTGTGGGTGCAGCATGCTTGATACACATACACACTCACCCGCTACGTTTGGAGGAAACAGCGTGAGAAGTTTACAGCGAGAAGTTGCAGCGTCCCGCTGATGTGAAGGTGAGCCAAGAAGGCAGATCTGACAGCAGCTGTACTAAAAACCACAGTCCTGCAACCACGAGGTTCTAGAAAAGTCTAGACACCAGCAGTAGTGAAAGCATGCTAGTTAGCGATTAGCTTCTATTTGGTTTCACCACGAGCTTGTCTTGTTAAAAGTGTGTGTGTGCGCCGTGTGTTACTGCCGACTTTGTTAATGCAGAAGTTTGCAAGGTTGTACGTTTTAATGAATCAGATGACATAAACGGACATGACTGATGATGCAATCTGACTCTATTACAGCGCAGACGTTTGGGACAGAGCTTTCTCCGTCTGCTTTACATTTAACATGCAGCTCATTGCTCATGAGAGCATGTTTTATGTTGGAAGAATGATAATAAATAATAGTAATAATAATAACAATAACAAAAACTCCCTTCCATGACGACGGAGTAGTTTCCATAAATTCATGTTTCTGCAGTTTTCTCATGTCTAGCCATTACGACTATTATTGAGCTTATTTCAGATGCATCTGTAGTGAAGCTAAACATACTTGGAAAAAGTCAAGAATAAATTACAAAGTCATACTTTTAAGCATTCCATCTGCAACATGTGTCTCCATCAGTTAAAAATCTGAGCATCTGATGAAAATCTATCCTTGTAGGGCGTCATCGGGGTGTTAAAAGGAGTATCTATCAGCACTTTCTTTAAGCGCTCCTGTTAGAACCGCACACCAACACCTACAGGATGTTTTACGAATGGGTCAGGAGGTGATGACTGATCTCTGATCCAGAACTAACCTCCTCTGGAGCAGGTTAGGCGTACATCAGTTACCATGGTGATTTACTCTAAGTGAACCAGAATGGTAGGATGGAAAACCCAGAGTTCACCCTGAAATTACCTAAATAAGAGAAAACCTAGCTCAGTAGTCCAGGCCCTGCTGTTAAGAGGAGTGTGTAAAAACTAAATGAGAAGTTGCAGATTGGCAGAGTGAGATAAAACATGTCATGATCCCAAGCACTAGAAAATCTCACCTTTTACGACATTTTAAAAATTTTTACTGTAAATGAATATCGGCTCCTAATATCCGTTATCGGCCTCCATGATCACTAATAATCGGTATCGGCCAAGAAAAAACCATATCAGTCGATCCTTACTCAAAAATACAACTTGCCTAATAATTCTGCACTCCCTGTAAGTTAGCGGAGGTGATAGTGTTGTAAAAAAAAAAAAAAAAGATTCTCAGATACTGATCGATACTAAAAATTAGTATCTAGTAAGATACTAATTAGCATGGGTATTGATACTTAAATGCCACTTTGGCGTCTGCTGAGTGGCTGAAAGTATCAGCCGCCTCTGCCCTTTTAAACAGGCACTGTCTTCCTTTGATAATATCCACTTGGGTTTCTTTGTTGAATCAGCCACTGTGCCCGTTCATATTGGCACGGTGCTTTAAAGCAAAATTCGGCTGTAATTTGATGCTCCAGGTGGAAAGAAAGTTGTGAAATTGTTTTTTTTCTGCTGGGCAATGATGGCTTGACCTGACATCTACATTAAACAATGTTTTAACAATGATTTTTTTTTTTTAAATTGGCAGTTATTTCTTTAAAAAAAAAAAGCTGTTTTGCTTATATTTGCTCATTGAAGACTAAAGGTGCAGTGTGTAACAAAGTCAAAGGTCAATGGCAAGAGAGAATATTTCATTACAAACTGTGTTCCTATTGGTGTATAAAATGTTTTTTGTTGCATGCAGAAAGGTAATTTTGTTTTCTCTGCAGTCGTTTATTGATTTTATAAATGCAACACATTTAACATAAGGGCAAAGGAAAAAAAACGTTAGTGTTATTTTAAATGTGTAAAGTGATTTGTCGCTCCCAGTGTTTTCTGGTCCAAATGGCTCTTTGAGTGGTAAATATTGCAGACCCTGCTACAGACGCTGCTTTGTGTACGGCACACGAATGAATGAATGAATGAGTGTGATTTTTCCCTTTTAACAGAGTTTACTTAATTTTTACTGGTGTCTTTTTATGTGTGACAATGTTGAATTCAACATATACAATGTTTTAGAGGAGATTTTAAAACATTGTTTGTGGATCAGAATAAAGTCCCCCCAAAACATTGTGATATCAGTTATAGGCCATATTTCATATTTGCACAATTAATATTTAATGAACCATAGGAGCTAAATCCCACAAACCAAAAATTTGTATTGACTTTAGAGTTTCTGAAAATTTGACACAAAAGTCGAGGATGTTGCCGTTAAGGCCGGCGGGGGGGGCGGCCGCCCCGGGCCCCCCCCCCTCGGTCCCCCCCTTCCCCCTTCCTCCCTTTCCTTCCCCCCGCTCCGCCCCCTAAATAAAAAGAATATTAAAGATGCATTTTAAAAAGCTGACCACAATGACATTTCATCAATTCTAATTAATTTACTATGACTAAATTGATTGTCACTAGGTAATGGATTATGGCCATACGATTGGTCATCAAATTAGCTTCAGTGACAATATTAGCTGTGTAAAACAGTTCTGAGAGGCATCTTTTGATCTAAATAGAAACTTTTTCTTCACATTATTGGAAGACATAATTGCTGGTTTAACTTGTTAAAATAATGTATTTGCAGGTCAAGAGCACTGCTGTGTGTCAGTGAAGTGGACACTTTAAAGTGAATGCTGGGAAAATGTAATTTACGTGAAGTTAAAAATAAAAGCTCTTTCAGTACAATGCAGAGAACTGTTGAATCTTCTATCTGACATCAGCAAACAGTAAAGCTGTCCTGGAGGTTTGCAATGAGCTTAAGTTTCACACAAACGATAAACTGCTTGAGGTTGTATCATCTTCAACCGTTTCCACGTCAGTGATGCCTCCACACGAGCTTCCACAGACGTTACAGAAGCAGTTTGAAATCGTTCTGTTCAGGTTATTTTTGTCCGTTTCCACTGAAGCTCCGCTGAAAGTCACACCTCCTGCTATCGTACATCTTCTCTGCAACACTGTTTCTGGAGCAGTTTCAAACACATGCGATTCCCAACCAGATACTGAGTTTAGATACTCTGACTGCCCTCCTGGTTATCGGGCCACAGATGACACACTGCTCTGTTTTCCTTAGCAGGCGTACAAACAGACAGCACAGCAAACACAGGTTACCTTGCTTCTCCCAGTACCACCACTTTTCTTAAGTAAATAACACTGCAAAGCGTTTCTGTGCTGACGCCTGCCGTGTGCATCGAGGCTGAGCGGCGGTGAATCATCAGGTAACTATTTTAGATTCTGAGAGTGAAGTCGGTATAAATAAGTAAGATGTTTCACTAACTCCTAATCTCTGCTCGGGATTTGTGCTGCTTTGCCGGTTCAGTTTAGCTTCAGCCGAACTGCTGGTGAGAATGGTAATGGATCTGATGGATGTGAGGACACAACCACCGATAATACTGTATGTCAAAACAACTTATTTTAAAATGTTCTTATTCAGTGTTTTTAATCCGCTGTCCTTCACAGATGTGCATGTTTGGTTGATCTGTTATTCTCTACATGTGATGGACGAGATACTCTGGATACAAATAATAGATGAGTAGATTTTTTGGCATTTCTATTTACAGTGCAGAATTGTCCTTTTTTAAAATTTTATATGTAAAATAACTTCCTTCCGGTCGCAACCTTTAACTGCTGCGCAATGCAGAACTACAGGCCGCAAAAAGAGTTAATAGATGCTTCTTTGTAAACACAGAAAGACAGATGCTGTTTCCAATAGGGCTGTGCAATATACTGATATGATATCACGATATGATATTTACATGAGAGAGATATTATATTTACACAAATCGTTATATTGCGGTATTAGTTGTGCAATTTTTTTTGCTTGATTTTTTTTGTAATGACCTGGCTGCACCTCGACTGACTACAAAAGGGTCACCTGATTATTTAATAAGGGTGGGAAAAAATATTGATACACTGAAATATCGCGATATTTTCATATGCCGATACCATATCTAAATTAAAAAATGCGGTATTGCTCTATTTTACTAATGAAATCTCACGAGATATCATTTTGTTACAAAATCTCATGAGATTCACGAAATACCACAAGATTTCATATCAGAACGATGAAATCTTGCGGTATTTTCATGAAATCTCGTGAGATTTTGTAAATAAAAGTTTAGCTTAGGAGCCCCATCATGCTTGTTTTAATTTGTTTGTTTTTAATATTTCTTTTCAACCACAATTTAAAATCAATGTCATGATTTTAATAAAATTTTTATTACTACGTACTTAAGTCAGTTTCAACTTATTTCCCTGGCAGCTGAGTCACAGGGGTGTCCACAGTCGGTCCTTTAGGGCCGCTATCCTGCATGTTTTCAATGTTTCCCAGCTTCAACACATCTGACTCACATTAAAGCCTTTGAAGTTCTGCACAAGGATGCATTCACAAAGCTTTTTTGATTCGAATCAGAGTCTGTTTGCAGAGTCTGGGACCAACCCTGCCCCCAGCCAAACCGAGTCCCCAAACGGACCGAGTCTTGCGGACTATGCTTTCTGAATGCGCACTAATATGAGTCAGGTGTGCTTGAGCAAGGGAAGATGAAAAACCTGCAGGATTTTGGCCTTCGAGGGACCGGAGCTGGACACCCCTTTGGTATAGGTCAGAGTTCCCCCATTCTGTCCTACGAGGGCCGCATTCTTGCAGGTTTTCAATGTGTCCCTGCTTAAACACACCTGACTCAAATCCATGAGTCATTGTTCTGAACAGCATTGGCTGTTGGATCCATTTAATTTGGGTCAGGTGTGTTTGAGCAGGGACACATTGAAAACCTGCAGGGTTGTGGTCCTCGTAGGACTGAATTGTGGAACCCTGGTATAGGTAATCCCCTCCCTAAGTACTGGGTCAGGGTCATGGCCAGTGCTTCACGCCGGTTTTAGAGGGCAGATGTGACACACTTCTGTCACGCGTCTGCACGCTGACAGTCAGAAGTGGAGGCGTAAAGCTGATGATGAATATTTAACAGGTTACATGGAGGAGCGCTGTTTTGTTAAAGACTGCACAGAACTGCAAACATACAGAATTTACAAGGATTGGCTGAATTTGTGTTAATAGTTGCTCTTGCAACTTTGCAGATTCCTGAAGCAGGTGCTACATTAAAGAAGTGAATTTGACTTGATTTTGTAACATTGCTTAAACAGAGTATTAGTCTCTGATTTAATGATTATTGATCCAATTACATTGATCCAAATTGATCAGTCAAGACTGTAGTCATTTGTAAGATTAAGAAAGAACGTGGCGATTTGCTTCCATTTTCTTTGTTCAAACAAAATATTGGATTTAATCTGATGAGGAAAATGTTGATACACAACGATGTGGTGTGTAACTGATGAAGCCAAACTGTACTACTTTGTTCTTGTAATTAACATTTGGTTTGAAACTCTAAATAGGAGTAAGGCTTACACTCTGTCTTGCTTAAATGTCTACAAGTTAATCTTTATTCTTTCAGTTTTCCACCATCATTTTTAAGTTCAGCATCCAGAATGTAGTTCAGTCTGTTTAAGTAACAGATTGTATTTTTTTTATTTTTTCTTTAAATGTCTGATTAAGCACAGGAAGAAAATCTGATTTTAATATCTGAGTTAAATCAATGTGATATTGTGTCATATAGATTTTTGCAATCCAACTCGTATCATGGCAGACTGTGATCTTGGCAAAAATCCAGTTGTTATCCTTTGAATCAGTCTGATATTGTATTGTAGTCAAACTTGAAATTTCCACCTCTGATCAGATGGATGGGATCTAATCAGCAGTCACAATTACAGTAGTTGTATTTTTTTTCTTTTTTGTCATCTTGAATGTGTACATCCTTAATGATAAAGCGCTGATTAAAAACAACAGTAGATAAACTCTTCATGCCTCCATCAAAACCTGACGGGTTTACAGATAAAGGCACTCAGAGTTCACTTTAAAGTTTAAAAATGTTTATAATCACAAATTGATAGAACTTTGATTTATTTTTCAGAATGATACCAATTTCACATATTTGACTGTATTACTTTTTTACCATGTGTGGCGGGGCCTTAGCCACATTTTCCACTGGAAACTTGCCACTAAAAACTGAACACTTGAAGGAAGAATTTCTGAAGTAAAGTATCGTATACTTTAGTAAAGTATTGGGGATAGGGCTGGGCGATATGGACCAAAAGTCATATCTCGATATATTTAGGCTGAATATCGATATACGATATATATCTTGATATTTTTATCGCAAGGTGAGAGCAAATATTTTGTTACAGTCAGAGCCAAATATGACATTACAAGTAGTTTAATTTAAACAGACCAGATCAAATAATGCTCAGCTGTTCAAAGAATGATAAAATGTAAACAGAAATACTGTATAATACTGTATGTAATAATATTCGCACATGCAAGTAAGGAACATTACACAGAATTAAATGTAACAAACCCTAGTAAGGTCAGTATTTATATACCAAGACAAAACAAACACACATTGAACTCCATATCTCGATATAGGCGATATGGTCCAATTCCATATCTCATTTGAAAATATATCGATATATTTTTCATATCGATATATCGCCCAGCCCTAATTGGGGATGCACGATATAATCAGCCCCCTATTGGTATTGGCCTATATCGGCCTTAAAACTGAGTATCGGACAATGGCCACCCCACTGATATTTAACCGATCAGCCCGCTGTTTCTAAAGTTTATTTAAAAAACAAAGACTTCTCCTTCTTCAAAAACTTAGTTTTTATAGACTTTAAAACTTCTAAAGACTAGGGGTGGGAAAAAATATTGATACACTGAAATATCACGATATTTTCATATGCTAATATTGACATTTAAAAACGTGGTATTGATCTATTTTACTTACAAAATCTCGCGATATTTCATCATTCCGTTACGAAATCTCTCGAGGATTCACAAAAATTTCGCAATATTTTCATATGCTGATATCATATTTCATCGTTCTGTCACAAAATCTCGTGGGAATTCACGAAATATCGTGAGATTTTGTAACAGAACAATGAAATTTTGTAAGTAAAATAGATCGATACCACATTTTTAAATATTGATTTTATATCGGCATATGAAAATATTGCGACATTTCAGTGCATCAATATTTTTTTCCCACCCCTTTTTTTAAAGTGTCGGAAACGAATAACAAAAGTGCTATTTGCAATGACTGCTTATTTTTTCAGCTTTAATATCGGTATTGATATCAGTTATTGGCCACCTGAGTATTAAAATATTGGCATATCAGATATCGGCCAAAGTTCCAATATTGTGCATCCCTATAAAGTATACTTCGTTCCAATGAGAATTGTGTTAAACAACCCCCCCCCCCCCCCCCCCCGCAAAAAAACGTGAAACGACCAAAACACATTTTAATGCCTACAATATCTTGATTACAGCCCTGAATCCATCTTTCTTCACAGAATTTATCAGGATCAGGTCTTAATGGACTGTGATGTCATTATCTTGATCCACCACCTTATTTTCCCGACATAGGCAGTGCATCTAGCAAACATGTCTACAGTTAACATCTGACTTGAGAGTCCTCCTTCCTTTTCCGCTTTACCAAAGAACATTGAGGGTGCTAATCTTAATTCAGGCATTCTTGCTTCTCCAAAGGACATTTTCAGCTAAGGTGGTGCATGAAATGGCTCGTGTCGCCACCTCCAGTGACGACTTCATCTCAGTATCATTTGCAGTAAACTGTTATTCTGTCCACTTCTGACAACAGATACAACTCCTTTATTTCTGTGTCATCATGTTTAACCTTTACTTTCGGAACTATCTCTGTCCATTTTCATCACTGAGCATCTCCAGTAACACAGCAGCATGTTTAGTGGTGCAACAGTGAAAAAGGTCCCCCCTCAAACAGTTTTCTTCTGGGCCACATTCCAAACATTAAGTCAGTCACTGGTGTTCTTAAGGCAAATTTATATCATTGCATATTTTTCTTTATAAACCTGTATACCTATGAATATTACTACCCTACATTATAACAGTCCATCATGGACATAGGTGAGGGGACTTTTCTGCCTGCAGTAATCTGAATTTCTGCATTAACACAGAAAAAAGTAATTAAATCCAGCAGTTGGACCCCTTTTTGTATGACCACAACACTTCGCTAAAAAAGTTGTAATGGTGTGTGAGCTTTCTGCAGTAAGACAGCAGTCTCAGTGACCAGCAGCATGTGTGTGTGTGTGTGAATGTGAGTAACTGGAGTGTGAAGAAGGAGGTTTCTGGAAAACATTTGGCCCAAATATTCTCCTAATATGGGTGGAAGGGGTTAGCTGTTTTGAATAAAGGATAACGGCTTATGCTGCATGACGCTACGAGGAAACCTAAGCAGAACTCTTTAAAGCATTTCAGCGCTTCCTGGTGTAAACAGGATTCTTGTTTCATATTATCTGAAGTGGTGTTTGTTAAGCGTGAATCTCAGCCGGTATATTTATTTTTCTGAAATCACCTTTGATTTGCCGTTTTTCATTTCATTTATTGTATATTGTCTTTTTCTGTTAACAGATGCAGTGAAGGGATAGAAGATGAAAATACTCAAGAAGGATAAGCAACAGGTTTGTTCTCTCACCACACACACACACACACACACACACACACACATGAAGAGTGAGATACTTTAAAGTCACTCCAAAACAGAATTGCTCATGTATGAAAAAGTCTTGAGTGTTCTTAAAAGATTTTTGGACATTTAATTTGTAGTGGAGTTTAGTCCAGGATATTTTATTTGTTCACGTACATTTGTGGATGATCACAGGCTGACAGAGTACAGGATCATCACTTCCGGTGGAGAGTTGCTTGCACTGATGTGAAGCTGATTCAGGGTTGTACATTTCAAAATAAAGGAAAAAGAAAAGAGGCAACACTGTTTTTTTTGTTTTTTTTAACCTTCTCCTGAGGGAACTGTAGTTATGGAAAGCAAGAAATGATTGAAGAGGTTAAACAATCATTTTGATTGTTTCTGTTGTATAGAAACAATAACAGATACTGTCTTTTGCAGTGGAGATCTGAAACTGCTGCAGAAATTGAAACCTGGGAAATCTAACTTAGTAGCCTGGCGCGCCAAACTGATTTACACCAAAAGTATGAGATACACCGGAAGTCAGTCTGGGACCCCTCCATTGGACACTGATTTCCAATACAAGACAAGATGTGGGAACAAATTGAACTGGACAGAACCAATCAGAGAAACATTAAGGTGACGTAAAGGTGTTTTTGTAAGAGGAAAGGCCTTCAGAACAGCGAGTTGTTGCAGTTTTAAGAACGTGCAGCTCATTTAATCATCAGACATCAGAAAGAGGATCTCTACATTGTCGCTCCTCTTTGGCCGCCATCCTGACTGATGCGTTAGAGAACTGAGTCATTGAAAATGGCGTATCACAAAGTCCCGCCTCCCACGCTGTGATTGATCCGGTCAATTTTTTTTACCGAAGTGGATATCAGTTTCCAACCGAGGGAAACCAGACTGGCTCGCCATGTATCTCATAGATGGCGTTGGTCAGACTGGCATGCCAGGCTACTAAAGTAGTGCCAGTTTTTCCTCCCAGGATGTTTTTATCCAAGACTGTCTGACAGGGATCAGGAACAATGAACTTGTTTCTAGATAAATCTGTGTGCTTGGTCACAGGGCCGTAACCAGGATTATAAAACAAGTGAGGTAGAAAACCATGTGAGCGTGCAATGCGCGAGCAAAAGAAGAATTTGAGTACTTATTTATGAATAAAAGGTAAAATAGTGTTTTAAACTGTGCAATTACACAAATACACAGTCATATAATATTGTTGACTAAATTTTTATTAACATTTGACACTCATATTCTACAGCCTAGCTCAGAAGAGCCGGCTCTGAGAGCTGGTGCTTTATAGAGAAATAGAGGAGCCGGCTCCCAGTTTTTTAGGAGATCACAGTACTTTGTTTTGACTGGCCACTATGGAGGCCATGCTGCCAGTCACATTTGAGCATATAGGTTTGTCCAAATATATGAAAACAGAAAGAAAGGCTATGTTTCATTGCAAATGAAGACAGGAGTTAGTGGTGAAGAGTGTGTGTGAGTGAATTCCTTAAAGTTTAATTTAGTTGTTTTATTGTATTGTGTATCTTTTCTTCACCTGTCAAGGGTCTATCGATGCAAATTAGCTTGATAATGCTAATCTAACATGTTTACTTCTGTTGCTACATATCTTCATTAATATATACTGTCCCTATCAAATAAACAAAGTTTGAAGATGGAATAAATGCGCAGAATTTTAAGGCTTCTCATAAAGACACTGAATGCAAAAAAGTTTTAACACACAAACCATTAAAGGGACTAGAGACAGGAATTAAAAAAACAAACAAACATGCATGTCCATTTTTTTAATGCTAATGGGTGATGAAGCGCTAAATACCAAAAAGTACGAGCCCACCCACGTTTCTCTCCGTTGCCTTAAACAGGCTGTGTGCTGCAAAATGCGCTGCAATTGGGTGGCCGAGTTTCCCGCGCTGCCCTGCGGATGTGACGTCAAATGACGCTGCATCCGCATCCCCAACAGTTTTGATACGGGAAGAAGATAGTCGCGGTAAATTCAAACACTGTAAGCGATAGTTATGGATTCTTCTGCCGTCAGCAAATGATCCAGATCAACTGAAAGACACTAAAAAGTGTAACTACGAAGAAAAAGCTTAGTAAACAACATTATAGCTTCAGTTTGTGCACGCTCCCGTGACAGCTTGGCTCGTGGCTGCAGGTACCTGAAGCGCCAGTTGCTGCAGTCGCGAGTTTAATTTCTTAATCTTGCTTCTAGTCCCTTTAATTTATTGCAAAATTAAGGTAAAATGGAGTAAGAGCCATTTGGGAGTTGAAAGAGCCGGCTCTTCTTTGGGAGCCGAATCAAAAGAGCCGGCTCTCTGACAAGAGCTGAACTTCCCGTCACAAGCAGCAGGCTTGCTCAGCCACGCTCAGGCTCAGTGGGGAGAGAGAGAGACAGAAAAAAAAAAGTGTATTTCGTTACTCTGTGAAGAGGAGATCTCCCCCAACGAAGTGGGGTAGAGAGCAAGTGGGACAGATTCATGCACTTCACAGACAAGGCAGGTACGCAGAGAGTTTAAACGTCACCCGATTCATCAACATGTACAGCTGCGGGGGGGGGGGGGGGCAGCGGTGTTTTGGAACGGAGAGGTGCCCCTCTCTCCTTCTCTGACATTAGGCTAGATAACGTTTGCTAGCGAGATAAGATGACGATGAGATTGAGATAAACTTTATTCCCTCCGAGTTGATCTATTAAGACAGATGCGAGAACTGGCGAGTGTGTTCTTCACCTCAAAACCGAAACGTCAAGTTCCGCCGGTAAACGTGATGTGCTGCGGCGTGATGTGTAACGCTGCAGGTTAGGAGGAGACCTCATATGCGAAAACACAACTCTTTTTTTTTTTTTTTTTTTTTTTTTTAAATTCTATAAACGCAACTCCTGATTGTCAGCTACAGTACAGCGGTTAATATAATGTGCGATCTTTCTATAAATTAAATTTTCTTTTCTCTTTTTTTTTTGGGTAAAATGAATATTTTTTTATATATATAAAAAAAATCCCAGGAAATATTAACCCAGGTATTTACCTCTGGTACCTCATAGCTAGTTACGGCCTTGCTTGGTCAGTGTGCTGTGTGCGGGATGGTGGTGAGCACCATCGCCTCACGTCACCACACAGTCTTTCTTTAGCTAAAACTCTACAGCTGCTGTCTTCTCCTTCTTCTTCCTCTGCTTTTTTTCCCTACCGTTTCCCCTCTTCTCTGTATGTTCCTCTCGCTGGTTGCATGTCAGCTTTACAGCTCAACGCTGACCCCTCGTTTGTTATGGTGGTATTGCTCCATCTTCTGTTATAAGTGACAGATTCATAAAAAGGCTGAAAACGTACCAAATTATGCACATAACCGAGGCAGGAGATGGGTGAAACTGTCCCTCCGTCTCCGCATCCGTCTTCTGTGTCAAGCATAAATGGTCAACGATTAGTCGATTAGTCGATTAATCGATTAGCCGTTGACCATCAAAATAGTTGGTGACCAATTTCATAATCAACTAATTGTTTTTCCTCTAAAAAATTGCCACTGTACCTTCCACTGCCCTGTCTGTTTTCTGTCTGGTCATCTTTTCTTGAATAGTTTATTGACATAAATAAACACACACTACCAGTCAAAAGTTTGGACTAGAGATGTCCCGATCAGGGTTTTTTGCCCCCGATTCCGAGTACGAGTCATTTGATTTTGAGGATCGGCCGATACCGAGTCCCGATCCGATACTTCTATAATAAAATGAAAATTTAAGAGAAAAAGACAGTGTTTCCCCTACAGCAGTGGTCTGTAGGGGAAACACTGCTGCCTAATCTGATTCTGAATCCTATCAGCTCGAAGGTGCAATTGGGGAATCAGGAGGTGCCATATTTGTTGTATTTTTTCGTTTTATTTATTCTTATTTTACTTTATTATGACACCTCCTCTGATCGATTACATTCTTCCAGCCATATTCTAAAAAAGAAAACATATTTAGCATACATTTATATACCAAACTAACGTCACATTAATGAGTAAGTAATCATTTATGCATGTCTGTGGAAATCACAAAGGAAGCTGGTTATTTCTCCATTTCTCTGAAGCTTGGAAACACATGATTATTTTTGGACAGCAAATAAAACCAACACTAGATTTCAAATAAACTCTGAAACAACAGATAGGCCTAATGTAATGTGTGCTTTGGTTTTACTCCGTTCATTAATGGCAAACAAAGTTTAAGCAGCTTTCTTTTCTTTTTTCTGTCACTTCTCCGCGGGTCACGTCAACCAGCAGCCCCGTCAAACCCGCAGCGCGGCACGCGCTGCACAACTAACGTTAAACCAGCACATTGTCGCGTTGCTTCGCTAAATATGAACCATGTGTTACACGTTATGTTGACTTGTTGTTTGCTTTGATTAATGGATCAAACTTTTTAAAAGCGGCTCATCAGTTCAGCTGCAGCCGCCTTCCCTGTAGTTATGTCTGAGTGAACAGGCTGCTGCCTGCTGGTGCGTTACATTTAAACTCCTGCACCGCCCGGTGATGCTGTAAACAGCACTGAGCTGCGTGCAGGACGGGGCGGTTCACATGAGGCAGAATTAAACCAACCGCTGGTCATAAAACCGAAACTGAGAGGAAACCACGCAGAGGAAAAAGAGGAGCAGCCCGCTGCTGCCGTATCAGTAAAGGAAACATTTAACCGATCCCTGATCGGGAAGTAACAGCTGATTCCGATCGAGTCTGAAATCACGTGATCGGGCCCCGATCCCCGATCACGTGATCGGATCGGGACATCCCTAGTTTGGACACGCTTTCCCATTAGATTCAATGAGGAAGTGTCCAAACTTTTGACTGGTACTGTAAATATGCTGCAATTTTTGCACGGTCCAATTAGTTGACTGATCGACAAAATAATCGCTGACTAGTTGATTATCAAAATAATCGTTTGTGACGACTCCACTTTAGACTTACGCTAAGAGATGTAGGTTTATTTCCATGTGATGCAGGAAGTCACATCTGATCTGAAGAGGTCACTGGAGATGAAGGTTAATCCACATAAACACTCTGGGAGGTGTAGGATTGTTCTGTTATTTACAGATTCCTTCCTGCTGTAGATGCTGTTTGTTGTTTGTGTTTATGAGTCAGACTGAAATAAGTGATGAGTCAGACTTTGTGAGGTAAGACGGCAGTCTCTCAGCTGAGCGTGAGGCCTCCAACCTGCCAGCAAGCTTCACAATATTATCCTTGCTTCATTAGCTTGGGCCCTTACCCGCTTCAATGTTTGGTTTTAAAAAACAGAAAATGTCATTCAGTGATGTAATGATAATCAACAACAAAACAAACGAGCAAAACCCTGTCTAATAATATTATATTATCTTGCTGTGCATCACATCTCTGACTCATGCTTGCTGTAAAATGATAGAATTCCCTACAAAAGAATAAATCTGCAGAATAAATACTCATTTATTGTATATTCCTTTCTATATTACAGACATTCATATATGCAGTTGTAAAGTCCCGTTTTCACTAGCGGGTCGGGACAGGACGGTTATGTGGAGGATGGTACGGTAAATCCTGCTCTCTGTAGCATTTCCACAGCCGACCGAACCGTTACGACCCTTTACGAATGTACCTTTACGCATACCCATTAGATGGTGTTTTGACTGGATGGGGTTAGGTAAGGTCGGTGCCCTCGTGGAAGGGTCCGAAAACAGTCTGACGGGTCAGGTTGGATATAAGGGTACTCGTCATA
The DNA here is from genome assembly GCA_023101725.1 of Atherinomorus stipes. Classification (NCBI taxonomy): domain Eukaryota; kingdom Metazoa; phylum Chordata; class Actinopteri; order Atheriniformes; family Atherinidae; genus Atherinomorus; species Atherinomorus stipes. The sequence continues at coordinate 315,893 of JALJCO010014268.1, read as the reverse complement.
GTTTTTGAATGTGTGAATGCAAAAAAAATGCGGACCAACTCGTTCCGGTTTGGACCTGCTGGTGGAAACGGGACTTAATGGAAAAAGACCAGAACCAGGTGTTGGATGAAGGAAGGTGGTAGTGGAAAAGGCAGATTAGTGGTGGTTCCCAGCCCTAGTTATTGGAGATCCTGTCACCTTTCTATCATCTCCAACCAGTCTGACCATTCTCCTCTGACCTCTGACCTCTAATCCAGACAACTGCTTCTCACTGGATATTTTCTCTCTGTAAACCTAGAGATGGTTGTGTGTGAAAGTCCCCGTAGATCAGCTGTTTTTGTAAAATCTACTCAGACCAACAACCATGCTACATTCAGTCAAGAAAATTCCCTTTATTCCTAATTCATTGAAAAAAAAAAAAAAATCAAGCTTCATGATTGAAGCTTTTTTTTCTTTTTAGGATTGAATCACATTCTTGTTCCACGGCTGCTGTTTGTCCATCATTGACCCTCCATTTCTGTAACTACACAGAAGTGGCATTAAATTGCCTTATTTAATCATGATATACCAGCTAAAGTGAATGCAGGGTATAGCTGCAGTGAGATTCTTTGATTATTTCATCAATTATTTTGATATCCAACAGAGAAATTTAGGCTGCATCAATGTTTTAAGCAGTTTGAGGCCTGCAGTTCTCCATCAGTGCCGGTTGTTGCATCTCTTTACTTTCTTTCGTTTTTTCTTTAACAGAACAGGTGTGAGGGGATGCTTTATTAATGCTGGTTTTTGCCACCATATTCTTCTTTAAGTGTACAGTTGGTTGTTTATCTGCCTGCCACATCACAGTGATAATGTCATCAGACCACGGGGATGTGGAGGAAACTGGAGTGTGTGAGGAAATGATGCAGAGGGCTGTTAAACAGTGAAGATTATCATGTTATCACATCATCCTGCCTGAAACAACTTTTTTTTTGTATGAAATGAGATAAAAAAAAAAAAAAAAAGATTTTTCACAGAATTCTAAGATTAAAGTCAGAATTCTGACTTATTTTTCTTCAGTGGCCCTTATCCTCTTCCATGCTAATGACTTAGCAGTGAGAATGGGAAATTAAGCCACCTCTAGTTGGACTCTTAAATGCAGTTTTAAAAAATTATAATCTGACAAATGTTAAGTTTTTTGGACGTATCACACTGAGGCTGTTTTCTGTCATACCATTCGCACAATCCTCTGCATCTGATGTGTACATTCGCTGCTTCACTCTCTGCTGTGAGAAAGCTGGGACATCTCAGACTGAATGACCGGGTTCTTTCCCGTATGAGGCCAGGATTCAGTCGCTTTGATCATCCTCGTTACTTATCCTCACACTGAAAACATCCACATGCAGCTTCCTGCTCTCCACTCCTCCTCCCATCTGTTTTTATTTATTATTTTTTTTATGAAATAACCAGAGGGAAGCTCCTCACGGATCTGGAGTTTTCTTTTTTCTTTGCAGACATTTTGTTTCCAGTCCATTCAAGATTTTCTGATAATACGATGTCAGATCAATGTGTAAAATTTAGAACTGTTTTCAGTTAAACCTAAGAGAATAGATGAAGTGGGGAAATCACTGATACTGAGCTGTTTTTTTTTAATATCACTTGCAACAAAAGTAAATTAATTATATTGCAGGAACATAAAAGAAAGGCTGACAAATGTCACATTTCATTTAAAATCCCAACAGTTTTAGGTCAGCAAACACACATGGCTCTCATCTTCATGCTACATATACAATTTTAAACTCCGGTCAATGAGAAAAATCCCAGAAGAAGCTGTTGTTCGGCAGATGTTCATTGTTTTGAATCAGTGGTTTTCGTCTGTTCTCTACAGTGTTGTTTTCGTTAACGATGACGATGACGAAATCATTTCGTTGACACCCCTTTTTTTCATGACGATGACGACACGATGACGAGCTACACATGTCTCTCTGATGACTAAAATATGACGGGACGTGTGTAAATTTTCGTTGACGAGACGAGACTGGACGAAAATGTGAATCTCTGGTCTGACAGACGTTCATAATGCAGGAAATGTCTACCTATTCTGCATTTATCTGTCTGTCAAAAGTTAAAAAGTAGTTGTAACCTTACTCGCATCCGCCCGAACCGAGACCCGCGAACCGCGGCTCTTCCTGTCAAACCTGACCCGCATGTCGCACATTAATATCTTGAAGGAATAGTTCACCCTCAGAATGATTTAACTTTATTTTCCACTTACCCTGATGGTGAGCAAGACTCTGGACCACTTTTTTAATATGTCAAATGCAGCCGGAGTTCAGGGCGACTTCTCGTTTCCCCCCAATGGAGTTCACCAGGGTCCGAGCCAAAAAGGTCCATCAAAGTCCACAAAAAATTGTCAATATTCCTCCATACTGCTCGTCCAATGTAATCCAAGTGTCCTGAGTGGGTAGCGTCCAGAATTTACTTGAAACTACGCCATTTAGTATATTTTTAGAGTCTAAAAAGGAGTATTGTTTACGTCCATGAAGCGCGCACATGCGCGGTCACGAAACTACGGAAGCCTCGGCGTTCAGAGCCCACTCTGCCGATAATGCTAGCGTAGAAGAAGAAATTCACTGTTTACATTGTGGTAAGAGCGCAAGAGCTCTAAACAAACCGGGACAAACACAGGAGGGGGTGGATATTGATCTAAAAGAAAGAAAGAAAGAAAAAGAGAACGCGCGATCTCGTCTGCCGTGGCTTCCGTAGTTTCGTGACCGCGCATGTGCGCGCTTCCTGGACGTAAACAATGCTCCTTTTTAGACTCTAAAAATACACTAAATGGCGTAGTTTCAAGTAAATTCTGGACGCTACCCACTCAGGACACTTGGATTACATGGGACGAGCAGTATGGAGGAATATTAACAATTTTTTGTGGACTTTTATGGACCTTTTTGGCTCTGACCCTGGCGAACTGGGGGAAACGAGAAGTCGCCCTGAACTCCATCTGCATTTGACATATTAAAAAAAGTGGTCCAGAGTCTTGCTCACCATCAGGGTAAGTGGAAAATAAAGTTAAATCATTCTGAGGGTGAACTATTCCTTTAAATTCACAGCAGTCTTTCATTTTGCCACGTAGGGGCTTTATCTATTTGATTAAGAGATTCCAGCATAAAAGATCATCATTCCTGGTTGTAACAGTGTTCGCTGTTTCCATTACCAGCAGTGCCTCTGTCTCTGCCTGATCTGGAAACGATCCCAATGTTTGATGTTTAAAAAGCGTCTTGTTCAACGAAAAAGAAACGTATTCTCACCGCCACCCGCCCGAACTACATAAATATCCACCCACACCTTAACCATGATATTAATCTTTGTCATTTCTATCTGCTAAACAGCGTTTTTGCATGTTACCGTCGGGTATCTGAACTGCTGAGGGACTCTGGTGAACACCTGCGGTCAGACGCGCAGCTGCTTGGCTGCGCTGTTCAAACGGTGGGAAGTTCGTCTCTTTTCAGAGAGCCGGTCTTTTTGATTCGGTTCCCAAAGAGTCGGCTCTTTTGAGTCGGTTCCTAAAGAGTCGGCTCTTTTGAGTCGGTTCCTAAAGAGTCGGCTCTTTTGAGTCGGTTCCTAAAGAGCCGGCTGTTTTGACTCCCAAATGGTTTGTAATTTAAGATATTTGCAGCCCTATATTTTACCTTAATTTTGCAATGAATTGATGGTTTGTGTGTCAAAAACGTTTTAGCATTCAGTATTTTTATGAGAAGCTTTAAAATTTATTCTATCTTCACACTTTTTTATTAGACAGGGACAGTACATATTAATGAACATATAGCAACATGTTGAATTGTCATTAGTAAGCTAATTAGCATCAGCAGTCCCTTGGCAGGTAAAGAAAAGATACACAATATAATAAAACAACAAAATTAAACTTTCATGTTATTGACATGATTATAATACAAGACAACGCAACTCACTCCCCTCACCATTAACTGCTGTCTTCACTTGCAATGGAACATAGTCTTATTTTCTGTTTTCATATACAAACCTATATGCTCAAATGTAACCGGCAGCATGGTCTCCTTGTGGCCAGTTATTCTTCTTTTTTTTTTTTTTTTTTTTAATATAGCCTACCTGACAAAAACTAGACTAAAACGTTTTTAATTTCGCCGACTAAAACTAGACTAAAACCTTTTTGATTTTCGTCGACTAAAACTAGACTAAAACTATCAGATACAGAAATGACTAAAATATGACTAAAACTAATAAGCATTTTCGTCAGAAAGACTAAGACTAAGACTAAAACTCAGATAGCTGCCAAAAACAACACTGGTTCTCTAAAGCATAATCAAAGCAGGAACCAGGTGTTATAGCATGTGGAGGAGTCACCACACAGAGCAGAAGATCTAAACTCCTAAATGTACCTTCTCAGACACAAAAATGCTGTTGCCAACAATGAGAAAAGTTGCTATTGGCAGCCTGAAAAGTTGCTAGAATTTGCTAGATGACATCATTTGCATAATCCCAGTAAATTCTGGACGCTGCAGCAACGAGAAATAATGTTTTAGGGAAGGGAAAAAAAAGAAACCCTAAATATGTCTATGACAGAAAAAAAAACCAAAACCTGTCAATATTTTCTTTGTTTCATTGTTAGTCTAGTTTTAATTTTCAGTCTAAAACATGCTTCAACTGACCCTTTGCTAAGTCATGGTTACAGTTGCTAAGTCTGACGAGCTTTCTTTTCCAGTTCATTTCTGCCTGCATAAATATGAATTGCTCAGTGATTTCAGTGAACATATTCTGAAAGGAAATTGTGTTAAATTTCTGGAGTGATTGTTGGGAAATATCAGAGGGAACTAGACAGAGGACTGCAATATGCATTTGAGGAATACATCATCATTTGTCGGAGGAGTAATGTTGATGAAAAGGATATTAAAGTTAAAACGAAGGCTCAGCAGTCATACAGAACGACAGCAACCCCACATTTTGATGATTCATGTCCAGAAAAAACATTTAAAAGAACAACAATGTTCTTGCATTGCAGAGTAAGTTAACATATTGTTTTATTTAAAGCTAACTGTCATGTATGCAGACATGAAAACCCTCACCTTTCGCCGAAATTCACCGCTTTGGGGTGAACTAAACAGTCAAATGTTTTTTTATGTGGTTTACATGACTGCATGTCGTCACCGCTCTCTGTGTTTTCAGGTGAGGTGACTGAGTTTATAGAGTTGCACGATGAATCGAGTGCCAGTTTAAACATTCATATATCATCCCTAGTTCATGGTGATTCCTCTTGCATGTAAAATTTCTTGCATTCAGGTCATGATGCATTCACATCAGCCAGAGTTCTTTCATTTAAAAACAAATAAAAAAAGAGAAAGAAACCAGTGAAAACCTCTTAGTTTATTTGAAAAAGCAGGTCACACCCTCATATGAGCAAATTCCACAAAATGTCATGTTTTAATTACAACCGATTTCGTTGTTATTGTCAAATTTTGTCCGTTCAGAATTTCATCCATCAGGTTGAAATCTGATTGGCCGCAACTTGCATCATGACATTGATTCATAAAAACAATGACAAGAAGAGGGAGGGGCGGTTCATCCAGTTTGAAGATGAACAAAAATGTCTTGGCCTGATTTTCTTGGTGTGTCAAAGCTGAACCTGCTGCTGCAGATGTTTTTAATCTGTCACACCAACTGGTGAAAATGCTGTTTGCTCACCAGGAGTGTGATCCACATTCACTAATTCTGCTCCCCGTAGCAGCTGTGAAGGGAAGTGGCGGCATTGATGAGACTGCAGTGCTCACGGTCTATATTCGTGACCGATATTGTGTGTCTGCGTGTGTGTGTGCTGCTTGTTTGTGAGGCAGTATTATTGATTCGTAGGCAGTATGATTGCAGGCAGCCTCCCTCAGCTGTGCTCTCTCGACTTTACTGGACTGGCAGGGCCTGCTGCTGCGCTGCAGTACGTCACTGGATGCTGTTGTGTGTGTGTGTGTGTGTGTGTGTGTGTGTGTGTGTGTGTGGGTGTGGGAGTGCACGCGATAGTGTTGTGATTGTGTGAAGAGAAATGCGATGTTATTGTGTGTTTGAAGACAGACAGATGCAGCGTTCATGTTGTTTTTCTACATTTGTAAGCACTTAAAACTCTGTGTGGTGAGTGTATGTGTGTGTGTGTGTGTGTGTGTGTAAAAGGAGCTGTTGTAAGTCAACTTTGTGTATGCAGTCAGTCGTGTAAGCACATTGAGCCGTGGCGTGTTGGTGTGGGAGTCAGAGAGAAACTCTTGATGTGTGTTTGCGTGCTCGTGTAGCCAGTCATGTAAGCACGTTTAACCATGACCTGATGCCACGGTGTGTGAGTCTGTGCACATGTGTGTGTGTGTGTGTGTGTGTGGGCTGCAGTTGCTCTGTTGTTGTGGAGATGGATGGCGGCAGCTCAGGTCATTACTGAGCCTGAGTTAGCGTAGGAGCTAATTTTAGCTTCTAGGTTACCTGTAACTGTGTCTGCTGTGAGGTTTCTGGCTACGAGGAGGAAAATCAGCGCGCTGGTGATCATTAATACGTTAAATCAGTGTGTGACATCCAAACTGAGGTTGTTGGATCCTCGGAGGGTGTTTCAACCTCATGCTGCTTTGTATCTTTTAAGCCTTTTTTTCTTATTATTAAATCACAAAGATGTGAGGTGACAGAAGCTAAAATGAGTTTAATCCTCTATGAAGTACTTTTTAAAAATACACTGCCCGACCCAAAATTATAACAAAACGTCACCCACCTGGTTTTGATTAGTGAAATAGGTAAGAGCTTCCCATTGGATAATTACTGCATGGGTGATGATGCATCAGCCGGCAACAAGTCTTTTAACCCGAACTAATGCAGTGAGTAGCTTCTCATTTCTTAAGCAAACATGTCAGAAGATGCGTCCTGTGGGTGTGAAAAATGTTCATCTGTGTCAGAAGGGTCAAATTCTTGGAGAAGAAGCTCAAAATACAAAAATTGGCTACAGAACTTCCCAACACGAACTAATAGTAAGGAACTATGAGGTGCCATACAGGACAACTCTCACACACACCTCTGAAATCATGCATAACTACCATAATCATTTGCACGCACACACACAAAATCTAAACACAAAAAAAAACTATCAAATACACATTTGAGATGCATCTCAAATTTAAACTAATGAATATTCATGTGTACATAACACCGAAACCCCTTGCACACACACATAGAAGACACCCTACACCTATTTAAATCAGTGATAATAGAGTGTGTGAGAGCCGACACTAAACTTGTAGTTTGTCCCCTAAAAAAAAAAAAAGCAGAGTTTTAATTTTGGACGGGTATGTACAGTAGTGTTGCTTTAAAGCAGCATGAGGCTGTGCCCGATGTAACATCTGTAGAAAGTAATGCTCGTTGTATGATGACATTATAAGCCACTTAGTGAAATACTAACAAAATACTAACAAACTAGAAAAGACCTTCGCCAAGCAGCTCTCACAATGATAAAGAATCCTTGAAAAAATTTCTGGACCTAGAGGGTGATCCGGATCACCACCAAAATTTAATGGGTTCGTCCTTGGGCTGAGACACACGGCTGGTGGAAATTTCAGGTCAATTCGCCCAGTAAGTCGCTGACAGACAGACAGACAAACCAACGCTACTGAAAACATCACTTTGTTGGTGGAGATAATAATTATTTTTGTATATAACTTTTTTTTTTTTTTTAAGACATTTTTATTTCTGTGCAGAAAATAACAGGAAGTGACCAAACATAGACAATTACCCTGTTCTGGTTAAGAAAGAAAAGTCCGCAGAGAGTGTATGGTAGACTTGAAAATATGTAGGGATGTCCTGATATCACTTTTTTGCAGACCAAGGACAAGTACTGACATTTTAGTACTTGCAGATACCGAGTACCGATACAAGTAATTAATAGGGAAAAGTGAGAATTTTTTTTTCTTTCTTTAATAAAGATAAGAATCTCTGCGGCTCAGTTGTGATGTGGGCATGTTGCTGCCCTATTGGCTCACCAAGATATTTACATCTACCTCGTCAAACGACAGTCGGACTCCACAGGAGCAGAAATAAATGCTAATACGTTGTTAGAAGCTCATAAATGATGTTGCGGTTTGCTGTATTTTAGCAATGTATTGTCATAATTTTACATATATGAATATATTCAAACTTATACCAGCTCATCAAAAAATGTACTGTACTTGGAAAGTGTACGAAACAGAATTAGCAGGAAACTTACCACCAACAAACTGAATCCTGAATGAAATGTCCAAAACTGTATGTGTGTGGGGGTACCGCAGGTCTGGGGGGAGGGAGGGAGAAAGAGGGAAAAAAAGTCCGCTCCAGCGGACTAAAGTTTTGAAACTAAAGTTTTGAAAAGTATCCCGGGACATGATATGGTTTATATGTATTTAATCTATCCTCATGTAATGAAAGGTGTCTTCTGATTTAAAATGAGACGTAAACTCAGACGGAGTAAATGCAAAATCGGCACCGCTCATATTGACGAGTATTTCACTGCCAGTAAACGCAGCGAATCACGTGACATAGGTATTTTGGTACTGTCATGAACGGGTATTTGACAAGTACTAGTACAGCCAATATCTGAGAGAGTACCAGTACTGGCATCAATATTGGGACAAACATGAATAAGTTTAATAAGCATTAATGTAGAATATTATTGAACATTATAAATCACTTATAGAATAATCTAGTACCTCAAAGATAAAGAAAATTTCAGATCACTGTAAAATACCTAAAATATAGAATATCATAGAATATGTTGTAACAGTGGATGTTTATTATAATATTTAATATCATAGAATACTTTAGAATCTTATAGAATATTTTTGAACAAACATCTTACTAAAACCACCACTGCCTTCACAATATGTAGACATTCTGATTATTTGGCCTGTGGGTCACGGCATTTTGCACATCAGTTGGGCATAGCATGTAAACAGAGGTGAGCGAATCACAATTAAATCAATGCATCCCAACGCGACACGGGCTGATTCAATTACAATTCTTAATTGGTCATCATATAAATGACTGGAATGCGGTTGCTATGAGTGGCCCTTCCCAAGACCAGTTAGATTTGAACAGAACTTTTATCAAATGGAAAGAGATTATGTAGAAGAGACAGAGGACAGACAGAATAGAGCATGGAAGAAAGAGCCACCAAAACACTGATGCAGCTCAAAGAGGAAACAAATTACTGAATATACTTTTTTTTTTTATTCTAAGCTGACAAAGACTGATGATATGTGAGCTAGGGGTGCACGATATAATCAGCCCCCTGTCCGTATCGGCCTATATCTGCCTTAAAACTCAGTATCAGACATCGCCCACCCCACCGATATTTAACCGATATTTAACTGATATTTAACTGATCAGCTGTTTCTAAGTCTAAAAGAACCCCTAAATCTACTTCTTCAAAAACTTATTTTTTACAGTCTTTAAAACTTATAAAGACTAGGAGTGGGAAAAACTATTGATACACTGAAATATTGCGATATTTTCAAATGCAGATATCATAATGACATTTAAAAACGTGGTATCACTCTATTTTATGAATGAAATCTCGAAATATTTCATCATTCTGTTACAAAATTTCGTGAGAATTCATGAAATATCGTGAGATTTTGTAACAAAATGATGAAATCTCGCGAGATTTTGTAAGTAGAATAGACCGCATTTTTTTGATATCGATTTGATGTCGGCATATGAAAATGAAGCGATATTTCAGTGCATCAATATTTTTTCCTACCCCTATTTTTCAACGTGTCGGAAACAGATAGCAAAACTGCTATTTGAAATGACTGCTTATTTTTTTCAGCTTTAATATCGGTATCTATGTCAGTTATCGGCCACATGAGTTTTAAGATATCGGCATATCCCAAAATCCCAATATCGTGCATCCCTAATGTAAGCAGATAAAGCGCATGGAGGCAGGACAAGATGAGATAACAAATGCTCTTTGATAATCTGAGGTACAGGTAGGACACCGTGAAGACTCCTAGTGAAGCTCAATGGGAGTGTATCTCCCTTTTTATGACGCATGTAAAGGGGGATTTCCCCCTTTAAAAAAAAAGAATTTCAGGCCTTGTAATGTAACTTGGATCTCATCTGTCCAACATTACTCATAAAAACCAGAAATGTTGTGTTTTGAGTTGATGAAAAAGCCCATTGTATGTTGATTTATTGAGCAACTGGATTTCTCGCAAGTTTCCAGAGCTCTGCAGAGAGAAGGCAGCCATGTAGAGGAGGGTGGGAGCTGATGAGATTTGCCACAGATTAACCACATCATAAGATGGATGTTATTGATCTTAAGGGAATTTGGGTCATTTGAACTGTCAGGCAGAAAATGTAGATAGACATGTTTATTATTGTAACATCTTTATGCTCGGATGAATTTTCACAGCAGGTTTTGTGGACAGATTTATTTTGAGCCAGATTTAATTCAGGGACATGGCGGGCACAGTCCTTATGTGCAGCTGGAGTTGTTTAGTGAATTTATTGAATCCATAAAGAGGTGAGCAGAAGGCTGTTTTTGTGCGCGTGTGTTTTCTTCGTGTCAGATAAAGTTTGTGGCATCATGCAAATGTGGCCTACTTGGCGAGCAGTAAATCTGTTCTTACTCATTCTGGTGCAAGTGGCCCAGTTCTGCTCTCGTCCTTCACAGAATTTTAAATGATTTTAAATGTTTCCGCCATATTAATGGAAAAATAACAGAGCTTCTCTAAATCTTTAGATAATAACCCCAGTTTATCAGTGATAAGCCCCATTTAAAACCAGGTCAGTACTTGTGGTTAATATTGGACTGAGATGGTCTCTCAGTCCTGAATCCTGGATCTAATGCATTGTCGGGATGAATCTCACCTTTGGTGGAAACCTGAATAAGTCTTCAGTCGAGCTGCTCAGGCTCATGAGGCTTGTTTAGATCCTCTGTGGCCTGCTGGGAACCAGGCTGATGTTTTTAAAGCTTCTGATCTACAGTGCCTTTTTTCAAAGCCAGAGGTCATTCAAGCTTGTGTCCCACTACAGATCCCAGTCTGAAGCCTTAATACAAAACTAATCTTATACTGGCCAACATCTTTGAATACTGAATTAGCTGAAAATTAACCTTTGGGCTTTATCTCAGCTAATTACTTTAATTTTTACTAATTTTTAATGAACTAATTTTTACTTTAAAAATTTGGTTGCAACATGAATGTCAAATTATTATTATTATTATTATTATTATTATTATTATTATTATTATTATTATTATTACAGGTGGACGATAATTATCGGTACGATAACAGGACATTATTACATCATTTCATTAAGTCTGTTATCATGACAACTTGCCCTGATAACATCTTTATTATTTTGTCAGCACAACAGTGCTGCGCTCGCATTATGAGATCATAACTATTGTTATATACAGTCGTCCTCAAAATTATTCATACCCTCAAATTAAAAAAAGGAAAAAATCAGCTGTCAGTGAAATAAGTTGTCAAAAGTAATTAATAAAAGTTCTATGAAAATAATGACGGTGATTTTGAATTGTGGTTTGAAAGAAATATTAAAAACAAGCACAAAAAATGAAACGAGTAAACAAGCATGATTGGGCTCTGAACCAAAATTTTATTCAGCAACAGTTTGAGGCAATCACCGCAAACTGCTCTTATGTGTCAGGGGCAGTTTTGTAAGATTTTTTTTTTAAAAATTATTTTAATTATTATTTCCAGCCACAATTCAAAACGATTCATTTCACTAAAATGTAATTTTGTGAATTTTTTTTATCTATTATTATTAGTTGCTTTAGTTTCCTTTTATTTGAATAACTATTGTGAATTTTGCCTTTTCTTTAATGGGAGAGGAGAAATAATTTTGAGCACAACTGTATAAATGCGCTCTATTTACATAGACAAGTCTAACCTGTCAGTTATTATTGTCTACAATAAACTTTTTCAGATTGTGTTAACAAACATGAGGTTTGAGTCTAACTTGTCAGTGCATCATTTTCTTTTTTTTTTTTACTTCTCAATTGCACTTTTTCAGTTTGTAACCCTGATGCATGTATTTGCATCAGTTCAAGGAGCCTTTGTTTTTGTATCGGTAACAATGCATCTTTTATTAGTTGATGTGCATTTGAAATATTGAATAGTTTTGTCTGATATCTCAAAGAAAAAGTTTGAAAGGCTTGCTGATAGTTTTCCATTGAAAAAGATAAATATTTCTTAATTTAAAGAGTGAAAATTCTTTTTGGCTTTGTTAAGAATATTGATGTCATAATGGGCTCTATGCACGACTCCACTACTTCCTGAACTTAAGGAAGCTCCTTTGTTTCCTGTCTCTCATTAACTGATTAACCCAGCTGTGTCTGGCCAGTTACTGAGATCAGAAACACCTGGGTTAATTAGTTTGTCCAGTAATGAAAGACAGGAAACGAAGGAGCTTCCTTAAATTCAGGAAGTAGTGGAGCTGTGCATAGAGCCCATTAGGTATGTATGTGTGTTATCGGTTATCAGTTATCGGTATTGGCCTTTAGGAGCTGAAATTTATTGGTATCGGTTATCGTGCATCCCTAATTATCATTATTATTATTAGTAGTAGTATTTATATGAATAAATATCTTTTTTCAATAATAAACCAGATTGTATCTGATTTGTTGAAGGGATCTTGAGCAGTTATGGGATGTCCAACAGCTTCAAAGGTAATTTTGACCTCAGTAGGATTTAGAGGAGGCTAGTGTGAGGATCTGGAGGCAGAATTAGTGGTAAAAGAAGTAGGGATGCACAATATTGGAATTTTGGCCGATATCTGATATGCCGATATTTTAAAACTCATCTGGTCGATAATCGATATTGACACCGATATTGATATCAAAGCTAAAAAAAAAAGAGGAGTCATTGCAAATAGCAGTTTTGTTATCCGTTTCTGATACTTTTGAAAAATATAAGTGGGAAAAAAATATCGATTCACTGAAATATCACGCTATTTTCATATGCAAATATCAAATCAATATTTAAAAATGCGGTATCGGTCTATCACAAAATCTTGCGAGATTTCATTGTTCTGTTACAAAATCAGATATTTCGTGAATTCTCACAAGATTTCGTACCAGAACGATGAAATATCGCAAGATTTTGTTAGTAAAATAGATCGATGCCGCGTTTTTAAATGACAATATGATGTTAGCGAATGAAAATATCATGATATTTCAGTATATCAATATTTTTTCCCACACCTCGTCTTTAAAAGTTTTAAAGTCTGTAAAAACAGAAGTTTTTAAAGGTGTCATAACCTAGTGTTTTACATACACAATCCTTCTTAAATTATCTTCAAATGAATTTTTAATTATAGTTGGGTGGGACGAAAATTTAATGAGCTCATTTTAACCTCTTTTTATCCCCAACTTTTGTTTGTCGCGAGAACACGTACGAGAGTTAGAGCTGTCTGTAAGCGCGTTCACGAGGCAAGCGTCAAAGCCAAAACAAAGTTTTATCAGGACAGAGCAGGTGAAGGAAATGATGTCCCAACAGAGAAAAACTTGATAAAAACATAACGGTGCGGCTGATAGAGAGGAGTCTGATGAATATAAGGAGCGGACGTCTGACGTGAAGTTAACCAAACAGTGTTAGCTTCTGTAGCTACATTAGCAGCTTGTCCGCTTGTCAACCACCGTTTACTGGTCTCTTACACAAACGATAATAAGTTACACAAGCAGCAACACTTACCGACTGCACATCCTCACTGATAAATATAATCCACTGCTCCCTAGTGCTGTCCCTTCTGTCCACTCAGGCCGACCACGAGCAGCTGTAAGGCGGACATGCTTCTGCGCAGGAGCCGGTGAAAAAGCAGAGCTCATAACTTTATTTCTGAACATCCGATCTTGGACATTCCAAGTGTAGATGGTAGCTAGTGTCAAAAATATGAAGGGCACGAGGGTTGGAAGCAGCTCTGGGTCTTTCCTGGAAAGCAGCAGCGAAAATCCCCCAAACGCAATATCTCGGCGAGAAACGCTTATACGGGCATTTTCAATACAGGGAGCCAGTTGACCATGCCTTTGCGCCTTGAATGAGGATGGATTCATGTCTGGGGCTCAGACACTATGACAGGCATCCACAAAGCTGGGCCTCTGCTGGCTTTTGCCACAGCAGGAGACGCAGTGTGACTTGCAACACTCAGGCCGACCACGAGCATCTGTAAGGCGGACATGCTTCTGCGCAGGAGCCGGTGAAAAGCAGAGTTCATAACAAAGACGCTAGCTTAGCAGCTCGCTCGCAGCCTCTCTAGTTCACGTCATAACAGCTGGTCATAACTCCTCCATGGCAGGTAATCAGCTGCTTTTAGGTGGCGCTAAAGAGGCTAGCTTAGCAGGCCGAGACGATTGACGTCAACGGCACAGGCGGGTCCAAATCGCGTGCTGTGGAGTGTGCGCTCTTGTGGCCGATTCTGGTATGAAGAGAGAGCTCAAGCTGAAAAACGAAGCTACTTTCACTTTCAGGAGTTTCTAGCACTTTTTTACTCAATTCCTACCCCAATACACGTTTTAACATGAAAAAGTGGGATTTCCGGGTGATGACTCCTTTAAAGAATTTTTTAAATTTTTTAATCTTTTAATTTTTTGACTTTAGAAACACCCGGGTGATCGGTTAAATATCGGTGGGGTAGCCGATGCCTGATACTCAGTTTTAATGCCAATATAGGCTGACACTGATAGGGGACCGATTATATCGTGCATCCCTAAAAAGAAGATTTTACTTAAATATTTCTGTCTTCATCATAATAATTATAATAAAACCAAGACTGATGACAAAGCTGTACAGTAAACTTCAGAAGATAATTCTTGGTTTACATACAGTGTTGATGATTTAATTATTAACAACAATTGTATTTGAATTGAAGCCGAGGTTCTTACAATTCTTTTTTTTTTTTTTTTTACATCTAGTACCAAATCAGAAAGTATTAGGCTCTTTAAGTAGCACCTTTATGACTGACATTAACATCAAGTAAAAAGGACCCACTCTGGTAGACCTCAACAGCGGCAGCTTAGTTCCAAATGACATTCTTATTTACTGTTTAGTGATGGCAGTTATCATTGTAATAAAGTGTTTATCACCAGAACTGACATTTAAATTTTGTTTCGCAACTTAAGGCTGACCCCTCAGCAAATTCTGTGAAAATACAGACTCACCAAAACTGGACTATAGATGGAAAAGCATTGCCTGTTCTGGATGTGCATTTCAGCTCCACATTCAGATGGTGGGGTCAGAATTAGTCGGAAACAACATGAAGGCATGAAGCCATCCTGCTGTTTTCCTGAGGTGGCTGGTGAGTGTATACCAGTTAATTCTGAGCTGAACCTAACAGTGTTCACTGTGTGTTGTTGGGCTGGCACAAAATACATCGTGTCAGTTTGTGTAAAGTTGAGCACCACCATAGATGTGTGTGATGAGACAGTGCCACTGCCATGAAAATATATAATTGTCTTTTTATCAGTGATCGTGGAAACATTCACGGGAGTTATGATTCCATGAAAAACCCTTGATAAAGTGCGTGTTCGGGTCGTTTTGATTAAATAAAAAGGAAGCGTTATCTTTTTTGTAGAGAAAACAGCACCAAAATAAACTTGACTTGACCTCTGCTCTTCCTCTTTGAAGCTTTCAAACACTGTTAGCAAAAATAACAGTTGACCTCAGTTAAAGGGCTCTTCAACTTTTTTCCCAAGGGGTTTCCTCTCTGGGATTCAGAGTCATTACTTTGCTGCTCATGTCGTGCAGAAAGCGTCTCTTGTTCCTCCGGCACCTGACCCTTTAACACTGTGATCACACTTACAGTTATCCTCTTTTGGAGCTTTGCTTCTGCATTTGCTTTTGCAGTTTGTTTAACAAGGGGATTGTTGTAGATCGTAGACAAACATTCCCTGAACTCTGATTCTTTATGTCATTCTGCAAAGTTTGTGTGTGAGTCGAAATAATCTGAAGGTGAAAACTAAGCTTGACTTCTTCCTGTTCATGCTGTTTGCTCTTGTGATTTAAGCTATCAAAGCATTAATGTGGCACTTAATAAAAAGCTGATCATTTTGATAGATCTGTAACCTGAAGAATGTCTTCTCCAGTAAATGCAAGCTCACTTTTCTCTCTGCTTTTATTGGTTTCATTTATCCTCGGCAGCAGCAAATTAGAAGCTCTTTTTGGACAGTTTATCAGACACAAATCCACGGTCTAAATAGGTTCTCATTTGCTCCAATAAATATTTCATATTCTGTAATGACTAACTGATAGAGGCATAAACGTGAACTGATATGGATCTGAATCGGAGTTTAACATCAGAGATGTTACATCAAGATTTGCTGGGCCCCTGTTAAACCAGTAAAGTCTGGTTGGCAGAGGTTTTGCTGCACATCCGACAAAAGTTGAGTGTTGGTGTCAGAGTAGATATGTTGGTGGGTCTGACTCATTACCACACTGGTGTCCCTGGTGGATCAGCTGGCCTGTTTGCTGGTCTGCCGTTTAGCACCAACGCTGACACAGTTTACAACGAACCAAAAATCATGATGTCTGAAACCTTTTTAGGTTTTATAAGAAAGAAGGAACATTGAACACATTTCTGCCGGGCATCTTTCCAAGTGCAGCAACAGCACAACAGATCTGAACTCTCACTTGGTGAGTTCCTGGATGCCAACGCAGCAAGCACATTGGCATCCAGGTAGCTAGTCAGTGCCTCATCATAGAGACGGAAAGAAGCAGTGTTTGTTTAAAAAAGGACAGAGAACAATCTCCAAGCTGTTCAGAAAACGAGTTAGATAGATAATAATGTGATCAATCTAATCTGTATGTTTATTCTTTTTGTCTGGGTGTTTTCAAGTCTATTGTAGATATTTTTGTTGCCATAGCTACAGCAGCATCAGTGAACATTTTCATTCATTTCTCCATTATTTAACCAGATAAAACCTCACTAAGATTAAAATTCTCTTTTCCAAGAATGATCTGGCCAGGACCAAAAGAAGTTTAAGGGAGAGTCAACTTAAAGTCCCCAGAGAGATCACGTTGGTTATTATCAAATCAGTTTTAGTTATTACAAGGGGAAGGAGCAGTCATTTCAAAGCTTTGTTCCCAGTGTTCCCAGAGGTCCAGAGAGTGACTACTCTGCAGTCAGCAGGAAACACCCTAAGTTGGTGTGCTCAGATAGCGTTAGCGACCTGGCTGATAAATCCAAATAAAAACTTTTCTGACAAAAACAAAGAACAAAAAAAATATAGTTTTGCTCATATTTTCTCTCAGAAATTTAGTTTTGAAACTTTTTTATAATTATTTTATATATTATTTTATAATTATTTAAATTTTTTTATAAGAGATTTTTATTTGACATTTTAAGTTATTTTTTTGCTTGTTTTAAATTTAAATTTTTGTTTATAAAATATCCATATTTTTATTTCTTATAATATATTGTACTATTTTTTTAATTTATTTTAATTTATTATTTTTTTTAAAATCTTTTTTGGATTGTTTGGTCCTGTTTCATACATTTAAAATCTTTTATTTCTATTTTTATAAAATAAAACAATTTTAAAAATCAAATATTTTAATTCCTTTTTTATTTTCAAATTGTATTTATTTAGAATTTTTTGTCTTTCTGTCTGATGAATTTAGAATATTTTATCCTGTTCTTCCCCATCCCCCCACATTTGGACTCCCAGGCCGACAGCTGGAGGCAGCTGAAGGTTATGATGTGCAGGCTGACGTCAGACACGTTGACAATGTCTGTCCATACCGACAGCAGTGAAAGGGTTACCATGGTGACCACGTGTTTACGTCTGCTTTTCCTCTTCCAGCAGCATTGGCACAGAGAGCCAGTTTCCATGGCAACGGCCCTGATACCCACTCCTCAAACCAACTAGCTTTGAGGCCGCTGAGCTCATCCCGCGCATGTGCGTGTGTGTGATTCATTGAGATGATTCCTCATACCTGTGTGAGAAGCAGTTAGCACATCTGCATTAGTCTCACGAAACAAGGCAGCCACTCTTGTTCTTATTGCCTGCAAACAGCAGAAAACACACGTTCACCTGCTTCCTTTTAAACATGACAGTCATGTTCTCACACACACACCAGGTGAGGGCTTGCATGCCGAAGTAAAACTGTAACAACTGAGGATTGGTCTGACCTCGCATGTTAGTCCATCCATGTGCAATTTGTTTCTTGCACATTAATTCAGCGCTCTTTGCGTTGTGTGTCTGTCGGACACGGATGAGCGCGGGGGTACCGTGGAGCCCCAAGGACACTTTGACATATGGAGCAGCTGGGAATCAAACCACTTAACTTCTGATTGGTAGATGGAGACTTAACCACCTGAGCCACCACCATCCCTGCAGTCAGATGCAGCCAAATTCATCTGAAAGGGCCACAGCCAGTTTTAGTAGCGTTACTGCTTCCTCTGCTTGGGAGAACCTTTATGAAACACTCACAGGTGTGTTGGAGGAAATCAGATAATTCGGAGGCGTCCTCCTTTGAAACCTGCCGTTCAGAAGTACATTTTTCTGATTTAAAAATTCCACATAATCGGAGTAATGAGCCTGTGCTGGCTGGTTTTCAGAGCTTTCTTTTGCCAAGTGCAAAAATGTGCTACAGCTTGCGGTGGTGACATTGGGACAGGAAACATAGGGATGATGAACCGCCTCTCGCGTTACGTACAGATGGACGGAGCACGCTAACAGCAGTTTAACAGACGGCAGCCCATACAGTTCATGGGGTGGGATGTATATGAACGCTGCAGGCAGCTGGTGGCTGATATGTGTTTCTATGTCTTTCTCCAACCTGCAACTCCAGATTTATTGTTTCATTTTTGTTTTTATGCTTTAACTTTACATTCAAGCGTGCTGTAATGAATTAATTTACTCATGGTAAATATTTAAAGCAGAAACTGACATTATAGCAAAAATGGAATTTCACAGTCATTAACCTTTGTTTTAACCTCTGTTTGATTATATTAATACTATTCAGCAGAGGAAAATGGTTCGAAAATTAATTTTGTGCTGGTATAATGCGATTTATGAAATACCATTTCGGTTCAATTCAGCTTTGTTTCTACAGCGACAAGTCACAACAAAATAACCTCAAGGTACTTTATAGAAATGGTCCAATTCAATACAATTCATTCAGGGCTCCAGACCATCTTTTTTCACCAGGAGCACAGCAGCCCCTAACTAAGATTTTTAGGAGTGCATCAGAAACTTTAGGGGCGCACACTGAAATCGACTTGCAAAGCAAATATTCACATTTCCTCTCATTTTCACTGTATTACTGATAAATACCTGAATAATAAATGCAGAAACTACAATGTTCACAGGTTGTGGCACATTGTAGTACCACAACCTGGTACTACAATGTACTACAATGTACATACAGTGTACCAGTTTACTCAGCACTGTGTTTACTCAATGTGTTGTGGGCAGTAGTGCAACGGATAAATGAACATACAGTTTGGATCGGTTTATGGTTTTTGAGTCACGGATCGGATCACATCAGTTTTCACCAAAAAGAGAAAAAGGATGAGACAAATACACATCTACAATCTACAGATCCAGGCATGAAAAAGTTTCCCTTTCTGCCGACTGCCAGCCACTTACCAGCAACTTGTCTGCTAAGCCCACACGACCTCCCCTTACCACCTTCATTCATCTCTTCTCTTTGTTGGTTTGGTTTTGTTATTTCCTCCCAGGGGAGATGATATTTGTTTATTTTATATATATCCTGTGTGTTGTTTTTCAAGGACCCACTCCGTCCCTGTGATAAACGCTCCCATAATCTTGGAGTCCCAAACCCATCAATGAAAGATTAAACTACTCTAGAAAGAAAAAAAAAAAAGAAAACAAAGATAATTATCCCCCCTCTCCACTTTCTTTTTTGCCATTTTTATTCCCTCCACTTCCGTTTTACTCCATTTTTTTTTTTTTTTTTTCCTTTTTTTTTTTTTATTGTGTTTTTTTTTTCCCCTTTTATAAGGGAAGAATCTCCCTTTTTTTTTTTTAATTTTTTTTCTCTTTCCTCATGACTTTTTTTTTTTGTTATTTTTTTTTTGATGATGTGATGGAGAAGATTCTTTTCTGTTGAATCTATTTTTTTGTGAGATGTTCTCTCTCCTCACACCCCCACTATATGATCAGAAGAGGCAAATTGTGTGTGATTTGTCTTTTGTAATCATCAATTGTGTGGTCTCTACATCTATGAAGGTCTCAGGAATTCAATTGTACCAGTTAAGAAATGCCCGCAGAGCTTAAATGAATGCCCGGAACAAGGACACTTCCACACTCCAAGTTTGGACACCGTGCGTGACGACATATTCACGGGAGATGATGGTAAAGAGAGCTGGATAAATGTCCAGTGGTCCATACTGAAAAACACCGACTGAGATCCCCTGACCGACTGACTGCTAACCTGGTGTCATTGGCAATGACGTGATGTTTACATAGTTCAGGATCGCAAATCTGCAGGGGGCTTTTATTTTGAAATTTACCTGCTTCCGTGTCTGATTTTCTATCTTTTTGCTGAGAGCTTGATGCTTTCTGGAAGCGTGCTCCATGAAAAATAGAGACGCCGCGACGAGACGCTTCTGACTTCTGGCGGCCTAGAGTGAAGTAAACTATTGACTAAAACAGCTGTGTTGAGCTCCGGAGGTGGTGCAAAACACGGAAACAGTGTTCGCCTTTACTGTGAAGGAAGTCTGTCAGCAACTAAATATATTAAATGGACTTGATAGATAATAACAAAACGGCAAATCAGTTGGTCGTGTATGCGCGAGGAGATGAAAAATTTACTCGCACTGTCTCACATTTTAGTCGACCATTTGGTTGCAGTCTGGAGCCCTGTCATTGCAGCCCAACTGTAATCCAGTTGAAACAAAACCAATATATAATCTACATTATCCCAACTTATAATAACTGTGTTCATATAAACCAACTCATAAAAGCTAATTGCTTACTGTAGCTAAGGAAAGTAAGAGCTGCTCGATCCTGGGCATGCAAGGGGTGGTGGGGTCAGATCATCACCGTTAAACCTTTGGAATATATCTTTATTAAATGTGTTCACTAAATGTATATTTGGATAAAACCTTGACCAACTTTACAGTCATATATCATAAACATGATGTTTTTACTCATTTAAAAAAATTTTTTAAAAGTTATTTTCACAATTCAGTGGTTTGTTTTTTTCCTCACATTGCCCCCCCCCCCTTTTTTTTTTCTTTTTCCTTTTTTTGTCAGAATAGATCATGTTGTCATATTCCTGCCAACCTAACAAGGTAATATCTTGCTGAGTCATTTGTAGCTTGAAACTACAATAGATTTTTTTTTTCAGGTATAATCTTCTTATGAATCTAATTTTACTTAAACACCATTTCAGAGGTTAATCTAAACAGTTAATTTTATTTAGGAATTTGGAAATAGACTTCAAAGTACCAACTCTCTTATATCTTTTTTGGGTGATGTTTTGGAGAAGTATAGGATCACAGGAATTACTGTTCAAAATCTAAATTTGATAAAGGCAAATAAGGTTCAGTTATCCAGAACAACCTGGAGAAAATCAAAGCAGTTATGGATGATGGAGCCGGTGGGGGTTTTTTTTCGTTATGGGTTTTTTTTTTTTTTTTTTTTTTCTTCTTTCTCTTCTTTGTTGTTCCCTTTTTCCTCTCCTTTTTTTTCCTTCTCTTTCTCCCTTTCTTTTCTTTTTTTTTAATATTTTCCTATTCCCTGATAATCATTCCTCCCTTTCTCCCCCCCTTCCTTTCTCTTCCCCTCCTCTTAAACACAACTAGATTAAGTCTGATCATCCTAGCTTTTGTCCTCGTACATCTATTTTTATTTGGTTAATGTTTAATATTTGTCAGACGAAAAAAAAAAAGGTGCCAAAAACTGCAGAATGGCATTAGTTGATGAAATCAACAGACTTATGGATACATGAAAAGCTGAATGGCATACATAAGAAAAGAAAAAGATCTAAAACAGCAGAATATGTTCTATTTATCTTACATTATGTATATAATATTGTTACACCTCCCTAAGTTAAGTGAATGCATGAAGTAAAGTCATGAAAAATTTGCTTCATGAACATCAATGTGACATTTATCTTTTCCTAAAACTTCATGGTTTTCTCCTTTTTCTTTGCAGTAGTTGGCTTCTGTACAGTTAAAGATAGCTTAGTCTCTCCCCATAGCTTGCAGAAGTACCCATAACATGCAACAAAAACTTAAAACGACCATTTTAATCAGTATTAGGGGAGAATAGTGCAGCTTCAGTGGCTTACAGTTGGTGTAAATAATAGCAGCACATCTCTGAACGACTGTTTTCCATCATATTGACTCTCTTGCCCTTGATACAATTTTCAGATGTCGGGGAAAGGCACGCTAATATTTAGTCGTGATTCAAACGTGATTGGTGATTGGTTTAGATAGAAGTTTCTCAGCATATAACGTTGTCTTTGGGATATTAATCTGAAAGAAAGACTGAAGTTCTGGTGGCAGAGTGTCTCAGGTGAAGGGTTTTCTGCAGCAGACGTGTCTGTTGACTGCTGCGTTCACATGTCCTCACTTGAAGTTGAAACAAAGCCAGAACACCAGATTTTATGTGGAGCCTCCGGACGCTTTATTTCAGCATCATGATTCAGCCTCAGAGTTTGTGCGGGGAAACATCTTTCCAGCTGAAGTATTGCTAAGTGTGACATTTGATGTCATTTGAAGCCTGTTGTTGGATGGCTCATCCTTTCCTCTGACCTGCCTGTGGTCAGAGCGTTGGCCTGCCGGAAATGATCAGGTAACATGTTATTATCATCCTGAAGGAGGAGTCATTATCTACACGCAGACGGGTGTACCTGTGGAGGAAAGCGTGAGCAGAGTGATCTCACTATGGAAATTGATTCTGTAACATTTGAATATATTTGGGTCAATGATGCAGTTTTTAGTCAGTGCAGTGTTTCAAACAGACCAGGCAGCAATGTGTGGTGCTACCCTGGTTAGGCTGGGGGAATCAGGGGTTGCAGTGTGGTGGTGGTCAGTGGAGTTGGTCGTCAGGGTGTTTCTAAAATGTGTAAAGTGGGCGGTGTTCAAACACTTCCTGAGTTTTTATATTAAATATACCCTTGTATCCTGATCTATTTTTCTTCAAAGTTGTCTGCTGAGTCAGTTTTAGAGCTACAGGAAGCATTAGAAATTATTATTCAGCTCAATCTTAGTTCCTTAGAGTACGTTCTTAAATATAAGACAATAAATACATTTTCTTCCAGAACTCTACCTGGTTTCACCATTAAATACTGTAGATATCTTTCTTAGCAAGTTATAATCTCTCCTTTACTAGTGAAGAGCCTACAATAGGGGTGGGCGACCCCTGGGGAAAAATTATATCACAATATCTTCTTTGCACAATCACAATCTCGATTTTATCACGATTTTTTTTTCATGGAGATCATTCAGAGTATTTTGCAAGTTATTAAAAATAACACAAACCAGTTTACCCATTCAAAATCATACCTCTGAAAAGGACAAAAGATCCCTTAAAACAGGGTGCTGTTCTAGCACTTTTTTATTTAGCTGAGCAAAAATGTTGTATAACAAGGCAGCACCAGTCTAGTGACTTCAACTTATTTTTTTTTTGAGAAAGTACACATTATTAAAATCCTATCAATACTAAAGCACAATAAATAAAACCAAACATCAACAACAGCTTTTAAGAAAAGTCAGATCAAATACAAATGTCACATTTTGTGAAACATTTTAGCCACCATGTAAACTAAACACAACTTTCCACAACTTCTAATGAAAATTATGTGAACTTTGACCTCATTTGCCTCTAACCTTTCAGAGCTCAGCCAATGAGATGACAGCTCTATGTAACGTAGTCAGAAGCTACATACTGTACAGAGGAGGAAGAGAAACTACATGAAAAACTACATCAAAACCACCTAAGAGACAGATCCCGATCTCTAAAGCAAGAGTAATAAGTGGTGAAACATCAGCAGTCAGATCGGAGTAGCAAGTTTGTGAATGGGCAGAGTTTATGAACAACCGTTAAGCTAAATACAATGCTAATGCTAGCTTAGCAGTTTGTTTATGGTTCAAGCAGACGCTCTGAGATCCACTGCGCCCGTTTAGCACCTCTATGGGTGAATCCCATTTCACCCCTTGGTCCTACCCCTTCCCCTCCGTTTTGCGCGTTCATGTGTAGGGGTAGGGGTGTCCTAATACCTGTAGGATGGAGGGGAAGGGCTAAGGGGTAGGTCTATATACCCCTTCAAACGAAGATTTTTCGAGAGCACACTTCAAACGAAGGGGTATGAAAATCACTGGGACGACGGCTGCTACTGAGTCCAAAAACATCCACAAATGTAAATATTTCTCCATAAATAAAGTTTAAAAAGTGTGAAAAACATTATATAGTCTAGTTTAATGCTGTTTAAATGTTTAACGGTCATTTTTTTTTGCAAAATGCACATGAAAAAAGTCGCGAGTACTACATTGACGCTTCAGTTATATAAACGGCTGAAAACCAGCGGTGCTCTGCAGCGCTGATAATCTAGATGATTAATAAGAAATTCGGCAGCATCGCTGCTGGTCTTCATGGGATAAAACACAGGCAGGGATGTCATGCAAAAATCGACTTTGCTTGTTAACGTTAATCCACAGCTGTAGACGACTTGATTTCTCCAGATTTGCACCAACAGCTCAGCGCACATCTGCTTACACACACCGGCGGAATCACTGATGCGTATGTGATTCTTGAAGGGGTGTCCCAATTTGAAGGGGTTGACTTTCACCCCTACCCCTTGAGCTTCGTTTTAAGTGCAAGGCCAAGGGGTAGGGGAAAAGAGATGGGATTGGGCCTATGTCCACCTGGTGGTGAGTACAGCACAAGTTTCTTACCTGAAGTGGAGACACGTCTCTCCAGCGCTTGAGTAGGCTTTATGCACATCTCCAGTACCTCCTGAACTTAATACTGCAACTCTGTTTCCTGTCTTACATGATTGGATGAACTGATTATTTCAGGTGTGTTTTTACCTGTGTGGGCGGGGGTGTGGCTGCCATCTCCTCGCCTTCTGTCTGCAGACCAGGCTACTGCGTGATTCAAAACGCTGGTCGCATTTCCATCAGACAAACGAACCTCATCCTTGCAAACTTTGGTAATCCAAACCAGTTCCATATGACCGAAGTGGAATGTTTTTCGGGATCAACGCCTCACTTTTATACTTGTTAGCAGCCGTGCTTGCTCTCCTCATGTGTTTGGCAAGAAGGGGAGGAAGTTAAACGTGCTGTAAACAGACACAGCTGCATTCAGTCGGTTCTACCATCTTTGTGTTTTGGCAGATCGTCAGCTCGTTCAAAGCCTTTACGATCTTATATCGTCATATCCCATAACCCTACTCTGTAATGTTTTCTTCCTTTCGTTGGCTCTGACTGGTTTGCTGGACTCGACGCGTCTTCTGTTACCGCATGCTGACATGCGCGTGCCCCATGGTGTGCTCAAAGATGGCTCGGAAAAACATATTACCGCATGTTAATGACGGATTAAACTGTTGTAACAGCTGAAAACGTGCGGGGGACATGTACTATGCCTCTATCACCTCTGTGTATGTGTGTATGAAGGGAGAAAGAGCGATGTGGATGAATGGTATGGTGTTTTTCTTTCTTCCAAAATCCAATTCGTGGCGCTTGAGTTGAATCTGTGGCGGTGCACCACACATTGGTCTATGTGTGGGAAACCCTGCAGTGATTCACTCAGGGATGTCCAAATGCAGCAACACAGAGACTTGGACACACTGTAGACCTTGTGTTGTGGGTGGTTTGATGAGTTATAAATGGTTAACTAAACATTTTTCTTAAGGTGAAAGGGGATGGACAAAGTTGTGAAGACTTGAGCAAATAGAGGTTTTTTGTCATGTTAATATTATTTTACCTCTGTAGTAGAACCAGACAGTATCCGGTAGGGATGTAAAACTGACTGACAACCCAACAGAGTTAAATCCAATTGAAAATATTGATC
This sequence comes from Atherinomorus stipes, assembly GCA_023101725.1. Lineage (NCBI taxonomy): Eukaryota > Metazoa > Chordata > Actinopteri > Atheriniformes > Atherinidae > Atherinomorus > Atherinomorus stipes. The sequence goes on along the minus strand of JALJCO010014268.1, from coordinate 289,909 downwards.
AAACATTGATACAGAATTCATTTATAAATGTGGCATCATCTTATATCAATCACAACTCCTGAATCAAATCTAATGAAAATCATGTCATGATAGAATCTCTGAAGTCGGCAATATTTAGTTATTCGTGAAGCATTAAGTAATTATTTACAAAATCAGTATAATACTGTATCATTAGACTTTTAGTTTACACCCTGATTAATGATGTGTATTTAACATGCATAAATGAAGTATTAATAACCAACCAATATCGCTGAATCAGTGTGAGATGGAGGAATAAGGACGTCATTCACACTCTGCCATGTTACAGTCGAGCATTTAGCCGTAGCTCAGATATGTGATATGAACCAGGTCTAGAGACAAGACTGGAATTACTTATTAAATTTTATCTCATGTCATGTGTTTGCTCTTATGACTGTTACTTGTAGCTTTTATTTTGAATTTATGTTCAGCCAGTGGGGTTGTGTAATGCTGCTTTAAAAATAAGGCTAGATTAGAAACTCTATGTAACCTACTCAATCTGTAACTATGATTACGTCAGACTATGCTACCATGGTTACTATGACTTAAGTTTTTAGCAATATTTGGTTTGGGTCTCCAAATGTGATCCAGTCTGTTTTGGTTCAAAGAACAGATTATTTTTTTTTATTTGTTATTTTTTTACAATTTAAATGTCTAATTAAGCTCAGGAATAAATGTAAACTCTTGTTGCTTTTTGTGATAACGTATAAATGGAAGCGATTGTGTTAAGTCAGGATGTGAAATCCTCTCATATTCCTCACTGGATCCAGAATTGAATTAAAATCTTATGAGGGCAGAATTTCTCTGCCAACATTGAAGTGTCAGTATCAATATCAGTAGAATATTGTATTATTAAAGTTATAATGCAAAAAGTTATGTCCAAAGTTATATTTTTCCCCATCAGTGGCATCTGTTTCAATGCTTTTGTACAAATTTTAACTCAGACATTTTGCAAGACCTTGACCAGATTTTTCCTTTAGTCTCACACCACCTCTTATCCATTTTTAGACAACTATTATCTCCTTTCTGGCTCGATTTGAAAATTTGCTGCATGGACGCATCCAGTTAAAAGGGTGTGAGGAGGGAGTGACAGCACTTTCTGTAGCTACTGCACATAATTAGCACCTTTTACACCAACTTAGTAACATTGTGACCAGCTGCCTAATATTAGATCGGTTCTTATGTTACCAAAAAAGATCTCATTGCAGTCAGGATGTCTTGGAGGTTCTGGTACAAGGACATGAGCAACAGATTCTTTGGGTCCTGTTGGGTCCCGGTGGGGTCTTCATGGATTGGGCTTGCTTCCCACAGATACCGTCAGATCCCATCAGATTGGTCTCTGAAGAATTTTTAAGGCTGGACAAATACCTAAGGCTGCATGATGTTGGAAAAAACTGACATTGCATGTTTTTTCTAGCCCTGCGATATATGTTGCGATATGAAAAAATATAGGAATATTGAGCAGAAAACTTGAATAGCTCATTGCGGCCCAATCTCAGTTCTCCCCCTTAGCCCTTCTTCATTTTGCACGTTCATGTGAACGGTATGGGTGTCTGTCCCATTATGACAGAGGGGTATGGGTAAGTGGTTTGGGTATTTACCCCTTTAAATGAAAGGTTTTCAGATGCACTCTTAAAAGGGAGGGGGTATGACACATTTGTCAACCATTGGCAATATGGCTGCTACTAGGGATGGCGATATGGACTAAAAAATGTATCACATAATTTCTCTTATTTATCACGGTAACGATAAATGACGATAAAAGCTATCAGCAAAATATTTTGTGTTATAAATCTGTCACTAAAGTCTCTCTTGAATCCCTACAAAATACCAGAAGCCACTATATAAATTAAGTTCAAGTAGTACACCTGTATTGCAAAACTGTAGTGACACCAATCAAACAAGTCTGAAATATGAGAGACCAAATGCCACATTTATTCAAACGATGCAAACAGCAAAACTAACTTTGCTTATTAAAAAACCCAAAGAAAACACAACCTGGTAAATTGTCATCTCACATAAAACATAAATTCAAATTGTTATTGTGGAATTTCTTTGACGATATATCGCACACGATAAAATATCGCCCATCCCTAGCTGCTACAGGGTCCAAAAAGAATTCCACAAATGTGAATATTTTCTATATAGATTTTTTAAAAACATATGAAAACCATTGTATTGTCTAGTTTAACACTGTTTAAATGTTTTAATGGTCATTTTCTCTGTAAAATGCACATGAAAAAAACCCCACTAATAATGCGTTGAAGCTTCAGTAGCTTAAATGCTACCAGGCTGAAAACCAGCGGTGCTCTGCAGGCATCTCTGATAATCTACAGTGATGGTGTGAGCAATAAAAAGCGCAACATCGCTGCTGGTCTTCCATTACATGGAAGGCGTCATGAGATACAACACAAGCGGGAATGTCAGGCTCAAATCAGACTTGACATAAACATTATTCTGGTAACGTTAACTCGGTAGATGGCTTGATTTTTTTTTTTTTTTAGAATTTCCGGTAACAGCTCAGCGCAGATCTACTTACCAACAAGCTGACGAGGATCACTGAATATGTATACGATTGTTGAAGGTGCGTCCCAATTTGCAGAGGTTGACTTTCGGCCCTACATACCCCTCATGGCTCTGTTTTATGTGGCTGGGGCCAAGGGGTATAAAAGAGAAATGAGATTGGGCCTAAGTTATGCTGAACTCCTGCTATCTTGTTGACAATTAACCTGCACTGGTCTTTGAATGTTACAAGTTTGGTTTTTATCTGTATTTGGGAGTTGTTATTGTTATTTTTTATGGCTTTTACTGTGCTAGGACCTGAGCACGATAGTTTTATTATGTACATTTGTGAATTGCATTTTACCACACAGGTTTGTTTTTTGACAAACTGATAAGAATGGTGACTGGTGGATTGCTGTGTGCAGTATGTGCAGGACCCTTGAAATTACATGAGAACACATTTGTCTTTTGCATCGCAGGACCTGCAATGTGACAGCATGCAGCCATGCAGACACCTTGGATTCTTGTTGTGTGCTAAAATCTTTTCCAAGCAGCATTTGCAGGGTCCACTGGTGTCCTGGTGGGGGAGATTGCTAATGCTGAAGCCATGTGTGGGGGGGTGGCTGATCTGCAAAAACCATTGATGTACTGTAGGAGGGAAGTGTCAGAATATGATCCATGTGAGTGCGAGGAAGCAGGTTTTTCCAGCAGAACATTTGACTGAAAGCAGACGAGCATCATTGGCTTTAATGTTCTGGTTGATTGGTGTATGGGGTAAAATAACCCCCACTCTGGTGGGTACTTTAAGCATTAAGTAGGGCTATAGCTACTTGGTCAAAAAATGTTTCCCCCCGTTTTAGCTGCCACATCTGTGGCCTTTCAGTCCAAAGTGTAGCTGGTCCTTCTGGCACTTCCAGTCCAAGCCCGAATAAATCTGAGCAAGCCGTTCCTTGAAAAGAATGTCCAGCAAATATCTAAAACATGAGCTTTCTGACTGTTACGGGTAAATGATCTGAAATGAATTAAAATGAGAACTTTGCCGTGTTAAACCTGGAGCATCTTTACTTTAGTTTTTGTATTTATATTAACGTTTTTCTGGATCAGAAAACCGACGCATCCTTCCAGGCCAATCATCAGTGTGCACTCAGGGATTTTTATGGTTGTTGACTTGCAACTACAACTAGTGATCTATGTCTGAAAGAATGCTGTCTTTTTTTTTTTAACTTATAATTTGTATTAACTTGTGTAAATCCTGTCTTGACACAGACTTTTTTGATGATAGCTGGCGTTCGATCATATTATGTTCTTTTTATATAGTTTAGATAGTCTTGCTTTAATTTACACATGTTCTGTTGTCCTGGAATAAGCGAGGAAATTCCTGTCTACACCTCTAATGTTCATTGCAAGCTCTCATGCTGTAGTTTTTGTTGGAGCATTGCAGCCATTTGGCTTTGAAGCCGGGTCTCTGCAGGAGGTTCTGGATCTGCCTGCAGTGTTGTTACTCGCACATCCAGAAGGGTGTTGCTGTGGCAGACATTTAGCAGGCTGTAATCATACAACATGTAATATGAAAACTGGCTTCACTTTGGATTTCTTTGTTCTCTCCCAGTGGTTCAAGTAACTTCAGAAATCCCTGATTCATTTACTGCAGACGTCATTGCGAGCTCAAGTCAACTTTGCCCACATTTCTGTCATGTTCTTTGATTTTAGAAAAAAAGAAGAAGAAAGCATGGCTGCTGAACCTTTTTTTCCTCTGCATTTTTGATCAAAATGGATTTGATACCGTTTGCCCACATGCTGCACTGACCTTGAGGTCCACCTACGAGTAATGAATATTTATGGCTGCTAGCAGTTATGCAGATAGCAGAGACAATGCAGCGTAAAAATTAGAGGTAGATGGATGGATGTTGAAGCTTGTCAAGTCTGCATCTATCCTTCCTTTGTGGTACAGATGCAACCACAGTGGATCCTCCTCTTTCTGACTCCTGCAGCAGCAGCTGATGTGTTGTGGGAGTTCCCTAAGTTTTCCATTGAAATTGGCTTTGCTGCTCAGAAGCTTGGTACCCGTTTTGGAGACCGGACGATGGTGGCTCTGGTTCAGAATGCTGCAGATGGTGATGAAACATGCTGCTCAGGGGATGTTTTAGCTCCCACAGTATCTCAGCCTGCCTGGGATTCTCTGTGGAATGTGGAGGAAGATTCTTCAACAGGGTTTGACCATCTTTTAGATCACAGCTAATCCGAAGCATTTACTGTAAGCTAAGATCCTTTCAGTGTGTGAACACAAGCGCACGTTGCCTGTTAATTTGACTTCCTCGTCATTTGTAATATTGTGATATTTTATTTTAGGTGTGTGTTGATGTGAAGAACTGTGTTCAGCGTGACTGGTTTTAGTGGCGTTCATTAAAGATGCTGATGTGTAAACACTGACTTCAGTTTTAGAGGCACATGACCCAGCTGACAGTTTCAGCTCCCATTTATAGTCGACCTTTATCATCTTTATCACCATCATCATCAGAACAGCTTGGAGCTTTGTCAGGGACAGATTCCTCAGCAGAGATGCTCCAATTTTATTTTATTTTATTTTATTTTATTTTATTTTGTTTTATTTTATCTTGTTTTGTTTTGTTTTGTTTTTGCTTTGGTTTGTTTTGTTTTGTTTTTGCTTTGTTTATTTCATTCATTCATTCAGGGCCTGTCCAGGCCCGTTAACCTATAAACAACAGATAAAAATATTTTTGCACATCTGCTTTTAGTTTTATTTCTGAATGTAAAAGACAAAATCCAGTAGAAAAGCATTTACATTATATGCCACTTTATGCACCAGATTATGTATCTTTAACCAGTTTTTTTTTTACTCATCTGAAAATATAAATGATTACCAATTATATGATGACATTAATGTGTTATTATAACTTATAACTTCCCTTCAAGGGTTAATTTGAAATGAAATGAAAAATACTTTATTATCCAGGGAAATTCAACATTGTAAAAAGGTCTCTCTTTTTTTCTTTCTTTCTTTTTTTGTTTTTTTGTTTTTAACAATATCACATTTATATGAAATAATAGCATAACAATAATAAGCCAGTCAGTCAGTCTTGTTCTTTAGGGTGATGCTGATGGCAGGAATGAATTTCTGTATCTATCCGTCCTAGAGTGAACCTGATGCAGCCTCCCACTGAACATTTTCATTTAGTTTTATAGAAGCATATCAGGGAAGTGTTGTGTTTATAGTATAGGAAATGAAAAAAACTATGATATCGGTACATTGGTCAACATAAAATCTTTATATTACTAAGTAATAGTACTGTTACCACTACGTTAAGCAAAAGCAATATTTTTGGTAATCATACTAGGAGAATGCAGCAAAGTAATTTTAGGTTGTCAACAGATGGTGGTTGCCTTGTCAACAGATGTGTTTGCTATTCTATGTAGCTCATCTCCAGCCAAGCTAAACACCCTATTTCCTCTTACATGTGTTGGAGATTTATTTATTTGAGTTGTTTTTGCTCAGATTATAAAAGAGTCCAGAGGTAGGAACTCGCTTGTTTCTGTGGCTTTGCAGATGCTGTGGTTACTGAATGAAGAAACAAAATCTTGACTTCTCAGTGTGCTGTGATTGCTATGGATGGAAAAAAATGCCTTATCAGCAGGTTATCAGCCGAAATGAAATGATAACTGGCCTGTTTTGATAATCAACCGACCAGCTGCATCTCTGTTCTCCAGCAAACATGTGGTGGTGACGGTCAGTAAGCAGATTCCCATTTGGACTTTATATCTCTGTTTTGGGTTTTCCTCTCTGGGATTCACAAAAGCCACCCGGAGAGCAGTACTGATGAGGAATGATCAGCCAGAACCGACACAAACTGAATCACAGCATGAGGCTCATTCCACCTGTCCTCCAACATGCCCCCGAAGAGTTTTGGTTTGGTGGTATGAAACAGATTATTTTATAGTGTTAATGCTGAGGGTGTCTGGGCGCTTTAGTAGTTTAGGATTTGCACGGAAAGGCTGGAACATCCTGCAGATGATGGAGGAATATTCTGCATATTAAGCTTTTAGTCACAGCATGAGTCACACATCAGACTACACGTGCTCAGAATCTGAGCTTTCCTCATCATTTTTCACCATTTCTTCATTATTGCTCAAAGTGAAATTCGATTTATCTTTTTGCTTTTTGTTCCTCATGTTTTTCTTCTCATCTTTCGCTCCACACTCTTTTTTTTTCCTATACATTAGCTTTGTTCTTCCTCTGAGCCCGTGCCAGCCAGTGTCTTTCCCTTTGTTTCCCTTAACATCTCCAAGAATTGATGCAAATGTAATTTACTCCAGTGGAAGTTTGAGTGTTTTTCTTCTGATTTTGAGCTGTCAGCTTGCACGGTGCGATGGCCCACCCTCATGTTGGGTTGTTTTCTTGTTGACAGCTTGCACCTGAAAGGGAGCAAGTGGTCCTGGTCATAGAGGCCTGCTCTTTCTGTACGCTTTCCCCCTGTGGACAGCTGTCCTTTTTCCACATGATGTCCACACTTTGTTCAGCTTCCTTTGTTGTGTATTGATAAACAACACTTGCAATCATCTAGTCTCGATTTTCAGAACAGATGTTTTACTCATCCACACCTACCTTCCTGTTTTTGCTGTTTGATAAATTTAACCAGGCATCTGAATTCTCTACTTGTGTGAACTTTGGTTTTTTATGTTTTGATGTTGGACAACAGTTTAGTTGAAAAACAATCAAATCTAATAAAGATAGAAACATACACTAAGCAGGTTGCATTGGTGCAAACACCTTTAAACTATGACTTGAGGATTTAATCCCAGAGTTCAGTCCTCTGAGACAGGAGTCTGTCAGTGCGAGGCATCTTGACTTAACAATATTTCCCACTTTTCCCTGCTAACATGCTCCAAATCTGTCAGACTGTGTGGACAGATTTGGACATCTCTCTGCACAAAGCCCACCTTTTTTTTTTTGTTAAAAGGTCAAATATCTCTTCATCTTCTCATCAATGCCTGAAGGTTTTGGTCCAAAATAGGTTTTTGGAATTGTTCAGATACCATGACTAAAAGTCTCCGTTCCAGCCAAAGAAAAACAAATCCAAAGCATGATGCTTCCACCACCATGCTTCACTGTGGGTATGTTGTTGCTTTGGCGATGCAAAGTGCTTATTCTTTTGGAATTGTGGGCAAAAAAAGTTTAACTTTTGTTCTGGTCTAATGAGACCAAATTCTCCAATATGCTTTTTTGAAACTTAATGTAAAAAATCTGTAGTTGTCTTGCAACACATCCTTGTGGTCCAAGCATGGAAAATACAGGAGATGGTTGTCACATGCAGTAACTTCCAGATCTTTCTGCAGCTCCTTCAGTGTTGCTGTAGGTCTCTTAGCAACATCCCTGACCAGTTTTTCTTCTTGTCTTTTCTTCAGTTTTTGTGGGGATGTCCAGTTTTTGGTGATGTCTCTGTTTTAACTTGTATCAAGTTTTAATTACTGTCTGTGGTTCCATGCTTTATTCAGTGTTGTGAAATTTATTTCAACCCCTCTTCTGACTAATACCTTTCTGAAGCAATGGTGTGTATTCGACAAAATTGTGATTTAACAGCTGTTTCAACCGGATTTAGTTGAAGTGTTTCCATATTCTGATATTTTCCCCCCAACAGGTTTTGTAACAGGTTTTGTATTTTAGTTGAATTTTTCAGGTTATGCAACATTTAAGATGATGAAAGTTTTATGTTTTATTCAGGTCTCAATTGTTGACATCATAGAAACCTGACAGTTTGACAGGGGTGAGCATGAGGAGGGCATTAAGTGCATCAGACTACACCAACAGAGTTGCACAATACCTAAGAGACCCTGTCCTCCCTGATGCACTTAATAACTTCTTTACCCAGTTTGAGAATTCGACGAGCTCTTCAAGCTTCAGACTCACTTTACCTCCAGATGAGGCACCCCTCAGGGTGATACCTGCTGACGTGGAGAAGTCCCTGGCAGCATCCCAGGCTGGGCACTGAGAGGCTGTTTCTCAGCTGTCAGAGGTGTTAACAGACATCTACAACATCTCCCTCTCCCAGGCAGCTGTCCCTACCTGTATGAACATGTCCCCCGTCATTCCCACCCAGTAACAGGCCTGAATGACAATCGGTCTATGGCTCTCATAGACCGATAGTTTGTGATAGTCGCAAAGTGCGTCAAGAAGCTAGTCATGACCCACATTAAAGATTCCATCAGTGTCATACTTGCCAACATCAGGTTGGGAAAAATAGGGAGATTTTTTTCCATCAATGTATCGGCTAGGGATGTCCCGATCTGATCACGTGATTGGAAATCGGGGCCTGATCATGTGGTTTCAGACTCGATTGAAATCGGCTATTATGTCCCAATCAGGTATCGGATAATTGTTTCCCAACACCGACACGGCAGCAGCGGGCTGCCACGACATCTATGGCCGACATTGCTCCTCTCTGTGGCCGGGGATGCACCCCAACGGCAGCATCTCTTTTTCCTCTGCGTAATTTTCCTGTCAGTTACGGTTTTATGACCAGCTGTGTGTTTGATTCTGCCTCATATAACCGCCGAAGTCCTGTGATTGATTAAAGGAGGTGTCACAATAAAGAAAAATAAGAAAAAATAAAAGGAAAAAAATATATGTAGCAAATGTAACGCCTGACTCCCCAATTCCACCTTCAAGCTATTAGGATTCAGAATCAGATTAGGCTTACGTGTTGATGACCCCCCTCTGCTAGTATCGCTAGTATCTAGAATAAGGAGGGAAAGTGGTTTAGAAGCAGCATGGGGTCTCCCCTGTGAAGAAGCAAGACAACTGCACTGCGGTTGAGAGAAGGATATCAACACGATGGTTACTGTATCTGTACAGAGGTTCGTGGTGAGCACTCTCTCCACCACCACTGACATCTTCAACAACAGATGCGGAAAGAGGGCAAATCCCATCATGAAGGACCCCACCCATCCTCCACACTCAGTTTTTGTCCTTTCCTGAGGAAAGAAGCTGCAAAGCATCGGATGCAGGACCACCAGACTGAAAATCTGCTTGTTTCCAAAGCTCAGACTGATAAGCGATGGGACTGATTCTGCTCTCTGAATGTGCAATGGTTTATGAAACTGAACTATTACCTCTCTGCACTCTAATGAAGCTTCGCACTGATTTGCTCTGCTGCTCTGCACTATTGTGCATATTGTGCCTTAGATGTGTCCACATATTGATATTCTTGCTTTTCTTTTGTGGTCACTAACCACACAGTTAGCTGTGTTGTTCCTTTGTTGTGTTGAACAGATTTGCTTTGCAAAGAGGAACTTAATGAATACAAGGCTCCTCTTGATATTCTGAGTTTGTTCACTTTATTTCTTTTTATTTAATTGAATCTTTGTTTATAACTGCATTTTACATCATATCGGTCTTTGTCAGTCACGTGACTAACACGACCCCCTAGTGCCATTTTCGTGGGGAGCGGAAGAAAAACAATACTGCAGAAAACGAGAGGAGAGCGCTGCATGCGAGCATTTTCAGTACTACAAATGGCAAAGAATAAGAAGACTGAACGGATACTAGGGCTGGACAATTAATCGAATTTTCATCGTGATTTCAATTTAGCCTTCTCACGATCATAAAAACACTGTAATCGAATATAAACGATTAATCCTGAAGTGAACAGACTGGTGGAGTTATAGGAAGCAAACTGGAGGGAGTATAGAGCAGGAATGCATATAGACTGAGTATTCATTTTTATTGCTATTATTATTTTAATATATTATTCTTATTTTACTCCTTGTTTTTCTAATTTATTTCTGGTTGTGTTTTTTAAAAATGTTATAATTGAGGTTGAGTTTTGGTGGTTCAATAAACACTTTCTATAAAATCAATGAATAATCGTGATTTCAATATCAGTCAAAATAATTGTGATTATAATTTTTTCCATAATCGTCCAGCCCTAACGGATACCCTATCCAGAAAAACTTTCCAAAGCTGCCAGGTAACGATATTCTGCCAAGTTGTCCTCCATAAACAATGGTGATCCTTACCAAGTGAGAGCTAACAGTTGGAGATCCGACGCAGAACTCCTGCCTGCAACTACTTCTCTGGATATAACCAACTATGTGCTATACAGGAAAAGCGCTTGCACTTTTGCAGAAAGAAAAAAAAAAATATTGCTCATAACTGTTAGAGTTAGAGTTAGAGTCTGTTAGAGTTCCACATGATCCAGAAGCGATGGCCAGAGATACGAAGGTTGTTCAGGTGTAATGGAGTTTTTAAATGTGCTCATTGTAAAGTCCAACAGCAGCAGGGAGCAGAGACCTGCCGTATCTGCCCTTCACAGTGGTAAATCATTTTTATGCAGCATAATTGGTTGTTTTGGGTGTTCTATTTAAGTAGAAATGATCATATACAGTACAGTGAGTGCATTGTTTATTAAATTTTAGTGGTTTAAAAAAAAGAATAACAAACAAAACAAACATCTCACTTTCCGCTTCTCTTCCACAGCATGTTTCAGTGGATTTACATAAACTCCTGCAACTTTATAAGCAAACCATTCCAGCGTGTTGATTTCTATTTGTGTATATTTACAGGACTTACCTTTGTGAAAATGCTGAGAGCAAACACGTACATGAGGAGATATCTGATGGAACGTGATGCTTTCACTGCAGCAACCCATGCAGCCCCACGTCTCTCTGTTATGTCCTCTGTCTGCGCTCTGTATTTTCTTTTCCAAGTGGGAAATGCAAAAAAACGTAAACCGCTGTCTACTATTTTCTGGTTGGAATTACTATTGCATCCTTTGACGCAACACCAGTGTCCCATTATTCCCAAAACAAGCAACTAAAATACCTCAACTCTCTGTTTTGTTTTGTTTGCTGCTGCTGTCTCTCCCCCACGAAAATGGCGCTAACTACCCAAAATGCATTGCGCTTTTGCAGCCGTGATGTACCCAGGCAAAGACCGATTGTTGGGCCTCACAACAGGGAAACGAAAGTTAAGAAAAGAAACAAAGAGTGGAATAGAAAGAAGAGTGAAGTGAAGAAAGAAAGAATAAACCTGGATACAGTTACAGTCAACTGATGCATCAAGTCAGCATTGTTATTTTGAATAACGGGGGTGGGGGCATTATCAACCAAGCACAAATTTTCTTACTTTATTTTGCTAAACTTTATCTTTCTGAAAAGGTTTCTTGTAGAAAACAAGACCAATTTTGGGGGGTTGAAATTTAAAAAAAGGCTAAATTTGAAGCTGTGAGCTGTAAAAACCAAGTCTGCCAAAAGCAGGAAGAGGAAACGCAGAGTGGGCTGATAACTCACTCTTTCAATGAATAAACTCATGACGCATGACCCATTTATAAGAAAAAATTAAATAATGAATAGAAATAATACCAATAATGGCCACTACTTGGTGAGTTCTTAAATGGAAGCTGGTACTGGTATAATGAGTATGACTAAGTAAAAATTGGCAGTAAATTTAAAGAAAAACAAAATAGAAAAGAGGTAAAATGAGCAGTTTGATGAGTCACTCAGTAAATTTCTGTCTGTCTCATTGTGATGAAACGACTGATGGACGACTGTGTGATCAAAGTTGTTTGACTTGTTCCTTCTTTTCCAGATGTTCACTGGCCTCCTGAAGCACACGCCACCTCCGGCCTCCCCTGCTGCAGCCCCCTCCTCTGCCTCGGACCAAAACAGCAACGCACAAACCACAGTTCCCACAATCCCACGGGGACACCTGGTTGTGGGCCCCAAGGACCAGCTCCGCCTCCTCACCCCCGTGGGCAGCACGGCGACGTCCAATCACTGCGGCGCGGCCAGGGTCCACGCCGCAAAGCACTCCGGAGGACCCCCGCAGCCGCCCTCCACGGAGGAGGATGACGGAGGAGGCGGAGGCAGGGTGAAAAAGAAAAGGAAGAAAAAGGACAAGAGGGAATGGGAGAAAGTAGGGGCAGAGGTGGAGGAAAAGGACAGCAGCAAACCAAAGAAACGTAAGGAGGAGAGGGAGGTGACGGTGCTCACGCTGAGGAAGAGCAAAGAGCCCAAGGAAGGCAAAGAGCGGAGGGAGCGCAGGACCAAGGGGAAGGAGGGCAGGAAGCAGGGTGGGACGGAGCCAAGGAATGTGGCAGGTGGGAAAACGTCCGGCTCTGGAGCGGCCGCTGGACCAGCTCAGGAGCCTGTCAAGGTTCCTGGTAAAAGAGGAAGGAAGCCCAAGGTCAAAATCCTACCTCCCGTGCCCTCGAAACAAGGTTGGTCCTGTTTGAAGCATCTTTTCCAGACCCATCAGGTCCTTGTTGTGGCTGAAGGTTGATGGCAGGTGTGTGGTGGAGTGCACGCTCTAAATATTTAATCACAGCAGACTTTTAGTCTGTTAAATGAAGGAAAGGCTGATGTTATCGATTCAGGGGAAAAGTTGAGAACAATTTTAAGAATGCATTAAGAACAAATGGGCACACCTTTACTCGTTTACTGTCCTCAGATAAGGATTTACTGGTTTTCTCTGCTTGTAAAGTCCACATATTTATCTCTTTGACTCTAGGGTCAGTCTTCCTCCACTTTGTAACATCCCTGTGTGGAAGCAGACAGAAGTTGTCTGGTTTACAATCTAATCAAATGAAAATGTGCACAAGTCATAAAAAGAGAATTCCTAGTTTTACATTTCTCCTGATCCCCTCTGCTGTTACCAGCATTGAAGGGAAAAATAGTTATTGCACACGCGGAACATTTTTAATGACAAATATTTAATTTGCAAGTATTTACTTTTGTTTGTCTCATAACTCTGGGTCTGATTACATTGTTTTAGAAATGAGCGAATATTTGCAAACTGGGCTTTTTCGCTGTGGTCTGCACATCAAGTCATGCCAGTCTGCAAAAAAGTTGCCATCATACATCTGGGTTTTCATGCCGCCTGCTGTGCTAAGCTTTGATGCTTTGCAGCTTTTCATTTACGGGCCCTTGTTTAACTTTTTGACAGATCCACTGAAGTTTCCCATGCTTAGGCATGTAATCAGTCCATAGAGGATTGTAAAGGTGTGAAAACATTTTCCCGTTTCACACATCGCTTTTTAAGCTTGGACTGATTTGCCCTTATTTCATATCCTGTCATGTTTGAAAGTACAATAATGAGTTCATAATTTAGTTCATGCGTTAGAAATATTTGGGCTGATGGTACTCTTACCTGGACTTTAGCTTGGCTGCAGACTGCAGGTCTGGCTGCTTCTGTAAGGTTTCTGAACGATTATACTGCAGCTTTAAAGTCTGTAGGAGCTGGTGAAACCAGCGCTTCTGTATATCCTAGTAGGGCTGTAGAGTAGACCCATCTTTAAAGGTTTACCCAGATTTTTGTGATTCTCTCTGTCTGAGAATGTCTTGGTTAGAAGCAGATGGTTGCAGATGGTGACGTCACCGACGCATTCCACTGTACTCCCTCCATTAGGCCTTACACGATCAGGATTTTTGGGGCCGATCACCAATCAGAGAGATCTAAAAAACGATCACCGATCCGATCATGTGAGGAAGCAAATATATCTATTTAATAGCTCGTTTACCTGTATTTATTTATACAGTTTACTGAGTATCATAAAAAGGATTTTTGTTTCCATTTTTTGTCCTGAACTGACTGAGATGAAAAGGTTAAACATCAATAACCTCTAACGGGCTTTCAGGTTTAATCAGGACAAACCAAAATAATTTGATCCAGTGGCACAAATAACAGCCCAACTTAAACTGTCATAACTGAAATTATTTACAGTCACAGTGCAAATGAAGGCAGTAATGCTGCTTCAGAAGTTGGGGCTCACATCTGATGATGTCATATCAGTGGTCAAACTAATCGAGTGGCTGTTTCCTCGGAAGAACCTCGACGTGAGAATGAACAACCCGCTGCAGCTCATTAGTCCGGTATCGCCACAGTAGGGCTGGAATATATTTGCTGTGGACGCATGCGTCAGCGTCAGGAGCGTTTGTGTACATACCTGCTGCAGCACGCGAGGAGCACGCGGTGGCCGAAGCGCGCTGACATGAAGAGCTGACATGTTTGCAACCGGCGTCGCCATCCTTTACGTGTGGCGTATTTGGGATTGTAAAAACTTTATTGTCCAGCACATAGTGACAGAACTCACGACAAAAACGCCACAAAGACATAAAACACATACTACTGAGTACGTGTCTATTCTGCTTTGTTTGTTTGCTTGTTTTCTAAGTTTAATTGGTGTAAATGAGAGTTTTAACCGGAGCAGATTCAAAATGACAATGACGTCATTGATCGGATCGGTGGAAAGCTTACCCGCCATCGCAGAAACACTGTAGTAGAGCCAAAGTAGGTTATGGATATTTATCATTTTAATCCCAGAGAACTGAAACAATTCAATGAAAAAAATCTCTTATTGGGTGCGATACAAAGTTTTCAAACAGCTGACATCAGCTGACCGGATTTTTCCTACATCTATCAGATACATGATAACTCGAAAGAAAGCTTTCACCGGCAGGGATGTCTATTGATGTTTCGCAGCTGGCTGGGCTGACCTAAAAAATATGGAAATGTTTTAGCTGAGAGAAGTAAGTCATGTTCGGGTGATCAACTTTATGTAAACAGCGGCTAATACGAGCAGTTAGATGCTAAACACATGCATTGGTTACAAAAAGTGTCTGATCAGATTCACTCCCATAACTTAATTCTCTGAAAAAATATACATCAAACCCAGTTAGCAACAACTTAAGCTAGCTCTCCTAACTTGAATTGAAACTCACCCAATACGTTTCCACTGCACAGATGCAGTTGGCGTCCAATCAGCTCTCCTGATCACTAAAAGCATCTCTGACGATGTTTGTCTTCGCTAATCCATAGAAAGAAATATCTGCAACTCCCAGCTACACAGTTTATGGATGGATCTCTGACAGCTTAAATAGAGTCGCTACAGCACCACAAAGCAGCGCCGGTGCACTTGTTGTTTGCCGCCACCGCGTCCCCGAGTCAACTTGAAGTGACGCGACAGGCTGTGGCTGTGTTTATTATATATAAAAATATCAATGGAACATTGCGCCCCAGGCATCTATAATGTATGCGGATAGTTATTATCTGAAGCTTTCGGGCAACATTACCACCCCTAAATTACAGTATTGGTGAGAGTACTCGTTTACACGTGTAGACGTTGACACCCCTACTGCTTGCTATGATTCCTCATCTTTGTCTGCAGATTTTAAAAACAACTTGCTGCTGTCTAGTGAGTTCATAAAATACAGTCTCCAGATGTTCACTTTTAAAACTCTTCAAGGTTTTTATTACTCACTGCAGCTCAGGGCTCTACATAAATACCAACCAAATGCAGCTTGAAATTCAGTTTGGTGGGTGTAAATAAAGATTCACTGGCTAGTTTAGTGGATGATGAGTTAGTGATGCGTCTTTGAAGCAAGCGAGAAACACCAACCCCCTGAGCACTATTCCATGACATATAACACATCCAATGGCTGCATATTTACTTTAGTGTGTGGTGTTTTTTTCCAGCTACTGCCTGAGCAAAATGCAGTTGAATACGGAGAGGAATTTTAAAAGAAGTGACATGTTCAAGGCAAAACAAACACATTGGTTGAACGGTTGAGATAATGAGGCTGGCTTGTGAGTTACTTTCTTCCATCTGGAAAATGAATGTTATTGTTTGTGACATTTCATGACAAATATCAGTAAACCAATTCAAAGATACACGTGTGACTAAATGCATTCAGTTTTTGTTTTTTGTTTTTTTTTTTTAGAAAAAGATTAATTTTGTGGAAATTCTGATTGGCTGGTATCTTTAAGAATCTGCCAACCACACTGGATGTTGTTAGGCACGTCACAATAACACATTTTTCTGTGCAGTTGTCTTCAGATTTATTGCAATAAACAGTATTATTGCGCTAAATGATAATGTTGTCATTTTGAGACCATTTTCAACAAGTTTAATAATAATGCAATAGTAATGCAAGTACACTCTTTCAAAGATCAATAGGTTTTAATTTCTAAGGAGCATTTTACACTGGAACTGGAGACTTTAAGTAACTAAACAAAAATAATATATAGATTAGACTCAGTCACATTAACAATGAAAACCAAACACAATCAAAAACAATAAATATGATAGATAACAAAGTCTCTGAACAAAATTGAGGGTCTCAGACAGGCACCTTCTGTAAACAAAAAAACTAACAACAAAACTAAACCATATAAATAAAAGCTGATGCCTCAACAGACCACATAATCGTACTGTATTTAGTCTGGGAGGTTCAGATTGCGCCCTCTCTACAGCTGTCACATTCGGCTTTCAAACTAACTCCATAGTCTTTTTTTTTTTTTTTTTTTGTTCTCTCCAAATCCAGTGATTCCCCAACAAAATTTTGGAGCCATGGTGGTACCAGTGGTTGGATGGAAGTTTCCGAAGTCTTTAAAGCGTTACATTTTGTATTTTTTAGGGCAGGGACAATCGCCAATCAAATCGTATAATGGCAATTGGAAGGTTGCCAGGCAATTTGCTGTTTTATCAAGGCAATTTTAAGGAAAAAAGAAAAACCTGTGCATTAAGAGATGTTTCTGGAGGAAATACATGACTGTTACAGAAGCCCCCTTTACAAACAGACCTACAATCCACATTCTCTCTTCTCTCCTCAGTGCAGGTACTCTGTCAGCAGCCCTGTGACAGTGACAGGGCGCATCTCTTTGATTCAAATTGACGCAGTCCGTTTGCTTATGCTTCGGGGTCGTTCAGCAGAGTAGGCTAATTGCAAATCATAATAATGCATCTTCCTCTCTTTTTGAAGGTTCATAGCATTAAAATATAACTGTGTAGTTCTGCTTTGGCTGGAAAAATCATTGATTAATCATTGTAAACTAGAATTTTTTTAAAGGATGCAAACACTGCATCTGCATCAAGGGAGAGTCTCCAGTTCTGCATCGTCATGCAAACTGAAATCAAGAAATATCCATAATTCTAGCAGTTAGGAGGATTTAGTGGTAGAAATACAATAAAATTCTCAGAACAATGTGTAGAAACTGTTTATATCTAGAGATCTGGCTTATATTCCTTTTTACAGTCCAACATAAACCTGTAGCAGGACAGAAGAGTCAGAACACTGGTTCTTTCAGGTTTTGAAGAGAATGATGACCAAAAGAAAACAGCTGCTTGCAATCTGTGATTTCACCACTAGATGTTGCTAAATCCTTCACACAGCAGCTTTTATGCTGATGATGTCTGAGGCTAATTTACTGTATGTAAGTGATGTGCAACGGATGCGCAATAACAAGATGAATATTAAAGAGCTTTAACCCAATCTGTTTATCCTGAAATGATTATGTTCAGTAAGAGAAACACTGAAGTAAAACAGCATCGGGAGTAACACCTACCCTGAAAGTATGGCCGATGATGGAAACTGACTGCCAGGGCTTGAAATTCACTTCTCAAAATGGGGGGAATTCCCCCTTACATCCTTCACCAAGGGGGGATTTGTATACTTTGGGGGGGGGATATTTACAGGGGGTTTTACCACAGGTCTTACAGCGTCCTACCTGTACCTCAGATTAATAAGGAGCATTAATTTGTCTTTTCCGTCCTTCTTCGTTTCCATCTTAGTCAGCTCTCTTGTCCCGTCTCCATTCTCTTTATCAGCTATAATCAGTTTTTACCAACTTGGTATAAAAAGTACATATTGCAGAAATCTGTTGCATCTTTCAACTGCATAATTATAATTAGTGGTTCTGGTGGTTCTTTCTTCCAGCTCTGTTCTGTTCTCCCTCCTCCACGTAATCTCTTGCATTTGATAAAATTTCTGTTAAAATAAAACCGGTCTTGGGGAGGACAGAGCATCTTCTACATGCAAGGCTAGTCAGAAAACTGTCAGAAACTTAATGAATATAATAATAACACATTTAATAACACCTTTAAGAACACCCAAAGATACTTAATAGGAAGAAAATAAAAACTCAGAAAATACAATAAAGAAGCTGAAATAAACAAGAACAAGTGAAGAGCAGTGAGAATGTGAGAAAATGATGAGGAAACATTCCCCGAATCAGCTTCTTTCTCCAAAATAATACCAAATTTAGATTTTTAATATGACATATTTAATGCTGTTTAGCCTATGAGTCAAAATCTAAAATGTATTCATAATATCAAACTATTATTTATCAATATTATCTTGAGTCGATCTCACATTCAGCTGCCATGTGAGAAACGGTGACGCAGCGCTGATGTTGGTCTCATCACACCAACATTAAACTGAGCAGCTCGTGTCTCCATCATTATGATTAAAACACGGATATTCTGAGCCCGTTAGGCCAAAACTTTTCTTTGGGCTGCTTGGTAACGTAACCAGCACCGGCGCTACCTGAGGATCCGGAGGATTTGGGTCGTAAACGAGACCGACACCGGCGCCGCCACAGCGCAGATCTTTACTGGTGTTTGTCCAGACCAGCTTCCCTTCAGGTGACCCGAAGTTACATTTACGTTATAAGACTCCGTGAAAGTGTCGTCTTACCGGTGGGAAATCCGCCAACTATGGCTGGTTTATCAACATGACATCCGACAGGACAGAGAGAGAGAGAGAGAGAAAGGGAGCGCGCGCTATAGGGCCGACGCACGTCACCCCTTTGAATGAATGGAGAAGGAGCGGCGTCGCCTCAGTGTGTCGAGCCCTTGATTCTACGTTATTTTATGGCTCCGATGCAAACGTTCACTGCACATTATGTTGCTGCAATTGCAGGCGGGAATTTCCCGCATTATAAGAGCGAAGTTTGCGAGAGTTGACATATTATGCGCGATTCCTGCAATCCCGCAGTGAATTTTCAGGCCCTGACTGCTAAAGTTTAAAATCTCGGGTCCATCTGATTCACTTCCAGTCTCCGTTTTACATGAGAGTTGAGTGTGTCTGGTGTCTCTGTGTTCAAAAACACGGTCTGAATGAGCAGGAACATCTCAGCACTAATTGAAAGGCAGAGATGATAAATGTCCTGTTCTTAAATGTCCCTAAATCATTATCAGACTTGTCAGGATAAATGACTATTATTTTGTGCTTGTTAATTAGGGTTAAGCAAGCGTGTGTTTGCACATGTGTGAATGCATTAGCGTTCTTCAGAACTTAATAAAAAACCAACCTGCACAAAGCAAGATAGATTGTATGAATGATTGCTGGAAGGTGCTTCCGTTCTTCTTATTATAGACTGAGGTGGTATTAACAGGAGCAGAAAGGGATCTCTGTTATTGCTGTGAGGGGTGTAGGGATACATATAAGACTGATGTGCTGCGTTACTGGATTTTTGCTTTGATACTCACATCTATTACTTACCTGTGCTGAAAGCTCTTGGATAGTTTCCTGTGATATTCTGTAGCCTGTAGGGATTTTTTGTTTTACCCTGAAGTGGTTAAATTCATTCTGAGCAACAGCCATTGTAACTAAGGCTGATGCAAAATGTGAGTCAGGGTTATGTCACCATGCCTGATACAGGGGATGCATGTGATGTCATGAGTCACGTGACTGGTTATGCCTCACTGAGAGGCAAAAAGCAAGGCACGACTGTCCAAAGTGCAAAACAACACAATGACCGCAGACTTCTAAAATTAGGAAGAAGTCAACGCTACCAACAGATTCAGAAAGAAGTTTCTTTTCTGTCTTTCTTTTAAAATTATTTTTCAGTATTTATCTATGCCTTGTCCTATTCAGCATCATAACAAGCTGAAATGGTGATCTGTCTGGCTTGTTGTGCTAAACAAATTTGCTTTGCCATGGGGAAATGAAGCCTGTGGATGTAGGGCTCCTCTTGACACTTGAGTGTTCTTTATTTTGGTTGTTACTGACGCTGGACCTGACAGGGGAAACTTGGAAAGGGGGAGGAGAAGACAGAAAGAAGAGGTGAAGAGGATAGAAAACAAATGTAGAACAGAAACAGAAAGACTAGACAACCAGCTGCTGAATCAGTAAAGAAACTTCACAGAAAACGTCTTATAGTGTTTGTAAGAAGACAAAGCAAAGAATCATCAAGAGCACCTGCAGGAAGAAAAACTGAGAAAAACAATGAAAACGACACCAGCAACAAGCATACAGAAACATAACTGCAGCTACCGGCGATTAGACTACGGGACATCATAGCAACTGTCTGAGTGTGCATGTTCATAAATGTGTAGGCTTTGTGAGTCCAAAACATAGTCGTCCTCAAAATTATTCATGCCCTTCCATTGAAGAAAAGGCTAAATTCACAATAGTAATTCAAATAACAAGAAACTAAAGAAACTAATAATAAATACAAGTTTACAAAAATACAATTTAGTGAAATGAAATATTGCTTTTTAATTGGAGTTGAAAATATAATTTAAAAAAAAACAAACAAAACTGTCCCAGACCAAATGGAGTACCCTGCTCAAGGACACTGGCCCAAAATACAGTTGTGTGAAAAAGTGTTTGCCCCCGTCCTGATTTCCTTTTTTTTTTTTGCATGTTTGTCACACTTATATGTTTCAGATCATCATGTGAGACAAAGATAACACAAGTAAACAGAAAATGTAGAGGTTTTTTTGTTTTTTTTGTTTTTACTTTATTTTTATTAATATTTTCAAAAATACAGAGGTTAGACAAGGGCGACAAAAAGGGAAAAAACACAAACAACAAAAAACCTTAAAGACAAACAACCTGAACACGGTGGGGAATTCTCCATAAGACAATATATACACAAGGTGACCCTTCATCCATGTTTTGACACGTTTCATTGATATGAAGTTTGTCCATTTTTCCCATTTGACCTGGCATTGTTTTCTGTATCCTTAGTCTGTGTGTTAAAATCTTAGTCTCAAATATGGAGTTTACAATCTGTATCCATTCCTTAGTAGTTGGAGGTTCAGACTGGCACCATTACCTTGTTATTGTCCTTTTACCAGCCACCAGCTGAATTTTAAACATATAACAGTCATTTTTAAATACAGCATCACCCAAAAGACCAAGGTATAAAAACAGACAAGTTTTAGGTATTGCATAACCCAAGATTGTTACAATCACCTTATGAACTTCATCCCAAAATGGGATGAAGTTCAGAGAGACAAAATGGGGCAGAGACAAAATATATGTGTATGGTGAACATTGAGTGCTTCACAATCCCTCCAACACGGTTGAGCTCTGGATTTGAATTTACTAGTAATTTTGGGTGTGTTAAAAAATCTAATCACATTTTTCCAGTCGTGTTCTCTCCAAATTCTATTAGAGGATGTTGTAATTTGGGTCTTCCAAATATTCAGCCAATCCTCATCTGTGAGTGTAATTCCCAGTTCCTTTTCCCATGTCGTTTTAATATCCAATGTGGTAGCACCTCTATTTTCTATCAAATATTAATAGATGAAGGATACAATTCTTTTTTTTTTTTTACCCTTGTAGGTATCAACAATCATCCTGACTATCCCATTTTTACTAACGTCCATTTTGTGTTTAATCTCTTTATTGAAGAAGTCCCTTAATTGTAGGTATCTAAAATGATCCTGAGTTTTTAGAGCGAATCCTTTTTTAGTTCCTGGAAACTTTTGAAGTGACCGTCTGTAAGGACTACACACAAGGCCGTTAAGCCGCTCTCCGACCATTGCTTAAATTGTGGATCTTGGATGAAATATTTATTATAGGCTGGCCACTGTATTAAGTGTAATTCTCTATCTAATTTGTTTTTCCGGATTATATATATCCAATTTTCTAATGAGAAACAGGTAACAGAATCAGCATACTTAAGTACAGTCTTAAAAGCTTCTGTATCTCCAATGATACTCTGCAGTTCTCTTCCATGCACTCTTTTTTCTCTATATTTTTTCCATTTTGCTTCATAATAATCAGCACAAAGATGTATTATGGGAGCCATTTGGGAGAAAATGCAGTTTTTAAATGAAAATTTTTATTAGTAAGGGGGAAAAAAAAATCCAAACCTTCATGGTCCTGTGTGAAAAAGAGATTGCCCCCTAAACCTAATAACTGGTAGGGCCACCCTTAGAAAATGCAAGGGTTGCAGCAACAACTGCAATCAAGAGTTTGCGATAACTGGTAGTGAGTCTTCTACAGCGCTGTGGAGGAACTTTGGCCCACTCATCTTTGCAGAATTGTTGTAATTCAGCCACATTGGAGGATTTTCAAGCATGAACCGCCTTTTTAAGGTCATGTCACAGCATCTCATTCGGATTCAGGTGGGGACTAGGCTGCTCCAAAGTCTTCTTTTTGTTTTTCCTAAGCCATTCAGAGGTGTACTTGCTGGTGTGTTTTGGATCATTGTCCTGCTGCAGAACCCAAGTGCGCTTCAGCTTGAGGTCATGAACAGATGGCCGGACATTCTCCTTCAGGATTTTTTGGTAGACAGCAGAATTCATTCATGGTTCCATTTACCACAGCAAGTCTTCCAGGTCCTGAAGCAGCAAAACAGCCCCAGACCATCACACTACCACCACCATATTTTACTGTTGGTTTGATGTTCCTTTTCTGAAATGCCGTGCTACTTTTACACCAGATATAATGGGACCTACACCTTCCAAAAAGTTCAACTTTTATCTCATCAGTCCACAGAATATTTTCCCAAAAGTCTTGGGGATCATCAAGATGCTTTCTGGCAAAACTGAGATGAGCCTTTATGTTCTTTTTGCAGCAGTTATTTTCATCTTGGAACTCTGCCATGTAGGCCATTTTTGCCTAGTCTCTTTTAGGGATGCTCTGATCAGGTTTTTTTGTTGCTGATTCCGATATCGATCACTCATGAGTGCCAATCACTGCCGATCACCGATACAGTGGATCATATGGTGATATGGAAAAAAGGAACCATAAAATCACCTTAATTTGGACAAGAACTGTGTTAACTTTATATAATATATATATATATATATATATATATATATATATATATATATATATATATATATATATATATACATAATAAAATTATGATCCAAACAACACACCATCAAAAATATATATATGAGAAAAGACTTTAAAGATGAAAAATAAATTTCTGTAATCATACTTATTATTTTTAACATGTCCTTTCCAGCATCATAGCAGTTGAATGGGGATCTGACTGCCATGTTGTTCCAGGCAGATTTGCTTTAAATGTTTTAAGATCTAGTTTGTGCAGAGATTTAGTCTCCAACTGCTCACTGTGGTTCAGAAAAGACGAATTAAAACCTTCAACCACCAGTTAGTCAGTTCTTCACAATACTTGAGACCAAATCAAGTAAACAATAAAACATACACACACTAGTTAGGGTGAAGCTTAGCTGCGTGAGACGCTGCTGTGCGAGCACGGAGCTCGTGCTTCTCTGCGGAGGGGGGGGGTAGCGGTCGTGGCGAGAAGAGTAAACAATAGGGGATTATCACGCTTACCGGAAGTTCCCGATATTTGGACACTTCCTCTTCCGGGCTATGTTAACGACAGCCGTTCCTGCTCTGTTATACTGTTTAAATCGGATAAACTCCAAACATACTCAAGTTTTCATTCTAGACTGAAGTGATACTAAGGAAGAAGTGGATCAAAGCGATCGATTCGCCGCGGTGAAGGGCCGAACTTAATAATAAAACACACGTTTGTTTGTCGCCGGTGGGGCACAACACCGGCACTTCACAGCATGCTAGCATTAGCCAGCTAGCGTTTACTGACGTGCTTAACATTGTGCGTCTTAAAACACACAAACATCTGAAAGTCGGGTCTGTACCTCCCCGTTTCCAGTGGAACAACTGGGGACTGCCAAGAAAGGAGACGCTTTCAGATGCTTGTGTGTTTTCAGCCGCACAAAGTTAGGCACGTTATCGAGCTGGCTAATGCTAACCTGCTAACAGTAGTCCGTCAGCTACTACTCTGTTAAACTTTGTAAATCGGATAAACGCCAATGCCAAGTTTTCATTCCAGACTGAAGTGATGCTAAGAAAGAAGTGGATCAAAACGACCGATTCGCCGCGGTGAAGGACCGAACTTTATAATAAAACGACACACGTTTGTTTGTAGCCGGCAGTCTGCACAGTCGTGTTAGCAGGCTAGCATTAGCCAGCTCGATGACGTGCCTAACTTTGTGCGGCTGAAAACACACAAGCATCTGAAAGCGTCTCCTTTTTTTGGCAGTCCCCAGTTGTTCCACTGGAAACGGGAGGGTACAGACCCAGTTTTCAGACGCTTGTATGTTTTCACAAGCGAAAAGTTGGTAACGTCAGCAAACGCAAGCTTGCTAACACTAGCTGTAGTGTAGTCTGCATCATTGAAGTGCCGACTACAGACATACGTGCAACCTTGTTTTATTTTAAATTTCGGTCCTTCACTCCGACAAATCGCTTTCATCCACTTCTTCCTTAGTGTCTTTTCAGTCGGGAATCCATGAAAACTTAGGTACGGCTGGCGTTGTTTATTAGATGTACACAATGGAACAGAGCAGCAACATCGACACTTGGATTGAGCCATTCCTGCCCCGGAAGAGGAAGCTTCAGATGTTTCAACTTCCGGAAACCGGAACGCGGGAGCGTGATAATCCCCTATAGGCGTTTTCATTTAATTTTCAGTCTGCATGAGTCTCCAGTAACACTGGGTTTAATGTAAGTCACTTGTTGAAACAAAAAAAAGTTAACAGAGAGGTCTAAAGTTAGCCACAATGTAAACATTGGGTCCTCCAGGGAGGTGCGGGGCTTCCCGCAGCGGTGCCTGTTTAAACTGGCAGAGGCGGCTGATGCCTTTTCAGACTCTGCAGGCGCAGAAGTGGTCGATACACGAGCTAATTATTATCTAACTAGATGCTTATTTTTAGAATCGATTAGTATCTGAGAATCAATGTTTTTGACAATACTAGTTGCAGGATGCAAACTTCACATCGTTATCGCACACTGTATAAAAGTTCCACACGCAGACATATTTGTTTTGGATGCAAAGCCACGCACCTGCGCAGTGTGAAGGAAAGAGGGGGCTTCTCTTCCCCCCTCTTAGGAAAGAGCACTGCACACAGTACCTCTGCAGACTGCAAATGTATTGATGATCAGGTTTTGTGATCGGCAACAAAAGACAGTGATCTGCGAGCACCGATCACATACTTTTCCACAGAAATCGGACGATAATGATCGGTGGCCAATAGATCGAAACATTACTAGTCTCTTTCTTATGGTGGAGTCATGAACACTGACCTAAACTGAGGCAGGTGAGGCCTGCAGTTACTTTGTTTCAGATTTTTTCCTGAATTTCTTTGGATCGCAGCATGATGTCTAGCTTTTGAGGATCTTTTGTCTACTTAAATTCGTCAGGCAGGTCCTATTTAAGTGATTGCTTGATTGAGAACAGGTGTGGCAGTAATCAGGCCAGGGTTTGGCTAGAGAAATTGAACTCAGCTTTCCAAAGATGCAATAAACCACAGTTAATTTATGTTTTAACGCGAGGCAGATCATTTTTTTCAGACAGGGCCATGGAGGTTTGGATTCTTTCCCCCCTTACTAATAAAAATCTTCATTTAAAAACTGCATTTTTCTGTTTACTTGTGTTATCTTTGTCGCGCATTTAAATTTGTTTGATGATCTGAAACATACTGTAAGTGTGACAAACGTGCAAAAAAGAAAAATCAGAATGGGGGCAAACACTGTTTTGCACAACTGTACCTATCAAAAGAAGCAGAAATCTTATTAAACAATACCAAAAACACCCGATTGCAGTGATTCCCTCAAAGTGTTGCTCAACAAAATTTTAGCTCCGGAGCCCCATCATACTTGTTTATTTTGTTGTATTTTTTGTGTGTCTGTTGGCAATGTCATGATTTTCATAGAATTTTTATTTCTTATACTGTAACTTTTGTCAATCTTATTTCACTGACAGACGATTTATTTTCCGTGGCGGGTATGAATAATTTTGAGGACGACTGTATTTTCTGTGGTCTGTATACTCTGGAGTACAAGTCACATCAGTCAAAAAAATGCGTCATGAAATGGAAAAACACAAATCGCATTTATTTAGAAATTTATTTCACAAAATCCATGAACAGACATTTAATCTCTAAAGGTAATTTATTCCACAACACAATAGCACACAGAACAACAGGCTGAGTACGAGTGAGTAACATACGAGTGAGTAACACTCGTATGTTAACGTAACACATCTACACAGGAGCATAAAGAACATACCTAGGGGCTGAATTGGCTAAGTTACAGCAGACTTTTCTCTGCTTTTAAGCTTTTCTTTGCAAAGTTTCCAGCCTGCAATTCAGGTACAGAAAATCAGAAAACCCTATTTCTGAACAAATGCTAATGGTTACAAATTCTTTGGCATGTTTTGAAGATCTCTGTAAAAAAGAACAGCTTTGCATTTAACCTACTCACCTATTATACTCCCAGTTCTATGATGTCATGTCGGTGCATTCTCTTTGTAAATGGGCTTGTTTACACGAATCTAATAATAACTTTTCATGTTTTCTCCACCCCTGCAGCTCCTCTCACTCCAGGGCAGGTTCACAACACCCAGGCTTCCCAAAGCCACGGAAGGAACCACGGCCAGGCCAACAGCAAGACACCCGGCCCCTCCACACCAAAACAGAGGGGTCGCAAACCCAGGTAAGACTTTGGGACAGACTTTTATTAGTACAGTTGTGGTGCGAAGAAAATACACCTTCTTTAATATCCAAGGTTTTATTATGACATGTGAACAAAAACTAAAAATGCAGAGGCAGAATAATTAAGATATTTCATAAATTCGTTTTGGATACAATTAGAAACACATTTTCTGCCTCCAAGTGGATTAATTGGTTATTTATAGGTTTGTGTCAGGTTTTACAGGGCTGGAAAGTTTATGGCCTGAGCTGAAACTGTAGACGTGTTACACACTCTTTAAATGAAGCTGCCATGTGATTATTTTAAATAACATTTCAAAGAAAGAAAAAGAGAAAAAAGCAAGTTTGCACATATGGTTGAACAAACTCAATGACACACCTTTCTTTAGGATAAATCACAGGTGTGTCTTAGCTTCAAACAAGCTGATAACTGAACAAGTTTGAGAATTTAAATAAGAGAGGAAGGAAGGTTATATGTTAACAAGAGGATTCATATTTTATAGCTTCAGTCTCTCTCGTTGCTTTCTGCTTTCCTTTTTCTCACTTTTTTTTTTTAACCCATATGTTTTAACACCTTATCATGGTCGTTACCTTATGTTACGGTCTCTTTTTTCTCATCCCCTCTTTCCAGCCCACTTCAGAAAAGCCGAGTTGCATTTATCATGTTGGGAAACAGGAGTAAAGGCAGATGACACACTGATATCTTTTTATAAGTCACTAATGGGGTCACTCTCATAGCTGCTGCCTCTCTGCCTTCATCTTCAAACACTTTGCCTCATCCTCAGCTGTTTATATCTGATATGTTTCACCTTGGTTTGTAATGTTTAAGGCTTTGTGTTAGGGTTCAGTTTTACAAGTATGAAGATGTACATCTAGAAAACAGCCTTTGACCACAGGAGCTTGTAGACGGTGTCTGTTTCCTGTGAGCCCCATCTGTGTATTTGATGATGTGTCTTTGGTTTGCTCCTGTGCTGATACTTAGTGCAATAATAGATCATATTAACTATGAAAGTATCAAAACAAGAGCTGTAGTTAAAATAATGAACATAACCAGTGATTTGCCATGGTTTAAGTATCTTGCAGGATTCTTTATAATGTTATCTGCAGCATGGCAAACATAACCTGCTACACACAGATGAATTATGACGAGCATTAAACACAAGTAGATGTGTGGTTACCAGAGCAGATGAAGAAGAGTGAACTGGAGAAGAGGAGGAGGAGGAGGAGACGGAGATTATATTTCTGTCTGACTTTGACAAGAGAGAGTCATGACGATGCAGTTGAATGAACAGGGAAAAAAGACAGTGATATCAGAGAAATGTTGAGTGTTTTTGATGGAGAGAAGGAAATAAAATGTCCTTTAATGGAAGGTATCACAAAAAAGTTTAATCTATTGAAAATGCAAGTGGTCTCCAGTTATGTAGAAGCTGTGGATTATATATAGAAATACATGTTTGGTTTATACTGTATATTTTTGTTGATCATATTATTGTTATTAGAAAATGTAAAATATATAAAGCTTTTACATGAAATATATACATAGACATCAAATGCAGAATAGATTATTAAAGATGTTATTTATGTAGATTTATTAAAAATGTGAAATTTATATCCATCTATCCATCCTGTTTTAGTCATGAATACATTCATATGTATTATTCAGTCTTCATGCAGTCTTTTTAAAAGCGGCAGCAGCAGTGTGTCAGCGAGCCAGCTCAGAACTGGACCTACTGGTTCTTGCAAATGAGTTGGTCGCCACCAGTCCAGAAGTTCCTGGTGTCACGGGCCTTACTTTGGCTGCACGCTGCAGCTCTACCAGTTTCTGCAAAGTGAGATTTCTGAAAAGAAGACCGCGGCGCTGCCACAAAGTGAAAATGTGGTGAATTAGACTTCCCCATGTCTCAGTCAGGGTTTGTCCAGGGTCTCAAAGGGTCTAAAAATGTCTAAAATTCTGAACTTTAAATTCAAGTCCTAAAAGGGAGTAGGGGCAAGATTAAGAAATGAGACTCGTGAGGGACGTGACTGGCGCTGTGGGTACCTGAAGCCACCAGCCAAGCTGTCACGGGAGCGTGCACAAGCTGAAGCTATAACGTTGTTTACTACACTGATACAGTCTTTTTATTCGTAGTGCCACTTTTTGTGTCTTTCAGTTAATCTGGATTGTTTGCTGACGGCCGAAGAATTATTAAAGGGACTAGAGGCAGGAATTACGAAAGAATAAACAAGCATGTCCAGTTTTTTTAATACTTATGGGTGATGAAGTGTTAAAAACCAAAGAGAACGAGCCCACCCACGTCTCTCTCTGTTGCCTTGAACAGGCTGTGTGCTGCATAAAGCGCTGCGACTTGGTGGCCGAATTTCCCGCTCTGTCCTGCAGATGTGACGTCAAATGACATTGCATATGCGTCCCCGACAGTTTTATACATGAAGAAGACGGTCGCAGTAAATTTAAACACTGTTAGCGATAGTTATGGATTCTTCTTCCGTCAGCAAACGATCCAGATCAACTGAAAGACACTAAAAAGTAGAACTACGAAGAAAAAGCGTAGTAAACATTATAGCTTCAGTTTGTGCACGCTCCCGTGACGGCTTGTGTCGTGGCTGCAGTTACCTGAGGCTCCAGTCGCGAGTTTCATTTCTTAATCTTGCCTCTAGTCCCTTTAACTATCCCTTGCAGTATTTGAAATCACCATGACCGTCTCCTTCCTGTATCAAAACTGTTGAGGATGCATATGCAGCGTCAATTTACGTCACATCTGCAGGACTGCACGAGAAATTTGGCCACCGAATCGCAGCGCATTGCAATGGAGAGAGATGTGGGTGGGCTTGTTCTCTTTGGTTTTTAACGCTTCATCACCCCATTAGCATTAAAAACCTGGACATGCATGTTTATTTTTTCACAATTCCTGCCTCTAGTCCCTTTAAAGGGTCTCAAAAACAGCCACCTTTTCCTCCAAAGGTCGGAAATTGGATTAAGACGGGTCTTAATGTTTTATTTTTACTCATTCTTATAAGGCGGTGGTCACATAGATTATGCTGAATAAAACGCCACAATCAGGAGTTGATTCTTTCTGTCTCTCTGAGCGGCTCGGATAGCTATGAGTGTTTGTATGTGGTGATTGAACTACAAATCCTGTCTACAGACAAGAAATAGCCCAGTTTGACACTATGAGTTGGCGCAAAACGATGTCACAACCATACGTGTGTTTACTGTACTGTAGAATGTAAACCTTTGTTGACTTGTATTTACGGTTTAAAGTTTCCTCTCTGTTTTTCTCAGATAAATCTCATCATGTCCTGCAGTTATGCTGACAGCCTCAGATGTAGACAGATATTAGTGTTATGTTGTGACGGTTATTTGGGGTAAGGAGGTAACCGTTTTGATATCAGTTTTAGTACTGTACCTTTAGTCTGTTTTTTATGCATGGAAATTTTTCACAATTAATGACTAAAATAATCAAAATAAAAGGTTTTAAATTTCCGAGGTCATTATAAAGTTTCTGGTAATGAATCAGGGTGGTCTTAAATTTAATTCATATAGGTCTTAAAAGGTCTTTAAAAGGTCTTAAATTTAACTTGCTGAAACGTGCAAGAATGTTGCTCAGCAAAATAAAGTAAAATCTGAGGTGAAATTTGGCCTAGATGATAGGATTCTTCTTCCCTTTTGGAGTGGAGGGATGTTTTCCTGCTATTTCAGGGTTACAGATGTTCGGTCAGGGAGAAAACAGCTAATTTGGTTCCTCAGAGGATTTGTAATGACAAGAATGCTCCTTCAGCTATTCAGTAGTTTTGTGCTCTTCCTAATACATATAATCCCGAATGTGGCCACATTTTCTGCATGTTTTATTCAGCAGGATATCTTGTTAATATAAAATAGAGAGCATCAAGGTTGGAAAAATAACAGCGATTGGATGTTCACGCTTCAAGACAGGCAGCCTTTACATGAGCTGATAAAACCTTGAAACATCACTGACATCCATCTACTGAGCAGCAGAGATATCGATAAACTGTCTGCACAACAGCCAGAGGATACTGCAAGACAAAACTCCTCCACTCGCGCTCTGTTTACCCCGCTGTCATCTCGTAACCCGTACAGATACATCTCATCTGCCACGAGACTGAAAAGATATTTCCTTCATTAGGAAAGCTCAAAATACACGAGAACTCTTTATTTTTTTCTTAAACAATATTCAACTGATTGGTGATATTTAAATGTATTTGAACTTGGAATTCTAGAAACTGAGCTGCTCATCGAAGGATAAAGGACAGAAAACAAGCAAAGCGACAGAAAATAAGCTGCTATTGAAAGTAAGAGCAGAAGAAATAAGAGTTACATCATTTAAAAGGTTCAGAGCTTGAGCAGAGAAGACGATCAATGCTGTGAAAAAGGCAGAAAGGTCAGTGTTGAATGACGATGGGAGGAGGATAAAAAGGCGCAGAGGCAATGATGTGAAAGAAAAGGAAGCAGTGATAAAGGGGAAGGAAAGGAGATAATACTGAGGAGGAGGAGGAAGCCTCCTGAACCTCTCTCAGGGTCATTTCCAGGTTGTTTTCTGGCATCGGGTCATGTTTTGTTCAGATATCAGCAGCCACAAGAAGATTAGAAACCCCCCCACGTGGTGCAGCTTTAATTCCATCTTTGTCTTCTCACTGCTCATTTTGGCAGACGTTCACCATGAACTGGGACTGGAGATGATTCTGATCCCATCATCATGGCTGCTAGTTTTCAAACCATCTTTATCCCGCTGTATAAGGTCCACCACAATGTAAACGATGGAAAAACTAGCAAATAGTGTGAAATCCACACTGTTGAAAACTGTTTAAAGGGAGACTTGGCAGTGCTGCGCCTTTCTGCTACACCATCTGAAATTAGTGGTGCGACTTGGATGGTGTTAAACCTCAGAAAAGCATTAATGTCATTTGAAGACATTAAGATGTATTGATAAGAAGAGGTCTATTATCCATCACACAGTCACAAGCTGTCTTTTACATTAAAATAAACCTTTTTAGAAAATTAAAAGCTGATTATTCAATTTTAATAGATTTTTTTCTTTTACTTTTACCCAAGGGGCAAACTCCGCCTCAGAACAGTGAAGCTCTCTTCCGCATTGTATTTAGTGTAATCCTCCCTTCATCCGCTAGGGAGCTGGCTCCAAGAGCGAGCAAATCCCCATAGACTCCCATGTTAAAAACGCCAACTTCACAGCAGAAATAAACAGGTTTACAGCCTGGTTCAAAAAATCATTTTAGGTTTATTAGGTCAAGTTTACCTTCATGTCAACTGTGAGGGGGGTGAATTTTTTTATAACTCATTCGTTTAGATGTTATTTATTCTTCAAATTACACATAATTAAGGGCGTGTCCTTATGATTGACATGCGGCAGACCGGAAGCTCCGCCTGCCGACCGGAGGCTCCTAGTTAGCTCCTTCTTTGCTCTTAATAAGGTCTCAGTTTGTTACAGAGTCGCACAACGGCGGTGTTTAGTCAGCGAATTGCAAGTCTAAGCATGTCTTACCTTAACCATGCCGCTTAGGGGCCTTATCTTTGTTAGCTCCTCTTAGTTTCGTGTTAGCTCAGTTAGCGTTTAGCCCACAGTACGTCAGCTGTCAATCACTTGCCCCGCGGCCGCGCTGTGCCCATTTTAGGATTTTCCTGGAGTGACGACGTACGTGACACGGCAAGATGGCGACGGTAAGACACGCCCAAGTGGCTTCACATTTCTCTATTCAGAAGAGACCGGAAGCTACGTCCAGTAATTATATACAGTCTATGCTTTTACCCTTTTTTGAACATCTGTTTTGCTTCTTTTTTTTTTCCTGCTGTCCTTAGGTCGTTATCTCACCCCTTAGCTTTTGGTTTGAGCCACAATTATAGAAGATAAGAAATAAAATAATTTTTTGTAAAGTTTAAAATAAAACATAGACATTTCCAAATAACATTTTGATATAAAACAACAGGTATACAGTCATGCTTAAGATTATTGACACCCTCTAATTTGCTTTGTGAGTGCAAAACATAGCCGTTTTCTCACTCATCCGTATAGTTGTGTGTGTTTTATATATTTATTGTTTTCTGTGAGTATTTTTTCATTCACGTTCACATTCATGACAGATTACTGTTATTTTGATTCTTCTTTGAATGATGCTTGTTTATGAGCTGGACTGCAGGGGAGTTGGCATTAACCAATCGGAGAGCAGTTGTAAGCAAGTTCCGAAGTAACTAAACATTGTAAGCCTTTTTAGTTGTAAGTTGTATTATTGACATGAGGAAGCATATTTCCAGGCAGGTCTTTCATTTGTGAGAGTATTTTACTGAATTAGGGTTTAATGTGTCAGCTGAGCTTGTGAAAGAGGCTGGAACTGCTGTTGCTGTGCAGACTTCAACTTTTATCCTCCAGTAATTGCCAACAGTTATCAGTTTAAAAGAAAGAAAGAAAAGAAAGTGACTTTAAAAGATTGTAAGTGGATGTTTGAAACTTGGTTTGCAGATTTACACATTTTGTCAGCCCCTTTCTGCTGCTGATCCAAGGTGAGCTGGAGGTAAGCGTTCCTCTGCAGCTCAGACAGCCTGCAAGTCTCCAGAGACTCTGCAGTCACAACCGCTTTGCCATGAACAAAGCTGTGGATGATAACCACATTTCTCTGTGTCAGTAGGAAAATAATCTATTGTGAGTTTCCTTATGAAAGGGATATGATTGTGCCACAATATGCTAATCAGTCATTTAGCCGCTTTCTTATTCAGATTCCAGCTTCTTGCTTCTCTGCCAGTCTGAGGACTCAAATTGCCAGCTCTCAATCTGTCTCCAGCCTGCAGTTGGTGGTTAGTTTCAGTTAAAACAAGGAATGAGGAGGAAAAATCTGGACCCGAAAACCTTTCTGGCGCTGACTTGGTGAAAAAAAAAAAAAAAAAAAAACTGCTGCCGGCTGCTGAAGCAGCTAATTACTCATCAGAATTCCTCCTTTCACAGAGATCCTGGCGCAGCGCCGGTGGAGAAGAAGAAGAAGGGGAAGAGGAGAAACCAGGAGCCGGCTGTCCCGGAGGGAGGGGAGAGTGACGACACTACCTCAATGTCAACGCTCAACATGGGAGGAGAGGACAGCCAGGACCCCCTGGACAACGCAGTGAGTGCACAGATAGACTGTAGGGGGGACCGTTTTATTCACTACAAACAAATCTATGAAACTCACTCAATTAAAACATAAAATACATAGAGAATTAAAGATGATTTGACAAAGTTAAATAAATTATTAAATCTTTTTATAGAGATTTCCAATATTATCGGCCTGCCAATATTTTTGGGTGATATCTGCATGAGAATGTCATATCAGAAAATATCGGTATCAGCTGTTTTGTATCGATATGTTGACTAACAAAGTCTGTTGTTGATCTGTTGAACTTGTTGATTAGCCAGATGTTGGCTAATACCTGCTATTAGCAGGACATCTGGCTGCCATATATCAGCCAAAATGAACTCCTCTGGCTGAGTTAAGGCCGTTTTGGGATCTTTGCTCTAAGAGCAGAATATAGTTGTATTTCTCAAAATGTGAGAGGTACAACCTCTCACCAGTTGTCTGCATAGATTGATGCTGGACAATATTGGTATATTGGGTATCAGTTAAAAAAAAAAAAAAAAAAAAAAAAAAAAAAGCATATATTGAGCACCCATGAATTTTATTTTTATTGAGATTAGATTAAGATTAAATTAGCCTTTTGAAATTTTTTGAATGTATTCATTTAGCTTAATTTTGCTAAATGTTAAAAATATCTTAATTTATTTGAACTTTTTTGCCCTGTGCCTTTTTAAGCTTCTGTTTTGAAAATTGCATCTCTGCAATAAAATAAGTGTCTTTTTGCAACAACAAGGTTTATTTGAATACTTTTGAAGTCATAGTAAAGAGACTTGCAGGACTTGTTAAGATGTGTAAATATTAGTTTAGGTGTTACTGGTGACAAATAAATGATGATGACACGAATGAAAAAGTGTCAGGTTTGCCTAAAAAAGAAGAATAAAAAGCACTTTCAGGATGACTGTCAGTATCTTTGGAATGATGATGATGATGATGATGCAGCTGTAGCTCTTATCAGATGTACAATATGGGAACATTGTCTTTGTAACAGCCAACTCTGATAAAGTGAATGAAACTGGAGTTTAAAAAAAACACTAAAAAAACAGTTCTGGTGATTTCTCTAAATGACCATTTTGACCCAGTTTCTGTTTAAATTTGTAATCACAGGATTCTGTGTGGTTAATCACAAAGCAATTAGAGCAGTGCTTTTTAATTGTGGTCCTCAGGACCCCCTGCACTGCATCCGTCTCCTGACCCAACACGCCTGATTCAAACAAAATGGCTAATTAACAAGTTCTGTCCAAGCACGTTGACTCATCAGTCTGTTTCAGGTGTGCTGCAGTGGGAAATATTTAAAACCTTCAGGTCAGCGGCCCTCGAGGACAGACTTTAAACACCCCCGTTTTGGATTCTTCCCGCTCCAGCACACCTGATCCAGATAAACTAAACTTTTTGTCAGGTTCTTTGCAAGCCTGTTCGTGAGCCATTCATTTCAGCCAGATGTTATAACAATGGAAACATCTAGAACATGCAGGATACGGGGGCCTTAGTTACCAGGGTAGAGAAACACTGGATTACAAGACATACTCTTTTTGTCATCTTCTCAAATGTTTCCAAATTAAATATTTTTTTCTAAATTATGGTTGCCAAAGTTAATCCAGCCGAACTTTCCTCTTAAAAATGGAAGAATCAGGGGAAAAAAGTGGTTTGTGCTGTTTGGATGCAAATGGTATTACGTAGGTTAGCACACACTGGATAATTGGGAATGAACAATTTAGCGGTAATACAGTCCTCAGAAAGCTCTGGATTTTACCGTTTTAACAGACGTGATCCTGATCTGCACCTGAATGTCATTTCTTTCATTCACTTTCTGTCCTGTTATCAAACATCAGTGCTCACATAATTAAGTTGCATTACATTATGATGATAAATGGTTTCACCATTTACACAGTTTTGCTTTCAAACTAGCCCTGCGACAGACTGGCGACCTGTACAGGGTGTACCCTGCCTCTCGGTTGATAATAGCTGGGACGGGCTTCAGCAACCTCCGCGACCCTGAACTGGATAAGCGGTACAGAAAATGACTGACTGACTGGCTTTCAAACTATCTTTAAAGGGATACCGTGTAAATTTTGGCCACTAGGGGCACTAAACCTGTAGCTACTGACAGGCCACACAATGGTCTCAAAATGAAACAGTCTCTAACTGTGTTTTGGAATCATGTTTGCAGCTTGTGATCAGCTGATATTAAAGTCATCGAACCATAAAGCAAAAGGCTCCAGGTCACCTGATCCAATGAGACACGGATCCGCTCCTGCAAAGTTACAATGTCTGGTTTTTGAGGAGGGCACCCCCTTCAGAGCACCGACATGAGTTTAAGGGGAAGCTAGTGTTTTTTCAATCTGGACCTATTTTCTAGCATGAAATACATTCATTTCCTCACTCAGACAGTTTTGGTGCAAATTGAATTTCTTCAGGAGATATTTAGATCCACTCGAGATCAGCGTATGCGCAATACAATGGAAGTGATGGGGCAACCGCATGCAGCCTCTGAATAAGGCATCATCTGCCACAAACTCCTTCATTTTACCAATGTTTTGTTACAAAACATTAGTCGGACCCCCCTGTGAGCGCGAAGCGGCTTTTTCGTGGTAATTCGTCCTTATTTACAGACATTTTTACTGCAGCAGCTTTGATGACATTACTATCATGCGACACCATAACAACAAATGTCTGTAAATCAGGATGAATCACCACAAAGAAGCCACTTCATGCCGCTTCCAGCTCACAGGGGGGGTCCGACTAATGTTTTGTGACAAAACATTAGTGAAATGAAGGAGTTTGTGGCAGATAATGCCTTATTTAGAGGCTGCTCGCGATTGCCCCATCACTTCCATTATATTGGACATATGCTGATCTCGAGTGGATTTAAATATCTCACGAAGGAATTCAAGTTGCACCAAAACTGTCTGAGTGAGGAAATGAATGTGGGTTCGGGTTGAACAAAACTGAACATCCCCTTAAAGTCCTCTTTATTGACCCAAGAAATCAACTATTATTACTTGTATGAAGCTAATGTTTGGGTCAAAAGTTCATGAGTTTATCTCTAGATGTTGCAGCAGGAAGCAGATGATGTTTTAGGAAATGTTGTCTTATAAAAGAAGAGATTGTCTCCATAAACCTGCCGTGAAGAGGCGCTACATCATCTACAGTGGTGCGGAGTAACAATGGAGTAACAATGGCTGTTGAAATGCAAGATTCTCTTCTCCTTCTTTTCATTACATCTTCTTTTCTTCTTGAAATTTCCTTCTTTAATTTCCTCTTTTTTCTTTTTGTGCTTCCTTCTGCCATTTTACCATCATCTAAACACATCACCTTTCTTTGCCTCACCCACAAATCTCACTGCTTTGTCCTCTCCTCTCCTCTCCTCTCCTCTCCTCTCCTCTCCTCTCCTCTCCTCTCCTCTCCTCTCCTCTCCTCTCCTCTCCTCTCCTCTCCTCTCCTCTCCTCTCCTCTCTTCTCCTCTCCTCTCCTCTGTGCTGCACATCCTCTTCTCCAGAAGCGCCGTTCAGGACGACAGGTCAAAAGGAGGAAGTATAACGAAGACCTGGACTTCAAGGTGGTGGACGACGACGGAGAGACGATTGCCGTCCTCGGAGCCGGCCGCATCTCAGCGCTCAACGCCACCGCTCTGGCATGGCAGGCTGAAGTAAGCATGGACAAAATCTCTCAGTCAGAAGTCATTTTGCTTCATGTAGACGTGGCTTTTATGTTGCTCCTGCATGAATACAGTCATCATCCCGGCAGCTAATCCTCTGCCTCTTTCTCAAAGGAGCCACCTGAGGATGAAGCCAACATCATTGAGAAAATTCTCTCCGTCAGAAAAGCGAAGAAAGAGGTGAGAAAGCAAGTGTAAAGCAGCTCTCCTCCAGATGTTCACTTCTTTTTTCCTTATTAAATCTTTCTTCCTGTGTTTGTAGACTTCATCAGAGGACCAAGCAGAGGACACAGAGGAGTTTTATGTCAAATACAGAAATTTGTGAGTATCTCTTCATCATGCTAACATGCACCAAGGCTTTTGGCATTTTAGGGTTTTGTCAGGTACAATGCATTACAACAAGTTTGTTTTCTTGTTTTAAACTTGTGGAAGCAGATTTAAGAATCAAAATGCTCAACAATTTTTACAGATTATCAAATACTGAAAATCTTTGCATTTTTAAAAACAGCAGCAGAGTGGCTTTCTCTGCTTTGTGGGGTTTATTTTTTTTTCTTAACAGGAAACAGAAATAAGTAGCACTCTGTTGGCTTTTTCTGGAGGGCTTTAAGGGCTGCATGCTGGCAGATTGATCTTTTCTTACACATTGATGGAGACTCTCCTTCGCCGGCTTTGTGCTCCCTGGGGGACGAAGCAGAGGCTGCTGTCACTCATTGTTGCTTAACAGAGGTCAACTAGGCCTGAAGTGCTTAATCCACCCAGTGCTCAGCTTCCTCTTCATCAGGACTAGGGCTGCGCGATATATTGATAAGATATCACGATATGATATTTACATGAGAGAGATGTGATATTTATACATATCGTTATATCACAGTGTTAGTTGTGCAATTTTTTTTTCTTTATTTTTTCGCAATGACCTGGCTGCACCTCAACTGACTACAACGCGGTCACCTGATTATTTAATAAGGGTGGGAAAAAATATCGATGCACTGAAATATTGCAATATTTTCATATGCCAATACCATATCTATGTTTGAAAACGCGGTATCGATCTATTTTACTAATGAAATGTCGCATGATATCATCATTTTGTTAAGAAATTGCATGAGATTTCACGAAATACCGTGAAATCTCATGCAAGATTTTGTAACGGAACAATGAAATCTCATGCTACTTTGTGAAATCTCATGAGCCAATACCATGACAATTTAAATTATCATCATCTAAAATTTAAATTGGTTGCTTAGCAACAGAAGCAATGAAGCAACTTCTTCTTCAGTGGTGGCTGTCCAGCAGCTCCAGAAACAAACGTAGCATCATGTCCAGCTCCACTTTTGCCCAGGTGTAGGTGTTCTACTGATGGGGGGAATCCGGCCTTCGCCACTGTCGACTGTTCACAAAGGAAAATAATTATTTTGGGTTTGTTTAGAACCAACTTTTTTAGATTCCAAACCATTTTTTTTTCCCCACTGGGTCTGGACACCAGCTGGTTCAAAATCATTCTTGGGACCTGGCACCATACTGGAGCACGGCCAGTATTACAGGGTTCCCATGCTGACCCCTGTCCACCCAAAAGTGCCAACAGTGGGCACGTGGTTATCAGAACTGGGGAGCAGTGGAAGAAGTTGGTCTGGTCTGATGAATTACATTTTCCTTTACATCACCGAGTGTGATTGTGTTGCTGGGAACACCGGGCACCAGGATGCATTGTGGGAAGGAGGTAACCTAGCGTGAAGGCAGTGTGATGCTCTGGGTGATGTTCTGCTGGGAAACCTTGGCTCCTTTCATCCATGTAGACTTTCACACATATCCCTTACCTAAGCAGTGATGCAGATCATGTACACCTTGTCATGGAAACGGTGCTGCCCGGTGGCTTTGGCCTCTTTCAGTAGGATAACGTGGCCTGTCACAAAGCAAAAACAACTCAGGAAAGTTTGAGGAGCACAACAACAGCTTTGAACTGTTGACTTGGCCTCTAAATTCCCCAGACTGAGATCTGGGGAATCAAGCATCTGTGAGATGTGCTGAACAAATAAGTTCAGTCCGTGAAGGTTCCACCTTGCAGCATGGCAGCTCAAATCAGCTGACAAAACAAAATTAATAATACATGCTATGCAAAATAACACATCCGTGTAGATATCAGGTCACTTCACTTCTATAAGGATTTGAAGTGCAGCCCAAGTATAAACAATAATAAATACAAGTGAAAATAAAAATAGAAAAATAGAAAAGAGATGAATTAAGCAGGAGATTTTTATTTTGGTCTTAAAAGCAAGAAATGAGTTGGACTTCTTCATCCATACTGGTTCAACATGAAGAGTAACGACTCTGATCCCCATTCTGGGTTCTGGGAATAACAGTCTAGCTGATGAACCGACAAAGAAGAGTTTCTGTGGGCTGATGAAAGAATGATCAGTATTCTGGTACTGTGGTCTTTTATAGTTCATATAAACTATCAAACACCCTTTTAAACACTAGACATTAAAAAGAAAGCTCAGAATATTAAATCCCTCCAGGCCAGAGGGGGGCAGAATGATCAGTCCTGACCTTCACAAGCAGACTATCTGCCTCCAGTGTGTTTCAGATTAGCTTGAATTTGTTGGAGAAAAAGAAGTTCCTTGAAATTCAGGCTGTTTTGCAGTCAAAGCAGTGAAAGCAATAGATTTAAATTATACTTTCTTCCCCAGTTTAGTTCTGGCAGTGAGGAAGAAAATAAAGAATTTATTTTTTGATAGAAATCCAGTCATTTTATGAGCTTTTCTGGATGGATATTAGCTTCGTCCACAACAGGGCGGGGGATTACTGCGGGGGGGGGGGGGGGGGGGGGATGAACTGATCCAGTTGTGAACACTGCAGTGCCTGCGTCTTTAAATGCCACGCCTTGTACACATTCTCACACTCTCTCACCACCTCGATCAGCTGTTCTTTTATTTTTATTTATTTTAAACACATGTTGGCTTCATTTTCATGTCTCTACATATATTATGTGGCCTTCAGCAGTAAAGCTGTGATGAATGTCGTATTCAGAGTGGCCTCCTCCTGCTGTGATCCATGTTTTTATCAGTAGAGTCGGGAGCGTTCGCCTACCCCTACGTCACTTCCGGTTTGTTGCTGGGGGCGCTGTTTCACACGGAGTGACAGGAATTTTCTGTTATTTCCTGCCAGGAAAGACCCGTCGGTCTAGTATTTGTACTTTTTTGCATTGGCAATGTTCAGTGTGGACCTGATACACGACAAAGGCGTCTACATATGTTCTAAATGGAAGTTTGCCTTTAAAGCTACACGTTCATCTTCGCATCAGCAGAAATGCAGAAGTTGCAACTTTCCACTTCATGCTTTTCTGTGTTAACCACGCCCACCTCAAATACCTGACCAATCACACAAATCACCCCAGAAGAAGAAAGTTCTGCTCAGATGATGTGTGGAAAAAAGGCTGCAAGACCTCCTGAACCAGGACTGCGAGAACAAAATGAGGTCATTTTATTTTTGCAGCCCCAAGAACAAGGAGTAAGTTCCTGTTGGTGGTGGAGGACATGACAGGCTTAAGAATAGCTGTAAAAATGAGATTATGGTGTTGTTCGAGTGTATGGGGGGTGCAAAGCAGAGAATCCAGCCTGATGATGCAGTGTGCCAGGTGTGTGATAGTGTGTTGGTTTCCAATAACCCTGCCAAGAGGCATCCATGTACAGTAGGTATCGTCTAAGACAGTGATGGTGTTCTTGTTCCTGTGTCACTCCAGTTTCACTTCTCTCTCTCCATCACTTCATCGCCCTCATCATGCTCGTCCATCTCTCCTCTTGTTCATGTGCTTTCTCCAGTTTAGTCTAAGGTCAAGTACTTGCTGCCGTGGCAACGCCTTAAGTCACTTTGAATAAATTTGACGTTGGCCTGACTCCTGCCAAAGATTCCTGCATTTGGGTCTTTCTCTGACTGCGACACACACGTTGGGCTTTTTTTCAGCTAATGCATGAGGATTCATGCACGGCACCACGCACCGCTCTGTGGATGGAAAAAAAGCAGCTGAGAAAGGGAACACTTTGATCTTCAATCTTTTTATAATAGACACAATGTGGGGATGGAAAAATGTTCTAAGTAGTGTTCATTGTTTGTTGATAGCTTTGTGACGCTAATTCATCCCAGCTCAGATACGGAAAGTTGTTGCTGGTGATGGAGAGCCGGAGCTCCTCCAGCCAGCCTGAACATTCTTCATGTGATACTCGGTCACTTTAACTAACTCTGATACAGCAGTTATAATGATTGTGATTTACTTTCTGGGGTGATGAATAAAACATTGTGATTTTATGCTAAACTGGATTGTTTCCATGACTTTATTGGGAATAATGTATTCCCACATTATAATGTTACAGAAAAGGATTTGGGATGTAGAAATCTTCATTTCACATAATAACTCATACAATGCAGAAGCAGCCACTTAAACTGCAAGAGCACTTCAGGGACATTTTCTGTTTGTCCATTTATAGATGGAAGTTTTATGCATAAAATAATGTAAGACAAACTGTAGCCATAGCAACAGCACTTCTTATGTGTTTGCAATTTGATATACAGAGAATTCTTTGACATTTACAGTACTATACATCACTGAGTGAGGCAGGCTATTTTTTTTCCTTCGTGTGTATGATTTGGCGCTTTATGGCGCATAAAGATAAACATCATGGCCTCGTAAATCTGTGAGTTTTAGTTCAACAGCCGCTCTGTTCACTGACCTCAGGTCTCTTATTGAATTCCCATCTGGCCTGACACGATCACACACACATTTGTTTTATATCTGACATCGGGCCGTTGCATCTTCAGAAATGATACTATGAGAGAGCATCTTTTAAATTCCACACAAGGCCAAACAAAGATGCTTTTCAGACTCCTTCAGGACTCCATCATGAAACGATACCAAAGCTGAATGAGTGCTGCAGTGTATTCAACAGAGCGCTTGTTTGTCGGAGCTTTTTCATTCAGAAATATGACGGTTGTGTAAATGGATCATATTAGACTAAAACCACCCTTGAACCCAAACACATCTGAGACATTTTTTAAGGAGCTAAAAGATTATTTCTGCTATGGGTCTTTTGAATATCTGCTGAGGTTTAATGTCCAAGTCCTCCATGCTTTGGGGGTTGGTGAGGCGGACTGCGCTGGGATAAAGATAAGAAGTACACCTCAGCCGTATGAACTCAGTCTGTTAATGTTACATCTCTGCCATGCATTTGTTTGTTTGTTTTTTAATATGCACCTTCTTGCAAACCCAAAAAATGCAGGTTCAAATTCATTTTGGTGGGTACAAATGGAAACGTCTTGTCCAGTTCAGCAGGTGATGAATGAAACAAGTCATTTCAGTTATTTGTCCTGTCACTGCATTTCCCATTGACTCTCTTCCATGATGTATATTGTCCATCCATCTGCTGTGTGCTCTCTTTAGCATGCGTGGTGTTGTTTACGCGCTCTGTCTGAACAAAGTGCAGCTAAATCAGAAGCAAAATTTAAGTTTAAAAAGAAAAAAGTGTAAAAGAGAAAAACAAAAATTCATTCATTGTTCAAACACCAGAGGTTTGAGAACATCCAGAGTGCTACAGATTCAAGGGACTCTGAAAATCACAGATCTACATATTTATCCT
Source organism: Atherinomorus stipes (assembly GCA_023101725.1). Taxonomy (NCBI): domain Eukaryota; kingdom Metazoa; phylum Chordata; class Actinopteri; order Atheriniformes; family Atherinidae; genus Atherinomorus; species Atherinomorus stipes. Next base: position 246,461 of record JALJCO010014268.1, on the reverse strand, counting down.
GGGGATGAATGTTTATTTAAGATGATTTATTCAATCAGTTTACTCAGATTATTTTTTTCTACTTATGTTCAAATCTTCCACAATTTTGGGCAAACAAGTTTAAAATCAATCATTTTAAAAATGTTCGGACCAAAAGTCACTTTGGTTGTTGATGGAGAAAGAGAACGAGGAGAGGAAGTTGATGTTTGGTATTTTCATGACAATGAAGTAAAAATAAAGAAAAATGTTTGTTTAAATCCTTTCAGTTGTTGTTATAATCCAGATTGTTTTCCTCAATCAAGAAGTTGGCTGGTAACTTGTTCAGGAGTTTTATTTTAAGCTACTTCTTTGCCCCTTTATATTGCGCCATGGGGGCAAATAAAGTTATTTGAATTGAATTGATATACTCTCTCCCCTCAGTCACTCTTGAGCTTGCTCGACCACTGAAGCTCACAGCCGTGCTGCGTCTTCTTAGCTGATAGTCGTTGAACTGATTGAATGTTTTTTTTGTTGTTGTTTTTTTGGGGAGTTAGTAACACGTGATCCTCTGCCATGAATAAAAGTTCAAAGGGTTTTTTCTTGGTTTGATGGGAATAAAAGGCTGAGAATAGTTGACCAATCAGAAATGGTCAATTAAAAAAGCCCCACACACGAGGTTCCAGGTAACCTTAAATGAAAGAAGCTCATTATCAGAGCTGTTTTGGGGAGGAAACTTATTTCTTGACTCTGCTTACTTTCTCATTCCCGCAGCAGAAATGTGTATCTATGCATGTGCAGTATCTATATGTTGTTGTGTCATTTACTTATTAATTTGGAGATGCTAGAAGTTCTGTAAAATATCTGAAAAATCTCAGAAACACAACTTTATTATTAATAAAAAGTTTTATTTTCACTCTTTATCGCAGTCATTAATATGTTTCGATGATTAGAAAGTAATCAATCTCTTATGGAGGGAAAAAAGTCCTAATACACTTCAGAGAAGCTAATTAAAGTTTTAAAACTTACCTTTATCTCCCTCTTTGTTTGTCGTTTTCTGTTCAGTTCCTACCTACACTGCAAATGGGCCACTTTGGAAGAACTGGAGAAAGATCCCAGAATCCACCAGAAGATTAAACGCTTCAGGACCAAACAGGCTCAGATGAAACACCTGTTCACTGAGGTAGCTTCCTGTGTCCTTCTGTTTGTCTGAAAATAAAAGCCCCCTAGATAAAGAAATACAAAATGTGTGTGTCAGCTGCAGCCTGGAAGAAGAAACTGGGGAAATATGAGATGATTGCTTATGTGAGACAAACAGGGATGTTCAGCTCCTAAAAGTTCAAAGAAGGACTGAACTAGAACAAGATTTTGTTATTCTTTTAGAACATTCCACCAACTGGAAGTTCACAAGTTTAAAAAAATAAACTTTATTTAAATATTTATGAAATCATCTAAATTAAGTTTCTAAAAATAAGTTAATTATTTTTTATAAATAGAATATAATTTTGTATATTTATTATAGAAAATATACATTTGATTACAATTTTAATGTTAGATTTTATATACAATTATATGAAAGATATTTAATTACAAAGATAAATGATTATAAATTGTTGTGTAATGATGAATAATAATTAGATATGTTATCATTAATTGAATTAATTTGCTATAATTAGCCCTTTATATTACAGGGGCCTTCAAGATAGAGGCTGTTTATTTTATTTTACTCAGTAATTACAAACAAAAAAGTAAATAACAATTTCTTTGTTCTTGCAGCCCGATGAAGATCTATTTAATCCGGACTATGTAGAGGTGGACAGAGTGCTGGAGGTGGCCGTTACCACGGATACAGAGACTGGAGAGGTAGAAAACCTAAACACAGACACCGTTTCTCAGCGGTGTTTTTCCTGAAGGCCGACGGAGTGACTGTACAAACACACACGCTGTGTTTCTGTGTGTTGCTGTAGGAGGTGACACATTATCTGGTGAAGTGGTGCAGTTTATCGTATGAGGAGGCTACGTGGGAGCTTCAGGAAGACCTGGACCCAGAGAAGATCAAAGAGTTTGAAGAGATCCAGAAAGTGCCGGCAGACCTCCGACACGTCGTGAGTAGAAACATGATGAGCAGCGAACTGCAGTTTGATGCAGTGCTTCCACTCAGAGGACATCCTATTTTACGGCAGCCTTCATCTTCATCACCATCCTCTGATTGACTTGTTTTCTCCTCTTTTTTTTTTATCTGACTGAGACTTATTTGAATTTTTGAACAGATTAAAGATGTGTGACAACTCAAACTCCTGAAACATCTCAATTAGAAAAAAATTAGCATCCTGAGTTATGGAAGGTGGGAAGATCAGAGGGAAACGCACACTGTTTTGGCATAATGTGTACAAACATTAGCAGTCCTGTATGGTTCTCTGTCAGCTCAAACCTCCACTCCATCAAATTTTCTGTGTTTTTACAGTTAAATTGAAGTTTTGGACATTATTCTGTGTTGCACATCCTGAAAACTTCTCATCTGTGCTTCACAGATAACAGATATTTTCCATTTGTGTCTCATGCAGGAAGACATCAGCCTCTCGGGCACTTTTACTTTGCAGTGTGTTCAACACTAAATTACTGCAATTTTCTCGTGTCACCTTCGGCTCCCCATACATGCAGGGAAACACACCTGAACACAATGTCGTAGCTTCTCTGTTATTATTTATCTCAAAACCAGTGTCATCACTTATTATGGCCCAGCGGCATAAAATCTGTCACACCACTTATTCTTATTTGTCTCTTCAAAAATCACCACAAAATCCCTGATTCACCTCCTTACTGATTTAACAAGGGAACCGTGTAATTTTCAAATCAAATAACAGCCTCATTTAGTTTGATGAAATTTCCTCTGACGGAGTCGGCGCGCAGCAGCTTGATGGGGTTTTGGATTGTTCTTGTGTAAAGCCTTCTTATGATGCTTTTTGTTCGCTGGAAATGAAATGGTGAAATGGTGTGTACCGAGACAAACCTCATCATGTATTTATGTGCTTTTATATCACAGGAGCGTCCGCCTCCAGAAAAATGGCTGAAGTTGGAGCGCTCCAGAGATTACCGGAATGGAAACCAGCTCAGAGAATACCAGTTAGAGGGAATGAACTGGTTACTGTTCAACTGGTACAACAGGTAAACCTACACACTGGAAACTTTTCAAAGAAAGACCCCCAACTTTGATTCAGTTTTACTATATTGAAAGTTGACCATTTCTGACATTTTCAACGACCACCGACGTAATTTTGCCCACGTCGGTGGGGTCGGTATAAAAAAAAAAAAAAGAAAAAAAAGTTTTTTGCATCTCTTGGCTGTGTGTAGATGGGTGGGCTACGGTCATGTCCCTTTAAGACGTGTTTGGGGTGGAGTCACATGACCACACAAGCATTACCACCTTCTGAAGCACTGCAGCTGTAGGATACTCGATCAGACATCTCCTGTAGGGGTGTAACAATACATCGATCATACATCAATATACACTCACCAGCCACTTTATTAGGTACACCTTGCTAGTACCGGGTTGGACCCCTTTTGCCTTCAGAACTGGCTAAATCCTTCGTGGCATAGATTCAGCAAGGTTCTGGAAACATTCCTCAGAGATTTTGCTCCATATTGACATGACAGCATCACAGTTGCAGCAGATTTGTCAGCTGCACATCCACGATGAGAACCTCCCGTTCCACCACATCCCAAATGTGCTGCATGTATATTGGATTGAGATCTGGTGACTGTGGGGGCCATTTGAGTACAATGAACTCCTTGTCATGCAATAAACCAGTCTGAGATGATTCGCGCTTCATGGCGGCGCGTTATCCTGCTGGAAGTTGCCATCAGATGATGCTACACTGTGGTCATAAAGGGATGGACATGGTCAGCAACAATACTCAGGTAGGCTGTGGTGGTTAAACCGTGCCACATTGGCACTAAGGGGCCCAAAGTGGGCCAAGAAAATCTCTCCCACACCATTACACCACCACCATCAACCTGAACCGTTGATACAAGGCAGGATGGATCCATGCTTTCATGTTGTTGACACCAAATTCTGGACCATCGAATGTTGTAGCAGAAATGGAGACTCATCAAGGCAACGTTTCTCCATCTTCTATTGTCCAATGTTGGTGAGTCTGTGTGAACTGTAGCCTCAGTTTCCTGTTCTTAGCTGACAGGAGTGGCACCCGGTGTGGTCTTCTGCTGCTGTAGCCCATCTGCTTCCAGGTTGGACCTGTTGTGCACTCAGAGATGCTCTTCTGCATACTTTAGTTGTAACAAGTAGTTATTTGAGTTACTGTTGCCTTTCTATCAGCTCAAACAAGTCTGGCCATTCTCCTCTGACCTCTGGCATCAACATGGCATTTGCACTCACAGAACTGCTGCTCACTAGATATTTTCTCTTTTTCGGACCATTCTCTGTAAACCGTAGAGATGGTTGTGCAGGAAAATCCCAGTAGATGAGCAGTTTCTGAAATACTCAGACCAGCCCGTCTGGCACCAACAACCATGCCACGTTCAAAGTCACTTAATGCCCCTTTTCCACCATCACTTTTCTGCTCACCTCACCTCGCCTTGGTTATTGGGCTTTTCTACTGGGGGTTTTCCGAGCTGAGGTGATACATTTTCTGTACCTGCTCTGGTGAGGTTCTGAGCGTGCTGAAGATGTCTGACGTCATCTATTGGTGACGTATTGGCCAAGGGGTTAGCCAATCGGATGTCAGGGTCAGAGAGTGACCTCATTAAATGAGCGACAGTTCACACTCCCTACCAGTAAGTGGCGGTAACGCAACTCATAAAGTGTTAGTCAGCCGCCGGTAAAAACAGGAACAGAGGAAGAAGACGAGGTAACGTAAGATGGAAGGAGTTGATCGTATCAGACTGCTAGTAAGAGCATTTGTGGTGTAATTTGCAGCAAATTTGCCCTGTGATCAGAAGGTTGGGGGTTCAAGTCCCTTTTCAGGCGAATAGTTGTTGTTTTTTTTTCTCCATGTTGAGATAGAGTAGATAGAGAGAGAGATAGAGAGAGAGATTCATTCAGATTCTGCTTATTCTTATGGTTGCTGCCTCTTGGCCAGGACTCCCAAGTCAAAGAGGTTTTTAATCTCAATGGGACTTTTCCTGATTAAACAAAGGTTAGAAAAATAAACAACTAAAAAGATTCAGATTCGGAAAACTTTATTGTCAATCAGATAGATAGATAGATAGATTTCAGATTTGCAACAAGATTGTGCAGAAAAAAATGAAAAGAATATTGTTCTGGCATGAAATTTGCATTTTTTTTAAGGTTTTTGATCATATATTTTAGTTTCCCCAGCCTGCCTGTGTCCCCAAAGGGGTTACATTATAGATTTGCGTTTCCTTTTTCCCTGGATGTGTCTGCCTACATGGTGAAGTTAGCATTCGCAAATGGGCTGATTGGCAGTTTGGCGTATTTTACTCCTCATGCAGCTTGTGACGCCATGACTTCCAGCCAATTACCCCCCTCCCCCGAACTACACTGTCCAAGTCCCTCCCTCTGAGACCTACGACAACAAACCGACATCATGGCGTCCTGTTCGCATCAGATCTGCAGACCTGGCGTATGAATGACAATAGCGGATTATCACGCTTCCGTGTTCCAGTTTCCGGAACTTGAAACACTTAGCCGGTCCTCTTAGGGGCCAGTTCAATGTCCCTGCTCTGTTCCACTTCGTAAATTGAATAAATACAATATTGTAATATTGTGACACTGCAATATATTGTGATATATTGCAATATTCTAGGCACTTCAGAGAAATTTAAAATGCAGCTTGAAATAAAAGTTGCACCTATGTACATACATCGGATGACTGAAGCAACAAAATGAGTCAAAATCAATAAAATTCAATTTATCCATGTCCCATTTATTAAACTTTGACAGGTTTTTTTGCCACTTGGACCTCATAATGAAACCATTTACTATCGTGCCCCTGAACATGAATATTTCTCATTTTGGGAAAACCCAACTGAATAGATGTGCAAATGAAATAAAAATAAAGAGCTTTTGAGCACTTTATTTGATTTATTACAGCTGAGCTGTGCATATAAATGTACACAAATTCATGTGAAATTAGTAAAACAGTAAAACAACATAGTATATGAGTGTATGAAAATGCATATTAGTGCAAATGAAAAATAAACATTTCAGTCAGTGCATTATAATCTCAAACAACTGGATGATCTATGAAAACCTGGACACATATTTTAACTTGTACTTCCTACAGTGTGTAAAGTTTAACCTGAAACTGCAGATGCACGTAGATATCAGTGCTAAAGCAGAGACTTTTCTACATGCTGGACTGGTGTAAATAGAATAACATCGATATCATTCACTGACAAAATCCTGCGAGATTTTGTTGGTGAAAAATATCGATACAGCATTTTTTAACGTCAATATGATATTGCAACATGAATTTTGTGATATTTTAATGTATCAATATTGTCACACCCCTAGTCAGAGCATGTTGGTTTCTCACCCTGTTCTTGGTCTCCGTCCTAGAAAAAACTGCATTCTGGCAGATGAAATGGGTTTGGGAAAAACCATCCAGTCCATCACCTTTCTATTCGAGATCTTCAGCATGGGGATCCGAGGGCCCTTCCTCATCATCGCCCCCCTGTCCACCATCACTAACTGGGAAAGGGAGTTCCGGACGTGGACGCACATGAACGTCATCGTGTACCATGGCTCACAGATCAGCCGGCAGATGATCCTGCAGTACGAGATGTTTCACAGGGACCCGCAGGTAACGTTCTGATGTATGAGTCAGTGAGTCTAGACACAGTTAGCTCCCCGAGGGGATTTTCACAGACATGAGCTCATTCTACGGCTGTCCCCATCCCACTTTTTAGAGCCCTGCACTGGAGCCCCAAGTCCAGGGGACCCGACGGCCCACGGGCCGGGCCTCAGGCCAATGACCATATCATTACCTCGGGCCCGGGCCTGGTTCGGGCTCTTCTTTTTTCTAAACCCACTAAATAGAGAGATGTGTGCTGTGTTTGTGTTTAACCAATTTTAATGGCAACACTTGAATGCAGCAGCCGCTTTTCCCCTCTCTCCCTCCCTGCTCTACGTCGCTCACACCGCTACAAGCTGCTTGTTATGAGATTGATTGTTCTACTGCTCCTAGTTGTTATCTTTATTAAGATAAAGAAGAAAATATTTTAAATAAGCTTTTGCTACATTTATCCTGATAATAAACACTGATTCAGTTTAAGTGCGTTGGCTTTGTATCCTATTGCTGCGAAATGTAGGTCAAATCGTCATGCACTGTTGCAGTTGCATCCCTGAGTCATTGCAAAAAACAAAATCATAAATTAAACACCAGCCAAAATGCTTCATACACTTTACAAACTCATGGTAATATTGAACTGTTAATACTGAATTAACTTCTTGTAATATCAGCATCTTAACAGACTGGTTTAAGGAGAAAAAAAAAGTCTGGCTTCATTTGGGTTTGGGCTTGAGAACTTTGAATATCTGTCGGGCCGGGCCAGGCTGGGCCAGGCTGGGCCAGGGCTTCACCCCTTCAGGTCAGGGCTGGACTCGGGGCCCCAGATATTAGGCCCACACAGGGCACGACCACTTTTTCACTTCTGATACCAATACCACAGGTCAAGTATCGGCTGATGCCAGATATTGATACTTAGCTGTGTTTATGGCCAAAGATAATGCTTATTGACCTGATAATTGATTTTATCCTTGGTTTATGTTAGGTAGGTGTGTCTGTTTTGTGGAACCCCACCTCTGAAAACAACCTGGTTCAACAGGTTAATGAAATAAGTGTGAGGAAAACCTGACCTATGTATTATTTACCAATGAGTATGATCAATCTTAAAGTTACAAACATGATAATAAATGAAATGATTTCAGTTGAATAGGCTTTATGCCTTCCGTTCCTGTTCATGATTGGATGAACTGAATCCAGGTCCGTGTCTGATCTCAGCAAATGGTCAGACACACCTGGATTAATCAGTGCATCCACTCTTGAAAGACAGGAAACAAAGGTGCAGTGCTAAGTTCAGGAAGTACTGGAAATGTGCATAAAGCCCATTAAGACTCAGTCAGATAGAGGTGCTGGACAGAAAAGCTGGAATGGATTTCCTAGATTGACACATTCTGATCCGATCCACAGTTTTTAGCCAATATCGTCCCGATATCCGATGCTGGTACCAGATCAGGACAGCCCAAGCTTATTCTCAGATTCTCCCCTTGAATTTGTTTTGTCTGTTATGAATATATATTCTTTAAATCTCTATGGCGGCTCAGTCAGCTCCACCATGTCTGCAGTTTCTCACTAAAACCAGAATTGCCTCCCAGCGTTGCTGTTCGGAGGTCTACGGAACGCTTCTCACATTATACCATGACAGGAAATGGTCAGTTAGAAAATGAACGGATTTAGCAGAGGTCTTTTGACTTCCCCCACTCCTTCATTTTTCTTTTTTTGTTGTAGTTTACCAGACAATTAAGTGAGTCAGCAATTTTGACTGAAGAACAGCTCATGAAAACATGTTGACTCAGTCAAGTGAAGCATTTCCATACATTCAATCTGTTCTAATAAAATTCAGATTTTTTTAAATGCAGCATCATCTGACAACGAGAATGCAGTGAATTTAGTCGGACTTACATGTGCGACGGTCTTGGTGTGTTAAACATTTTCCCACACACCGCACAGTGTTGTGGTATCAGACATGAACTGCAGCAGCAGCTGTAACTCAGACTGAGAAGGTGTTTTGAAGACCAGAACGGTACATTTTTGAAGCAGAGACAGAGATGCTCAGCAAGCTGAGGACGATTGGAAAAGATACATGATAAATGTTACAGGTGGATGTTTGTCATGCTGTAAAAGCCCCTCATGATGGAAACAGATGAAACGCAGAAAACTGAAATGCAGAAGACATTTAGTTTGTCGGTCAGAGTTGATCTTAAACGGCCGTCTCCACGGAGACGGTGAGAAATGAACGATGTGATGTTCTCATTAACCATTTATCTATCAGGACTCTGACCTTTCCCTTCCTCGCAGGGTAACACGGTCCCAGGTGTTCTCAAGTTTCACGGTTTGATAACCACCTTTGAGATGATCATGGCTGACTGTCCTGAGCTGAGGAAGCTGCAGTGGCGCTGTGTGGTGATCGACGAGGCCCATCGACTCAAGAACAGGAACTGCAAACTGCTGGAAGGACTCAAACTAATGAACCTGGTCAGTCTGTTTCTGTCTGGCATTTCCTGCTCATTTTCATGTCTTTCTGATTCTTTATTTACTTATTTTTCTGTAGACACAATTTTGAATGCACTCAGTTGAACCCACTGAGATATTTTGTCTTTATCCCAACAGGAGCACAAGGTGCTGCTGACGGGAACTCCTCTGCAGAATTCTGTGGAAGAGTTGTTCAGTCTGTTGAACTTCCTGGAGCCGCAGCAGTTTCCCTCTGAGACCGCCTTTCTGGAGGAGTTTGGAGACCTTAAAACAGACGAGCAGGTTTTTTTCAGTTTGTTTTCATGTTGACCCAACATACAACAAGTCACTGGGAAAAAAAAAAGATGTTTTTTTCACAGTAAGAAGTGTAACATTTTCACTTTTGTCACATTCACACCTCCTCTGTTCTTCCAACAGGTGAAAAAGCTTCAGGCCATTTTAAAGCCCATGATGCTGAGGAGGCTGAAAGATGATGTGGAAAAAAATCTTGCACCTAAAGAAGAGACCATCATAGAGGTAGGACTGTTTTTCCTCTCCTGATGGACTTGGTGTAAACATTGGGACACTAGTGATGAGAATTAAGACTTTAATTTAGATTTTAGGCTCAGGGTGAACATTAGGTTTAGGGGATCCATGCATTACGTCACAGTTAATATGAACCAGACGTGTTTGCTTTTGCTGTACACTCACATGCACACTCACTCTCGGTGACATAGATTCAACAAGGTGCTTGTCTTTATCCAGGTGGAGCTAACAAACATTCAGAAAAAATACTACAGAGCCATCTTGGAGAAGAATTTCTCTTTCCTGTCTAAAGGAGCAAATCAGCACAACATGCCCAACCTTATCAATACCATGATGGAGCTGCGCAAGTGCTGCAACCATCCCTACCTTATCACAGGTAAGAACACTCATACTGTATTCTCCTGCAACACAGATGCAGCTCAGGGCTGAGTCAAGGTTAAGAAATAAAAAGAAGAAATGAAAAATGCATCCTTATTGTGGACACAATGGCCAAGTGGCTTTGAAAGTATAAAAGTTACATTTTCTAAGTGTTTTTATGTTTATCCTAGTTGGCATTTGATGATGCTACTCCAAGTAAACACATTCATAAACAAAGAGTTCAACTAAATTCACCAGCTGGTATTTATAAACTCTGATCATAAAAGGTTAAAAATGTGAACGATGCAGTGTTTTTAGTGACTAACCACAATTTATTTAAAAATTGTAACCAAATGCAACATTTGATGCAGTACAACTGTCTAAAAAGTTAAGAGTGAAGCAAATAAAGTTGAGAGAAAATACAGTAATGATGTTCTGAAGCATTCTCCAATCAAAAGATTAATTAGTTACAGGTAAAAGTGCCAGGATTGGATATAACAGGGGATTATTAGTTTAGTTTTTTCATTGATATAGGTTGCTATTTTAATATATTTTGTAATGTTATGTACACATCTATCTATCTATCTATCTATCTATCTATCTATCTATCTATCTATCTATCTATCTATCTATCTATCTATCTATCTATCTATCTATCTATCTATCTATCTATCTACAGTGTGTGTATACATATATTTATATACAGTATGTATATGTGTGTATATATATATATATATATATATATATATATATATATATATATATATACCAACCTCGGTGGGCATTATCCCGCTTATACCATGGCCACTTACGAAAGAAATAAATGACTGTTGAAATAGTAAGTTCCAGCGTTTGAGTCATCGCATTGATTTAGAACAATCAGGCTGTTTGTTTGAAACCTTTTTTCTAGGTGTCCATTATCACTTTTTAACGGACACCTGCAGCCAATCAGAATCGAGTATTCACCCTGACCATGGTATAAATATACATATATGTATAAGACGATGTATGCGGTGAGCCTTCCGCTCATGTCACTCATTGGTTTCTGAAGAGCTAAAAGTGAAGCCAGTTGGGCGTTCCCATCGCCGCTATCTTATTTTTGTGGTATGGGTCGTCTCCTCCTGGAAAACAGGCTCTGACCCCTGAATGTTAATTGGTTAGAGGTAAGGGTGCCAAGTAGGGATGTTCAATATTGGCATTTTTACCGATGTCCAATATTGTCTAACTCTTAAATTCCAATATCCGGTATCAACCAATATACTGTATGCAGAGAACTGTGAGGTTGTCTCTCTCATATTTTGAGAAATACAACAATATTCTGCTCTCAGACCAAAGATCCCAAAATAACCTTAATTCAGCCAGAGAAGTTCAGATATCAGATACTAGCAGGTATTCGCCAACATGTGGCTGATTATAACGTTTCTGACAACTTTGTAACTAAACCAACAACTTAAAACCAGACATATTATAAGCAGCTTCAAAGCAAGTCAGTCTGTAGCAGCAGCAGCTGCACCGTAGTCACATGACTCTGAAAGGAATGCTGGGATATGAAGTTCTTCCAGGATAACAGGGACTTTTATACATGCTGGACTGCTGCTAATCGAACAAGATCTCACGAGTTAGTTTCAGAACAACTAAATCTCACGAGATCAGCCCCAAAAAAAATACCAATATTTTCCAATTTCACATTTTATTGCCAATAGGCCAATATCGGCCAATATCGGTAGGCTGATAATGTCGGACATCCCTAGTGCCAAGGTTGGGTATAAAAAGAGCATTCATTAAAGGGTTATATTTACAAGATAAGAGAGGACGAGTCGTGGCTCAACATTTTGTGGCACAAATAAGCTTAAAACATCTTTCTAAAAAGACTGCCGTCTCCCTCTATATGCCAAAGATGATAGAAAAGAGCATCCAGAAATGTTCAACACTTGTAACAGCAAAAATAAAAAAGAGAATTTTTTTCCCCCTTTCTATCAGGAGCTGAGGAGAAGATACTGGAAAGTTTCAAGAAGAGCCACAGTCCGGAAGCCCCAGACTTCCAGCTGCAGGCCATGATCCAGGCAGCTGGTAAACTGGTGCTGATCGACAAGCTGCTGCCCAAACTGCTTGCTGGGGGGCACAAGGTACTTGTCTTCTCCCAGATGGTCCGCTGCCTGGATATTCTGGAGGACTACCTCATACAGAGACGGTGAGCAGAGAGGGGGAAAGATTAAGCGCAGTACGTAAAAAGGAGAGGAATTAGAAAAATACGGGGATGACATTAAAGGCAAAAGAAGTAGTGAGAGAGGAGAGGAAATGTGAAACCGGAACATCCGTCTGCTTTTCTCCAGCTACACATATGAACGCATCGATGGTCGGGTACGAGGGAACCTGCGGCAGGCGGCCATTGACCGCTTCTGTAAGCCAGATTCAGACCGCTTTGTGTTCCTGCTCTGCACCAGAGCTGGAGGACTGGGAATCAACCTGACAGCCGCCGACACCTGCATCATCTTCGACTCTGACTGGAACCCACAAAACGACCTGCAGGTGGGCAAAGAGCTGCTGGACACGGCAGAAAACACATCAGAGCATGTTTTCACAAACAGCACATGACAAGAAATAAGAACAGAATAACTCCAGATGAAGCCATGGATGTGTGTCATCAGAGCATAAAGCACAGATGTTAACCTGGTTTGTCTCGGCTCACTTGCTTCTTATTTGATATGCAGTGATTTTGTGATTCCTTTACAGTCTGCAGGAGCTGATAAAATTCACATGCGCAGATCAAATGCAGTTCACGTTTCCACATTCTGTAAAGTGTCAGGGCAACAAAACCTCCTAGCAGTCTAATTAGTTAAGGCAATGCTTGATTAGTATTATAAAATTCTCAAAACAAATAATAATAATAAAAAAAAAACAATTTTCCATTAAGGGCTGGAAAAGTTGGTAATGCTGAAATCTTGTTTCAAAATGAGGCTTTCTGAAATAAAACTAGGAGGGGTTCATCACTGTGACAGTGAACAGCATCTAAAAGAACCACAACTAATAAGACTTAATGTGTAGATGTTTATACTGTATGCTCTAATTACCCTCTCCTCCTAAAATACATTAAATATGCATAATATATTTTTATTGTTTTAAGATTTCTTAGGTTTCTAGCATATTCTGAACCAGAGTCTGCCAGTTCATGCTGAATGGTGATATCTTCCCATGTTTAATAAGAACACTTTAGATAATGTTCCAGCCAGCATTTAAGATCTTGAAATAACACCACGGGGGGCTGCTTTTAACTGCAGTTTCTGCTCCAAAAGATTAAAAAGAATCACTGTTTTCACAGATTGTCTTACAAAAAAAGCAAAGGAGCAGAGACGACTTATTAAAGACCAGCATGTGATCTCACCACATCTTTAGTCCGTTTGATAAAGGGGAGAAGGGATGAACATGGAGGAGCTCACATATGTTTGTTTTTATATACAGTAAGGGGCATAACCAGGAAAACACACACATTCATGTATAAGTATGTACGGTGAATATTCCTGCAGTCAGTAGACAGATGCATAAATTATGGCTTTATTTAGCATTATTATATGAACAGAGCAGAAAAAAACACAACATAAACAGCTCAAGGAATTCATTAAATATTTATATATTTGGTGAAGTAATAAATAAATCAGAGATAGACTTTATATCTTATAAATGCATGTTGGTATTCAGCCGTTGTGTTAAATGTTGCAACAGAAGTGATGGTGCTGACAAGATGAGGTGAATAGTGTCTTTAAGTGTTCCTTCGTTCTGATAATGAGTCCAGTGTGTCGCGGGGTCGTCAATGTATGAGTCAGCAGTCACTCAATTAATAAGAGAGTATTATAGACACAGTGTCTGATTGGCTAATCAGTGTAGTGAATGAGTGAATGTACTGTAGGAACTGACAACCTAAGCCAAATGGTTAATTATTATGTTGCATTGCCCTCATTTCTCCACAAGTGACAAGTTTTGCAACAACACTGAAGAGCAGCTGGTTCTGGTTTACCTGTATAATCTGTGTACTGTCGCCCCCTTCTGCTCGGTGTGTTGTCTCCTTTTGTGCAGTAGTAGGTACAGTAGTCGGTTTGGTGGTGTGTTTAAGTACTTTTTCTTTATTCAGATGCTGACAACATGATCTATGCCTTCCATTAGATTTGGAAAACAGCATCCTGTATCATCCCTTTATTCAGTTTGCCTCCAAAAGGGCCCACAAATTCAGCTTTACACAAGTTAACATAGGTTGTTTTTGTGCCTGTTTTTATGTCTATCGCTGATGCAGGCCCAGGCACGCTGCCACCGGATTGGCCAGAGCAAAGCTGTAAAAGTCTACAGACTGATCACCAGGAACTCATATGAGAGGGAAATGTTTGACAAGGCCAGCCTGAAGCTGGGACTGGACAAAGCCGTCCTCCAAGACATCAATCGCAAGGGAAGCCTCAATGGGGTGAGACTCCTGAGTTTAGATACAAGTTGCTAAATGTTTCACTTAATTCAAGTGATCAGCTGCCAAAATCCAGAAGATGAGCGTAACTTCTAACCTGTGTGATGCTGCAGGTGCAGCAGCTTTCTAAACTGGAGGTGGAGGATTTGTTGAAAAAAGGAGCTTACGGAGCGCTGATGGATGAAGAAGATGAGGGCTCCAAATTCTGTGAGGAAGACATCGATCAGATCCTTCAGAGGAGAACTCAGACCATCACCATCCAGTCTGAAGGGAAGGGATCCACATTTGCAAAGGTGGGAAAATCCATAAACATCACACACACAGAAAAATCTCAAACTTCTAAAATCTTTAAAACATTTGTGCTGAACCTCAGCATTTCTGTCAGAAAAAAGAAGCTAACATCAAAGTCTTGACTCCATGCTTTCTACTTCATATTTCCTCAGGCCAGTTTCGTCTCATCTGGCAACAGAACAGATATTTCACTGGACGACCCAAACTTCTGGCAGAAATGGGCCAAGATTGCCGAAGTGGAGATAGACTCCAGATCAGAGAAGGTATGCGTGTAAAGTAAATTAATTAACAGCTGAAAAGAGGTGGGATATGAAGGAAAGTATTTAGATATGGTTTCATGTTTGAAGAGGAAAAATGGACAAACTGGAAATATACAGTGAGAGTGAAGATGGATGCTGAAGGGATCACTGGTAAACAAAAATGTGAGATAATACACCGTGTCATTAGGTGAAAATTTAAGTATACGCCATGATCCATCGGCTTGTAGAAGCTCATTTAGCAGTAATAAGATGAGTAATGGTTCTGGTAATGGTTGTGGAGGAATTTGGGGCCATTCTTCTTTCCAGTGTTGCTTAGGTTGAGGTTTGGGATCATAGTCATGTATGATACAATTTCAGCCAAGCTTTAGCTGTCAGAGAGATGACCTCACATTAGGAGTTCATAATACGCCTCTCAAAGACTGCAATGTGTTCAGGTCCCGTAGCTCCAGAACAAGCCCAGATCATCAGCCCTCCTCCACCATGCTAGACAGTTGGTGTGAGGTGCTATTGTAGAAATGCTCTGCTTGGGTTTTTTTTTTTTTAAATTATGACAAAGTATCTCTATTTTGGTCTGGTCTGTCCATAGGAGATTGTTCCAGAAGTCTTGTGGTTTGTTCAGGTGCAGCTTTACCAACTTAAGCTGTGCTGTCATGTTCTTTTCGGAGAGAAGGGGTTTTCTTTCCAAACCTTTCCAAACAATGCATACTTGTTCAGTCTTTTTATAATTGGACTGTCATGAACCTTAACATTTACCACGCTAGCTGTGGCCTGGAGAGTCTGAGATGTAGACCTTGTGTTATTTAGTTTATCTGAGCATTGCACGTTCTGACCTTGGGCTGATCTTCCTGGGAAGATTGGTTAATATCTTGAATGATTTCCAGCTGTGAATAAACCTCATCTCTGTTGAATAATGGAGTCTACATCATTTAAAAGTTGTTTCATAATCCTTTCCAGGCTGATGAGCAGCAACAATTGCCTCTCTGACATCACTGCTGATGTCTTTCCTCCTTGGCATTGTGTTAACATAGACCTGAACTCTGTCCGTTACTAAGGGCCGGATCTATCAAGGTTTGCGTGTATAAAAACATGAGCTATCTCATTGCTCACCCAAAAAATGGACAAACTGATCATTAACAGCATGCTATAATTTGAAACGTGCTAAATAGTGCCTCTTATCCTTCTTGCACCTCTGTTGCTATGAATATGCAATATGGGGCGTTTACACGCAGTTGTGCGTGTGATGGGAGGAGAAAATATAAATACATAATTCAGCCTGGTACACCAGCCTGACCAACACCATGTTTGAGATACACGGCAAGTCAGTGTGGGTTCCCTCCGTTGGGAAATGATTTCCAATGCGAGACGAGAGGCGGGACTAACAGGAGGAAAGTGAATCAGAGAGAACCAATTCAGAGAAACACGGAAGTGACTGTAGCTGGCGGTCTTAATGGTGCGTTCAGACCGAACGCATTGTCGGCGGCAAAAACACGCCGACAAAGCCGACAAACACGGCCGAAGTTTGACGCTTGTTCACATAAAATCAGACGCTGACATTCAGAGACCAAAAAGCTGCTGACGCGCGGCAAGAGCGTCTAGAGTGAGGTAGTGGATCCGGCTGTTTTCCTTGTCTGTGCTTTACTATGGCGGATGAAACTGAGCAGCTGCTTGGCTTTATTTTACTCCACAAGGCCAGAGAAAAATGTTGTCGGGCGTTTCTGCGCCGTGTGGGGGTTCAACAGACTGTTTAGAGATGTTCTGACTTTAGTTAGTTTTACTGTTTACTTCAGGAACTGCACGCCGACGGTGGGTGCTTTCAGCTTTCATCCTATCCACCCCAGTTTAATGACCTACAGTCCTGCATCGGGACGGTATTATAAGCTCATTAATCCGATCGGGGCAGCAGCTCATCAACCCTTTGGTTGGGTTTGGGAACCTGTGACCGGATTCAGATCACCGTTTACCCTCCACTGTCTCCGTGGAGTGAAGAGATCCCCCGGGGTGTCCTCTGTATTTCCCATCCTGTCAGAAAATGTGTGTCTGCGTCACGACACTGACACATGCTGAGTCTCTCTGATTGGTTGATGCAACGCGGCAAAAGTTCAGATTTTCCAAATCTGGAAATAATTTATATTTATAATCATATAATTTATTATTATAAATACTCTGTTACATGTAAGCATTGTTTATTGCTGAACTTCTAATATGAGAAAGCTTTTGTGTCGCAGGTCATGTGACTATGACCCGGAAGCTGTTAGTTAAGCACCAAAACAGCAGAAACAGCGGTGGAGACGTCGGAGGAGTTTTACGTTCTTGTTAATAATTCTACTGCTGTGCTGTGATTGGTCTGGTCAATTTTTTACCGAGTGGAAATCTCTTCCCAATGGAGGGAACCCAGACTGACCTGCTATGTATCTCATACATGGCGTTGGTCAAGCTGGTGTACCAGGCTAAGTAGATCCGGCCCAAAGTGTATTTAAAGAGCAGCTCCTGGCTGCTGCTGACCCTCTCAATTCCTCTGGACGTAGGAACAGTGGATTTAGTTTTTCACACATTTATGTTAGTTTTTTCTTTTTTGTTTGTTTGGTTTTTTTTTTAAGTAAATAATGAAAGTGGAATATTTCATGCATTATATTTATGTTAATTTAAGAGCTGATAAACACCAAGGCAAGTTTGTCCTCTTGAACTGAGAGAGGATTTAATTTTTTTTCCACTTAATGAGTTTTAGAAATTTTACACCACACACTTACTTACTGTTCTTAAACCTTGAACATGTTAGAACTTCCAGTCTACTGATCTGAATCTCCAATAACTGAAGCTCCAAATTTGTGTGTTAGTTTGTTGTATGTTTTTATTTAGTTTGTGATCTTTCCTGAAGCTGACAGATGTGACCTGACCTACTTCATCTTGTTACAAAGGTAATTGTGTTTCATTCTCACATTCAAACTGTATCTGTCTTTGTGATGCAGGAGTCACTGGTGATTGACACACCCCGTGTCAGGAAACAGACCCGGCACTACAACTCCTTTGAGGATGACGAGCTGATGGAGTTCTCAGAGCTGGACAGTGACTCAGAGGAGCGGCCTTGTAGGACTCGTCGCCTGGGTGATCGCAGCAGGCGGTACCTTCGTGCTGAATGTTTCCGGGTTGAAAAGAATCTGCTAATCTTTGGGTAGGACCTGAAAGCTTTTTTCCTTTTAGAAATACTGTAAAGTCAAAGGTTTGGACACAAACACAAAATGTGACTATTAACTGCTCTAAAAGACAAACATCCCTTCATGAAACTTTAAGGGAAGGGTTTACATCATATGCTGAAGCCTTAGTTGGACCACAGTTAATGATGAAGATGTTTTTACTGAACTGGACTGTAGATGTCAGTCTAACACAGCGGGACTGAGAGTCTGGAAGAGACTTAAAATAGATCAATAATTTCTTTTTTTATTGTCCACAAATAATTGTTGTCAGTTCTAAAGCCTCCATGTGAAATGCTGCTGTCTGTAAATGTGTGTTTGTGTACAGATGAAGTGAGCTGTGCAAAACTTTGAATCCCTGTGCAAACAATTATCAGTGAAAATGAGCACATGCATCAAAGTGTTGCGTTTCCATCCTTACAGATAAATCCCTGCAGTCATTTAAAGCAGGACTATGCTGATTTAACACGTTTCCATACACTTAAAAGCCAAATGTTGTCACATCAACTTTATTCCACACAGCCACAGGTGAAATAAAATGCTTTACATCAGAGATCAATTCAATACCAGAAAACATAAAACAAATGATTAAAAAACTAAAACAACAAAATACAACTGAAACAGAAACAAAACACAGAAGCCCAACAATAAAAACAAAAAACAAATAAAATAAAGGGCAATAAAAGTGGGTAAAAGTGGGTTTTAAGTCACGCTCTAAAAGTGGATAATGTAGGGGCCCATCTAACATTCAAAGGCAGATTGTTCCGCTTTTTAGGAGCAGTAGAAACTTGATTTTGACACAACCAAGGGTAGCTAATTAGCTGACCATGGCGACAGTTGGAGGGACTAACCAGAGCCACTGGGTCCAAACACGACCACTGCTGTCTTTTAAAGCCTTTAAAGCCATACAAGATTTAATGTCGTCAATACAGATGCAGGCATGAAAAAGTTCTGCCTTTTTCTGCCCGAAGTGGTGCAGTAATAGTGCACCACTAATAGTGCATTATTACTGCACTATCACTGGCTGAATGATTTAGCCCGTGAATACATCATCACGCACAGTGTCCAAACTTGCCGTGTGGAAACGTCCTTGTTCCGGGCATTCATTTGAGCTCTGCAATTGTTCCCCCTGGGAACCCGGGCGTTTCTCTGTGCGATCAAATTATCCGACAAGTCGCTGGTAAGTGGCTGGCAGTCAGCAGAAAGGGGAATTTTTTTCATGCCTGCATCTGTATATGCCAGAGGAGATGTAACTGGGAAAGCATCTTTCTGCTTTACTTGAACATAAATGTGACTGTCTTCAGCTAAGCAGAGCCCAGGAGATATGAATACAGAGAGAAAATCTATGGCACTAAAATTGAGCCCTGTGGGATCCCATATAACAGGATCCATGACTAGCCGCATACACAGATGGTTCTGTCTGCCAGATAGGACAGGAACCATTGCAGAGCAGTCACACAAAAGCCCATTGGATGTAGAAAACATGATGATTCATAAAATAAAACATGAAATGTACAAATGTGGTGGACCCATGTATCAAATTTTTAATCTGCCTTTCCAGCTGGGGTCGGTGGAAAGACATCTTAAACCATGGTCGATTCAAATGGCACTTAACAGAGAGAGACATGGAGGTGATCTGTAGGTAAGGACTCTGAAGTGTCCAGAATTAAACGTAGTATAAGTATAATAAAATGATGACATTACACATGCAAACATTCATGTTTTTTCTTGTACAGGGCTCTGCTGGTTTACTGCCTGAAACACTACAAAGGTGATGACAAGATCAAGAGCTTCATCTGGGATCTGATCACACCCACCAAGGAAGGCCAGGACCAGGCTCTGCTCAACCACTCCGGTTAGCCTAAAACTGACTTTCACTCCACCATCTACTTTACCAGCAACCCTCTTCCTCTGTGCTCAGCATTTAAATTCCCTGTCTTTGTCATGCATCCTGAGATGTTCTCCTGCTTCCCTGTCTGCAGGTTTGTCTGCTCCGGTTCCTCGGGGCAGGAAGGGGAAGAAGCTGAAGAATCAGCTGAATGTTCCTGAGCTGAAGAATGCTGACTGGCTGGTCCACTGTAACCCGGAGGTGGTTCTGCAGGACGAGAGCTACAAGAAACACCTCAAACAACACTGCAACAAGTCAGTTTAGACCTCGCTTATTGTTTTACCATCTGAGATTATTTTTAGGAAACCTTTTAACCTGATTTACAGATCAAGATCATTTGTGACCCTGAAGCAAGTCTAAAAGTTCCTGTTTCTCTTTGGAATTCCCTGACCATGTATAATTTATGAAACACCAAACAAAAGCTATCAGAAACATTACAATCAGCAAGTCCTGCCATTTTGATACAAGTAGAAAGCATTTGACAGCACAAGGCAATAGTAGGATAAAAGCAGCCGTTTGCTTAAACTTTCACACAGTTAAAGTTACTGTATGACTTTCATTTGATGTTTACAGTGTGAAGCATTTGTTTACTCATAAGCCAGAAGGACTCTTGTCTGCAGCTTGCATGAGATCATAAAGTATCATGGAAAACAAAGGACTGACATAAAAAAAAAACTTAAAAAATAAACAAAAATGTATTCCCCTACAGTTTGCTTCTCAAACATTTAACCATCCCAGATAAACTTCAGCATGGACTCACTGATGTGTCTTAAAGCTGCTCTTGTGGTGCCATTTTGCTTCACAGGGTGCTTCTAAGGGTGCGAATGTTGTACTACCTGAAGGTGGAGGTGTTGGGTGAAGCTGCCAACCAAGCTTTAGAGGGCATACCTGCCAGGTACATTTTTGACTTCTCATTTGGAATGACTGATTGATTGGTTTAAAAATGTGCAGCATAATTTCCTGGTTGTGTTTGGGTCTTTGGTGTTCTGACACCCAGATTGTTTGTTTATTGACAGTAAACTTGAGGTGTCACTACCTGACATCGACTACATCGAGATTCCTGTGACATGGTGGGATGTAGATGCTGACAAGTCTCTCCTGATAGGCGTCCACAAACACGGTGAGGACTGCTGCCGGCTTACAACTAAATGATATTTCCTGCTGTGCTTCAACACAAAGCAGCTTTCAAAGCTTTTCAATCATTTTTTTTATTTAAAGTGGGATATTAAAGAGGAAAAAACATGTTTTGATGTGTTATTAGTGTGTTTTGATCCTTTGATCATTTCATTTTTGTTGTGCTAAAAATCCTTAACTGTATTAGATCATCACCAGGGACTAAAATCTGATTCATTGTCAGCTCTTGCAGGAAGGCAACCTGCCAGTATTCCCTGGGAAGGATTTTTTTTGGTGTGGTTTGTGTTTTCATGCTGTGTTTTTGTGTGTTTTTATTGATGCATATCTGTTTTTGTCTGTCCATGTGCAGGATACGAGCGTTACAACGCCATGCGGGCCGATCCAGACTTGTGTTTCTTGGAAAGAGTCGGGATGCCTGATGTCACAGCTCTCTCTGCTGAGCAAGGAGGGGGGGAGGCGGCCTCAGACATGACTGACAGGTACAGAAACATGAAAATCTAAACCTGTAGACAGAAAAGGATGGACTAAGAATGTAATATCTGAAAGCTCTTAAAGCTCCATGACCCAGATTTGCTTTATGTTATTATGATATGATTTAAGTTTGTTAGTTGCATAAAGCTCCTCCCACTTTGTGTGTACAGATGTGGCACAATTTCTCTTCCTTGGAAAAAGCTGACAACAATCAGAGCATACTGTACATCACACATTAAGGATGATTGTTTTGCACATAAAAGCGATCCGAGTCATTTAGATACAGAATATCACGAGGGCTTTGTTGAGCAATAAGTAGGCAGTGGTCTTGTTGCCCCAGCAGACTTTGTTCAAAACTTGAATTTGCAGACTTTGTGTTAAAAAAAATTCTTTGTTACTTGGTGGAGATGCTGCTCCCAGACGCAATCTGAGCAAATGCTTTGAAAAACAGAGCAAACGGCCGCCCAAAAAAGGCCAAATCAGACGTTGCAGACCCCGATTCAGCCATGGCTGCAGGTACGGCGGGAACCCGAGGAGGAAACGCTGAAGGCCCATTTACTGTATGCTCTCTCATGTACGTCAATGAGGACGTCCATCTCAAACGTTGCTGTATGGTGCTGCCCCTCATACTTTTACATGTCTTTTATGTTGCCATTATTAAGTTAATTCATCCACTCGTTGGCAGTGCTGAGTTCAGAGTTTACTTCCATGAAGTCAAGTCGTCTTTATTTATATAATAAAACAGCGGCTGATTCAAAGCACTGAACAGAGGTTAAAAACAGAAACAAAAGACTCACAAGAAAAAGAACATCAAAAGACATTATACAACTATAAACACGTTAAAGCTCAGCATCAAACACAATAAGACTTAAAACAATGAGGTAGACTGGTAGTTCTCAAGACCGGTCTTGAGACCACTTTTTTGCGGTCTCGGTCTCGTCATGGCCTCTGCAGTCTTTGGTCTCGGTCTTGGTCTTGGGTCTCTTGCAGTGTCTCAGACTGGCCAAGCGGTCTCAAAGGGATTTGTAACCTATAATATCCAGGCATGCACTGTTTTTCCATACTGTATATACAGTATGTATATCATTATATACCCCCTTCAAGTACCAATCAAGTACCAAATGATAAAACCAAATTTTTATACTAAGCAGCAGGACCCAGTATCATGGGAATTTTTTTTGGTCTCAGTCTCGAACTGAACTACTCCAGGTCTTGATACTCCTGGTAGTGTCTAGATGGTCTTGGTAGTGTCTTGGCCTCGGTTTAGGCGTTCTTCACTTGGCTTATGAAGGGTGGGCACCTGGGCAAAGAGATGAGTTTTAATAAGGGACTTGAAATCTGCCAGAGATGAGGCCTGTCTAGTCTATAGTGGCTCCACAACTTTGGACCTGCCACAGAAAACCCTCTATCCGACTTCGGTTTCCGACTGTGGTTGGTGGCAATAATGCTCCGCTATAACGTTGTTTACAACCGCCAAACACTCCAACACACCCACAGTCCTTTTTTCAAGAGCTAAAGCTATTGTCTTCGGTTCATCTTCTTCTTCCTTCCCTGCTTTTTTCCCTTCTGTTCCTCTTCTTCTTCTCTGGTTTTTCCTTTCACTGGCCGCATGTTGGCTGTACATCTCAACACTTCCAGTTGTGTTGCTTTATTTTCTGTGTCAAGTGATGAATACACAAGCCCCCGCCACCCCCCCGGAAACAGACCAAATTTCATGCGTAACCTCCCCAGGAGACGGGCTAAACTGTCTGTCCATCTGCGTGTCCGTCTTCTGTGTTGAGCATAAATGGGCCTCAAGATTTTTTTTTGGGTTTTTTTTTTTTTTTTTTTTTTTTTTTTTTTTTTTTTTTTTTTTTTTTTTTTTTTTTTTTTTTTTTTTTTTTTTAATTTTTATTTTTTTTTATCCGCTGAAATATTGGAAATGGCTCCGGTTCTGAGAGGTGAAATCACAAACCTTCGATGGGAACATGAGACAACCATAAACATTTAGAAAATCCAGACTGGCACGGATCCAAACTTTGACAGACCGAACAGAGGCGGTCAGCAGCTCATCTGACGCTACTGCCGAACTTCTCCACAAGGTGTTCTGGTCCAGACAGCTGCTGCTAGCTGGATGTTCTCTCTTCTTCAGACCATTCTCTGGAAACCCTAGAGATGCTTGTGTGTGAATCAGCAACCGTGCCACGTTCAAAGTCACTGAGCTATGTCCCAGTTGGCGTTGTAGCTCCTCCTCCTCCTCGCAGTCATCACCTCTTTCTGCCATCAGTAGTTGTGTTCCCAGCAGGAGCCAACATTGGTGTGAATAAACACATCCTGCCTGCTCTGATGCCATGCTTGTTTATGTCGATTCTGCCACCTCGCTGCCCACGCAGCTGCTTAACATACTGAGTACCAGCTGTGAGATAAGTTGATTACAAACAAATGCATGTAAATGCTAAAGGTGGATTCTTTTTTTAACAAACATGTTTTAATGAAATTTAACAGATGCTGCTTCTCATAAAAAACCTCAGCAGTAACAGATGTATTCGTTCATGAAATTAAACCCCATAATGAATAACCACCGAGGCGTCCCAGAAGTATTATTTCTGGAAGTTTTTAATGCCACATGAGGGAAGAGACAGGAAGAGAGGCTGAGTGAGGAAGACAGCTGAGAAAACTTGTGGGTGAATTTATAGTGTTTGCTGCTGCTGCTCCGGCCGATGGCAGCGGTATGGAGATGAGACGGGAGCTTTGATCCTCCTGCTGAAGGTAACTGAAGCTGCCTTTTGTCTTATACCTGTTCACCCTGATGGTGTTCCCAGCTGAGTGTGGGAGCCGTGTAGCAAGAACACTCCTTCGTCTCTAAATGTCGACTCTGCAGGGTTTCCTCGCAGATTTGGAACAAGACAGGAAACAGCGGAGGGATGCAGAGAGCTGATGTCATGGAGATGAAATCGTGCATGCGGAGGCAGTCATACAGGAACCGGGATGCTTTTCTTTACTGCTTCCTGTAGTGGTTTGCTGACTTTGGAGTCTGCTGCCTGAACAGCAAGGAAAACCAATGTGATATTTATGAAGTGCGAATGTTTGGAAATGACAAAGCAGTCCTGGTAGAGCTGTGAAGATTCTGCAGAGATGGACAAAGATTTTCATTCAAAAATGGAAAAACAAGCAAAGGAAATTATGTTTAAGATGATGAAGCAGCAACTGCTATCAGGAAGTCTGGAGTAGCTGTTGCCCTCTTGTCCCTTCTCCCATTCAGCAACATGTCTTTATAATGATAAGAATTAATACTTTATACTTTGTTAATACCGATTAGGAAATTTGCTCTCTGCATGTAACCCATCTCAGGTGTAAGCTGAGAGCAGTGGGCTGCAATTTCATAAAAGAACAGACATTCATTCATTCATTTATTCTAGCTCATATTAAATTCAAATATCTGTCTAATGGCTCTTGGAAGAACAGAAAATAAATGATTTGTTTGGGAAACAGATGGACTTCCCTCAGAATGTGACTGTGAGGTAAAACTTGGTTTTTCATCACTTTAAAAGTCTGTTTTGATTGTTATCTTGTCAGATTTGTTTTTTTAGTACAGGATAACAGCAACTCTGTGACCTTCAGCTAAATGCTTGCTTGAACTCTGTGCAGCTTGTAACTTATCCCAACAGATTGTTTGGGAGTTCATTTGTGTAAAATTATAGTTTTTTCCCTTTTATGTGAAGTCATCGTATGACAGGTTGCAATATACATGTTTACTCATCATTAGCCTTTTTTTTAATTCACCAATTTCTTTTTTTTGTCTTTGGCTAGGAAAAGTCCTGAACCGTTCTTCTGTTCTGACATGTTGCACACCTGGTTAGACGATGTTTCTGTTGCTAAAGCTCTTCTTCTTTCTTGTTTTTGTCCTCAGTGTAAACAAAACTGAGGAAGCGAAGGACGACCCTGACAGCAAAGCTGATGGAGGAGAGGATCGAGACGAGAGCAGCAAGGTGAAGCAAGGCTCCTCTTCCTTTTGATTTGTGGTTTTTATTCCTCTGTTTTCTTCTTTCTCTGACGTCCTCTTTCATGCTTTTCATGAGTCACTTTTGAAACAGCTTCAGATTTTGCTTAATCATCATCATAGAAAAATTCATGGCCTCTGGGAGCGTAGAAGCTAACGATTTTTGAGTTATTGGTGCATTTTAACAGATTAGAAATGAAAACTGATTAGAGTCTTATTGCTGGCTTTTTATGGCTGTTGGTGGTGTCTGAAGAAGCTCGGGGCCTTGCAGCCATAGAAACCACAACCAACTCCAGTGATGATTTCAAAAGACCTTTATCAGCTGGACACATAAACCACAAAGCAGGTTAAAAATGCCCAGAGTTTCTTTATGTGATCAGATAACCCAAACAATGGCGCTCTCGCTACGATGTTATGCAGCACTGGTTATCAAAAAGATAGAGGTGTTCTAACTCCAGGCATGTGTCCAGTCCTGTAAAATGGGCAAATGGATCATTATCAGGATGCAAAGCAACACATCTGCAGATAAAACAAAGAAAAGTTTGAGGACCGTGGCGACAGTGTGAATGTACTCATTCTAAACTGATCATAACTTCAAGGTTACACACAATTTACTATTCTTCATTTCAATTAATTATTGTTTTGCAGGTTTTGAAGGACTCATTTGTGGCTGTTTAAGGTTGTTTTTGAGGTAGTAAATAAACAGAGAACCCCATTAAACCAGTCAGTGGATTTATTATAAACATCCAACTTAATTTTCTGTTATCAGACTATTTTTCAGAAAAAGGATTCGTCCAATGACTTAAATTCATTCAGAAACTGTGTCATTAGATAAATGTGGGGATGAATTTAAACATACACGTATCATTTGATGCAGTTTGGTACGCTGCACACTCACACTGGCAGAAGAGGGAAGGAAATTGCTTATCTTTCAGTGATGGTTGTCAAAACATAGCTCCAAATCTTCAAATCTTTAAAACTCTGCAGGAACAGAGGCTCCCCACCCTAAGATCAGCTTGTCCTTTACAGATCAGGAATGGTCTATGATCCTACAGAATACTAAGGAAGTATCTAGAGAACTGAGAACAAGACTTGTTCAATCCAATCATGGCACAGAATTTACTGGTCACCACATAGATTATATAGGGAAAATCTCATCCAGGCTCCAGAATGCTGGAGATGCCAGACTGAGGTGGGCACACTGAGCCATATGATCTGGAATTGTCCTAAAATCCAGGATTTCTTGATGGAGGTCCATGAATTTCTCAAATAAGTTGCATAGCAAAACATCCCGTTCCTTCCAAGGTTATTTATCTTAGGAGATCCATCCCCCTTAAACATTTCTCATCCAATACTGCTGAATGGGTGCAGACTGCGTTGATGCTGGGCCGTAAACTCATTATTTCTCAGTGGAAGACCCCCTCTACACCATCTGTTACTCTTTGGTATAACCAACTGGGGAGACTGGCTGCATTGGAATGCCTTTCATACACACTGCTGAATAAAGTGGAGAGCTTTTACCTGAAATTGGATCACCATCTTTCCAAAATACAAGGACCAACCTAAAGGTCAGCATGGGATGAGCTGAAGAGAGCTATGCAGTCACTGAGTGTTAAGCTACATGAAGATTTTATTCATGAGAGTCAGGCAGCGCAGTCGGACTTTCACCATCCACCCAGGCCTCATGGCTTCTTTCACATTCTAAGGGGCACTGATAGGCCAGGAGGGGAGCTGTCTGAAAGCACAGTAGGTTGCCAGCATCAGTTGCCATGGTGATAACTATGTGAACCAGTGCAAAGTGAACAGGCTGTGTGATACCAGGAATCCTACACACTGAAGTTACCTTGATAAGTTAATAATCCTGCTCTATAGCACGGGCTTCTGCTCTGCAAACACACACACACACACACACACAGATTGTAACTGGGACTGATTTTAGGGGAAAAGCTAAACGTACATTTCCATGTTCTGACAGCCGGCACGTCCCAGTCTGGACCAAGTGCTGCTGTAGAGGATGCCTGGTTCTTCTTTACTTGATCTGCCTTATTTTTAAACGTGTTGCTTAAAGCTTTACAAAAACAAATTTGATTTATAAATCTTTGGGTTGTTTTCTTTTTGGTGATTTATTAAATCATATTTATTAAAGGATTATTTTTTCCACAGGGGGAGGAAACCTGCTCCAGCACTGACACATCAGACAAACCGGACAGCACAGGTCCAGGTGAGAAGTGAAAAGAAGAAATGAAAGAAAAACACTTCATTAATCCCAGAGGGAAATTCAATATTGTTTTATTTTTTTTTCCAGCGGTAAAAACAATAAAACAATAATAATTAATAAGAGGTCTTGTTCTGGAGGCTGATGGCAGGAATGATCTCCTGTGCCTTTGCATCTTACAGCAGACCTGAAGAAGCCTCTCACTGAACACACTCCGCTGTTCCTTCACAAGAAATACTAGATAAATGAGATATATAGTTACTGCTTTGAAGTCGATGCATTTTACTTTGGATTCCTGACCATATGATAAACAAATCTTCTACAAATAAGCGAGTGAAACTTCAGCTGGTAAAACTGGCAGATAAAGAAATCATTTCACTCTAATATTGATCCAGTTGCTGGCTGATGCTGACGACCCGTCTGAGGGAAGGCTGGTGGTGAAACAGAAAATTAGCTTAGTGTGACACGAATTGTTTGTTTTCTCCTCTGACATATTTGATCAGCAATTGTTGAATGACAGAGGGGATATAGTACACAAATGTCTTGTTACTAACATTTTTTGGGAAACTTTGCATTCATGCAAATATGTGTTAAAATCCACAAAAATATTCATACAATTAAAACCTTAGATAAACTTAAATATGCACGCATTATAAACAACACAAACTTGACGATTTTCCTCACGGATCTGGTAATTTGAATATTCAGAAAGGTTCCTGTGTAGTTAAATGCGTTTGCATGCCTATTCTGTTGTGCACAGATTAAAATGCATTTTGTGCACAGATCGGCTTGAGTGTGCATGTGGGATTTTCAGACTTTCACGCCTCCTGACTCCTCACAGCTTCACAGATACACAGTGCGTTTAAGTGCGAGTGGAAAGCTGGGTCATCTGGGCTTTAAACCTGTTCAAGTGTTTTTTTTTTCTTCTGTAGTTATTTTTAAGTTGGAAGAATGCTTTCTATGAAAGACCAGATCGTCGACCCTTGATTCTGAGTTGGAAAAAGACTTAGATGGATGCTATAACAACTTTACACATTCACTGACCACTTTATTTGGTACTCCTCGCTAGGCCCTGGTTCTTGGTATCATAGATTCAACAATGTGTTGGAAACATTTCTCGGAGATTTTGCTCCATATTGACATGATGGCATCACACAGCTGCTGGAGATTTGTCGGCTGCACATGCATGATGAGACTCTCTCGTTCCACCACATCCCAAAGCTCAGCTACTCTGTTGGACTGAGATCTGATGACTGCGGAGGCCAATGGGATACAGTGAACTCATTACTATGTTCAAGAAAGCAGTTGGAGATGATCTGAGCTTTGTGTCATGGTGCATTATCCTGCTGGAAGTAGCCATCAGAAGATGCTACTCAGTGGTCATAAAGTGGTCATGGTCAGCTGCAGCAGCAATACTCAGGAAGGCTGGTGATTAAACCATATAAACCAACAACCTCGCCATGTTCAAAGTCTTCTAAATCCCCTTTCTTTCTCATTCTGATGCTCAGTTTGAACTCTGTTTGAATGCTTCTGAGACAAAAAGGGGTTAAAAATATAACTCTTTTTTTTGTAATGGTATGTTGTCCCTATATTTTCAGTCCATAACAGATATTAACATTTACGACTTCTATTAGAAAACAATAGTTTTTTAACTGGCTGAATCTGTGGCTTACAAAACTAAATGTGGATGATTTGTATATAAATGAGTGTTGTGGGTGTTTCAGCTTTATAAAGTGCTGCTTGGATGTTCACACATTGAGAGTGATTGAGGTCATGCATGTATCACTGAGGTGCATCCTGTAAGTTGTTTACATGCCCGTCCGACATGTTCTGGTCACACACATCGTTTGAGGTGTATGTGGTTGTACCGACTAGGGAGGTAATTAAAGGCTGCATGTAGTTAAAGGTAGGTGACACCTGGAGCCACCTTGCTTGTTTTACACCTTTATATTGCTATTTTACTTTTATTTTGTTTCAGTTGAACTTATCTCAGCTTTTTCTGGGATGTGTTTCAGACAGAAATGCAGGAATAGATGTATCAGTTCAGATTAACACTATATCTGAACTGTTAAATGAACTTGGTCTGGGCTCCTGATGTGCAGCTGCTGTGTTGCATCCAGTATCAGACCTTTGAGTAACTTTTGTCTTTTCTTCACAGACTCTCAGATGTCAGGGGACTTGTGTGCCCAAGATGGAACTCTGGTCACCACGACAACAGCAGGAACAGGGACCGGGGTGGCAGCTCTCCATGTCGTCCAGGCCAGGCCCCTGTGGCCCACCGGTCCGGCCTTGACAGCCCGTTTGCGGCGCCTGATCACCGCCTACCAGCGCTTCACGCTACGCCGCGAGCCTCTGCTGAGGCACGACTTCCTGCTTCACGACGGCCTTGTCGGCATGGGGATCGGAGGAACCAGAGCCGCTCATAGTCATCACGCGGGCGGGCCGCTCGCTTGGCAACTGGGTGAAGAGCTGAGGAGGTGCTCTGTGGTCGCCACGGAACCAGACCCCCTGTTCCTGGAGTGGCAGAGAAGGTGATGCTTCTGAGGACAAGCAGACGATAACACTGGCACTTTGTTCAACGCTTCCAGTACATTTCTCTTCACTCTCTGTCCTGTTCTCTGTTATGGTGAAGGTGGACGCGCAGAGAGCAAGCAGATTTCTACCGAACCGTATCATCGTTTGGAGTCGTATATGATCCAGAGAGGAAGGCATTCGACTGGTCCCAGTTCAGAGCACTGGCCCGACTGGAAAGGAAGACGGACGAGAGTTTGGAGAGATACTTCAATTCCTTTGTCAACATGTGCAGGACAGCCTGCAAGCTTCCTCCAAGGAAAGAAGAAGGTACTGGATGCAGCAAACTGATCTAAACATGACGTGTTTTTACTGGTAACAGCCACAAACTGGGTTTATGTTAAAATGACTTGTACTCACGTTGTTTTGAATGAGGAGTTTTAAAGATTATGTCTTGCTTTTTAGCCACAATACTTCAGCAAAGACACGCTCATTGCACATTCACACTTAATAAGCCACACAAGAGCTTTCATGTGTCACGGAGTTTCCTCTCGCTGAGTTCAGTGGAAAAATCTGCACCAAAAACCAGCCAAGAACTATGGAAGGAAATTGGTTTTAATATGAGAACAGAAAAATTTGAGGCACCTTTATTTTCATGGTTTTAATATCATTTTGAAAGAAAAAAAAAATACCCAAAGATTATAATTTCCTTTTGGTTCATCCACAGGACTACAAGGCTACAATGTCACACATCATGCTAACTGTACAGCATTTTATCATTGTGTGGGCTCAAGTGTGCTTTATTGTACAGTAGAGAAAGTGGATCAGGGAGGTCTGGACTGAACTGGGACTGAACTGGACCGTCTGTGCTCATGTGGCGGCTGCGAGTAGCGCTGGTGTTTATTTAGCATCATGCTACGGGGAGTAAACATTGCGGCCTCAGGAGCATTAAGTAGCAACAAAACCAGTTATTTCCCTCATCTTCCAGTCTGGTCTTTTTGCTCCAGAAGCAGCATTTCTATGATGCTTAGTAACTGTGCTGCTCTGTCTGGTCTCCACGGTGAAAGCTCTGACATAAACAGCTGTTAAATTTCTTGCGGCGGAGGTGAGGTGGCGCTCTCGGGTAACTCTCTCCACACTTTACCCGCAGTAGTGAAGCAGACACGGACTCTACTGCAGCTAGAAGAGCCGTGTGGAGTTTACTGGTGAAGCTGGCAGCGAAAACACTCACGCTAAACGGTTTCCCACAGCTTCTTCCTCTGCTGCTTTGAGCTTGAACTGTTTTTTTTTTGTTGGTTTTTTTTAGCTTTACCATCTACATAAACTGTATTTTGAGTTGGTTGAAAATCAGCTCAGGGTTCAAACACACACATCTCAAGTTGCTGAAAGTGTGAGGGATGAGCTGCAAACTAATCAAAGACTTCTGTGCATACAGACATTTATTTTTATCTCCTCATCTACCATCCAACCATCTCTTCTCTGGAAATCAATGTTGACCTCCTGTCTCACTTCTTTTCCACTTTCTCTTTTTTCCTTCTCCTGGTTTTATCCAGGCTTGGTGGATCCTGCTGTGATTGTGGAGCCTCTGACGGAGGAGCGAGCAGCTCGGACGTTGTATCGCATCGAGTTGCTGCGTAAGATCAGAGAGCAGGTGGGTCCTTTGAAGAAGCAGAACTTAGTCAGAAACGGTGGCTTCAACGATTTTTTCTTGAAACTTAAGTTTAAGTGAGCTCAGCGGTTGATAAAAGCTTTGATAGACTTTATCATCTTTCACAATGTTTATACGCAGAATTTTCATTATCAGTTGTAATATTTTCAAGTTCAATTTATTTTTAGAATAGACCCCTTAAGATGAACCATCTCAATTTCAAGGGGGCCTTGATACTTGGTGATACCGAGTACTGATTCGAGTATTTTATAGGGAAACGTGGAAGACGTTTTTTTAAATAAAGAAAAGCATCTCTGCTGCTGTGGTAAGTGTTTATCGTAGTTAGAAGCTTATAAACAGCCTATGTGATGCTGTTGCAGTTTGCAAACATCAAAAATAGTTTGTAAAGCGTACGAAACAGAATTAGCAGGAAACTCACCACCAAAAAAGTGAATCCTGAATAAAATGTCTGAAACTGTATGTACAGTACACAGGGGTACCACAGGTTTCGGTGGGAAGAAGGGATAGAGAGGGACAAAAAGTCCGCTCCGACCACGCCAACATTTTGAAAACTATCCCAGGGACATGATACGGGTCAGATATATTTAGTGATCCTTGTGTGATGAAAAGTGTCTTCTGATTTAGAATAAGACGTAATCTCAAAGCTGACACCGGTCATGTTGAAGAGTATTTTCCTGTTAGCATGGCGGCGTAACCACAACGAGTCACATGATGTCCGGTATCGGGGGTTGTCATGAGTATTTGGCGAGTACGAGTACAGTAAAATAGGCCAGTATTGGAACGAGTACTGATACTAGCTTTGGCATCGGGACATCACTAATGATAATGATAAAAAATAGGTTCCTTTATTAACCTTAGTTAGGGGATTCCACCACCTCACCCCCACCCCCATTACAATCACTACAACAGACGTATGAAGCCGTAGCCTTTGATTTTTCTTCAATACAGACAAACCAGTTCTCTTTTGGTGAAAGAGAAAGAAGCATCTCATTCAGTTCCATGATGTGTTGATACTGAAATACGGACTTCATTAGTGAGGCTTGAAAAGTAGCAACAGACACAGGAAGGAAGATTTAATGGCTTCGATTTTCCATCTGAGAACATGGCGGTTGTTTTGTTGGCATTTAGCAGAAACTGAAAACGGATTCGCCTGATCAGATCAGTGTTCACACTTGTAGATCAACGTGTCATCAGCATAGAGGACAGACTTGCCTTTGAAATATTCTGGTCAAGATTAGAGAAGTAGACACCAACAGGAGTGATTCCTGATGGTTACCCTCAGTCACATGTGAGGTGTGATGCCCTCTACCTGCTCCTAGTGTGATCTGGCTACTATAGCTCAGCCTGGAAATTCCTTTAGATATAAATATTATGTCTCTCTCTCCTTGCATGTTTTGATTCTCTGACTGATGTTTGAATATTTCTAACATCTAAACTTGTCACAGAAAGTAAGTCCCGGTAAATAGGTGTTTGATGGATTATTTATTTTGTGTAATGATGCTTCTCTGCAGTAAATCTTAGAAAGCCTGTTTATTTTTATTTTTCTGCCACATTAGTAAGGAAAAGGCATTTTTGGGATGAGCAGTGGTAGTACGTGAGTTGTGACCAAGAAATCTAGCCAAATCTTCTCTGCCAGGGTCAAACAGCTTATTTTGCCATTGACTCTTCTTTTGAGCTTGTGTTGGGTGTGAAGCAGAATGGTTTTGGGCAGAGAATTAGTATGAATGAGTGAATGACTAATGGATCTACTCTGAACGGTTCGAGTGCCTTGAAAAGCGTTATATAAATCTAATCTATTATTATTAGTATTATTATTATTATTAGAAAATCATTATTATCCATCATTATGGAGATGAGATAGAGATGTGCAACCAGTGGCAATCCCATATCTCCAAAGTCTGCAAGTGATCTCCATCCTCCTAGATGTCAGTTCCTAGCCCAACAGAGCCGGGCTTACCAGAGATTACCTCCAGAATTTGGGAGTGAAGCTGGTGGAATGACCTCCCCACAGTCCTGACCTCAGACCCACTGAACATTCGTGGATCAGCCAATGTTGTCAACATTGGCTGACTTGTGTCAAATATTCCTTGAAGAATGCGATGCCATCCAACAGCAGTGTGTGACAAAGCTGGTGACCAGCATGAGGAGGAAGTTCCAGGCTGTTGTGATTGTGTCTGGATCTCAACGTGACACTGGCGCCCCAGTTTATTAAGAGGGAAATAATCAGACTCTCTAACACTGAGATTTACTGCTAAGAAGCATTGTTACAGCAAAAAAATGATCAAGCAAACACAAATTTTCTTTTTTTTGCTTTATAATGTGGAAACTTCAACAGAATATTCCTGTTTAGTTGCATTAACATTCCCCTCACAATCATACAGCATTAAATCATGGGAAAACCTTTCAACATGACAGTTTATATGCTCCCACTTCTATTATATAAACACTGATTCAGCCGTAAACGGGGATTAAAAGGACGCCTTATAACTAATTAGCTTATCTTTGCAAATGCTTTATAATATCTGGTACATATCCCACACATTTTATATCCGCATTTTGGTGAGCATCGATCTGATCTAGCAGAGCTTATTCCTTCTGGTTAAGCACTTTGAATCTCTAAGAAATGTGGAAGTGAAGCTTTAAATGTCTTAATGAGGATTTGTCTGCAGCGGACTCATGATTAAGAAGCATGAGTAGATCTCTGCAGTCATGACGGAGGCAGGTCTAATATCAGATGCAGATATTGTGGAGGAGTTTAAACGTCTGTCCTTCCCTCAGGTTCTGCGGCACCCGCTGCTGTCTGCGCGCCTCCAGCTGTGCCGCCCCTCCCTCTACCTTCCCGTCTGGTGGGAGTCCGGTAAACACGACCGCGACCTCCTCATCGGGGCGGCGCGCCACGGCTTGAGCCGCACCGACTTCTACATCCTCAACGACCCTCAGCTGAGTTTCCTGGAGGCTCACAGGAACTACGTCAGGGGACACCCCGCTCATCTTCATCCTCAAAGTCATCATCACCCTCACCACGCGGGCTTGGCGACTCATCCTGCCATCTCATCATCCTCGTCCTCCCATGCCCAGCTGCCTCATCC
Source organism: Atherinomorus stipes (assembly GCA_023101725.1). Lineage (NCBI taxonomy): Eukaryota > Metazoa > Chordata > Actinopteri > Atheriniformes > Atherinidae > Atherinomorus > Atherinomorus stipes. The sequence goes on along the minus strand of JALJCO010014268.1, from coordinate 211,249 downwards.
TCACTGCTGTCTGTATGATTCAGGACTGGGTCACCACTCCCCTCAGCCTCCCGAATATCCCCACCAGGCTCCTCACCATCATCACCAGCAGCACCCCGCGCCTCCCTCTGCTCCCTCCCCATCCTCCTCCTCGTCCTCTTCCTCTCACCCTCACCTCCACCCTCCACCCCTGGACGCCCATGATTCCGCCTCACCGAGTCTGGGAATAGTTCCTGGGTCGCGGGTAGACTTCCTGGACTGCGCCCCGCTGGATGAGTCTCTGGAGCTGGGCGCGCTGCAGCACGACAGCATGTCTGCGGATGCTTTACACGGAGGGAAGGCCTCCAAAGACGCCCTGAACGGCTTCCCGTTTAACTCAGCAGCGGGCGGCCAGAGCATGCTCAACTCCTACGGGGTGGGTGGAGCGGACCTGGATTCAAAGTTAAGGAGTGATGTGCTTGTGGGCGAGCAGGGCTCGTCTGAAGAAACCGGGCTGATGGCGCCGTCAGTGGAGCTGGATCAGTTACAGGTCTGCACGAGACTTAGTTACCGTCTCATTTATGAGACTTAGACTAACTAATCTGTAGATTAGAAAACAGTTTTTATTTTTTTTAACGGTGCATCATTTTTGTTTTTTTCATTCTTCCATCACTTCCTGCAGGCTCCCTGGGACGGCACAGATCACACCAGTCCGGCTGAGCACATGTTCAATGAATCGGATCCGATCCTTGGTCCACCTGCCCTGGAGCCCGGCTTTCTGGAGGAGGAGGATGAGGAGGCTCAGGGAGGAGACAGAGCAGGGGAGGAAGGTGGAACCCTGGAGGAATGTTTAGGCCTCCCACCCTCATCTCCTCCATCCCATCCTTCAACAGGAGACTCTGTGGAACCGCTGTCATCCAGTTACATGCTCTTTAAGGTTGGTTCTGACCTCCTGTCATATAATACACACACACACACACACACAATGCACATGTGGGTAAATGTCTTTGTTTCGCCTTGTCAGGACATTGGTGTGAACGAGGAAGCCAGCGCTGATCAGACAGATCTGTCTGCGAGCTCCCCTCTGCCTTACGTCCCTCCTCCTGCCCTCTCTCTGTCGGACATCACCGCCCAGGAGCCGCAGGACGGGTTGGGACACTCTGATGTCTCCGAGAGCCTGACCAACCCTGTGGAGGAAGAAGATGACCGGGAGGGAAATGCTGGGTTTGAGTTTGATGACAAGGAGGATGAAGAGCTGGAAGACTTGTCAAAGGAGACCATGGAGCAACACGTGGAAGGAGAAGAATGTAATCCCCAACAAGGTGGGTCCAGTTCTCAGTGTTTAGTCCACAAATGAAGCAGCTCCAACATTTTCTTTCCAACGTGGTGACTCAGTTTTTTCACAGTTAATCTATGAGATAAATGCAGGGCTCTAGAGTGTGACCAAAAATGATCTCGGAGTGACCAACTGTTTTTCTTGGTTGCATTGGCGTGCCTAAGATTTCTCAGGTCTAGATGGACTTTTTTCTCTCTGAATGTCTGTCTGCAAATTCTTTGTTCATTCCCTCCTTAAAAAACACTGTCATTTAAAAACAACAACAAAAAAAAGGCCAGACAAAGGGTGGGCCTTCACCTCATACTGGATCCACACATGGAACATGGTGAACCCAATGCTGTGGGTTCATTTGAAATGAAGACTGCCGGGTACACATAAGGATCCAGTACAGTGAAGACCTACACAGATGAGAACCGCAGAAACTGGAATATATTGTAAATCATGGAATATGGTGGAGTTTGGTCCTCTGTAGTTGTCATCTACGAGCTGCTGCAGCCCCCCGTCTGTGTGACGACACCTGCACTGACCGAGATCCTGCAGAGGTTCAATTTTACCAACCCGCACCCACCTGAACCCGTTAGGATCATTTCAAACCCGTCCCGTTTCCCACGGATATCTGTCAGTCTGGACCCAATTCAATGACGTAAGCCAGGGGTGGGCAGCTCTGGTCTTCGTGGGCCGGCATCCTGCAGGTATTAGGAATTTCCCTGCTGCAGCTCACATTGTGATTTGTGCTGAGCTTCACATCAGCTCTGCACAATTACCCATTGATTGGAGTCAAATGTGCTGCAGCAGAGAAACTTCCAATACCTGCAGGATGCCGGCCTTCGAGGACCGGAGTTGCCTATCCCTGATGTACTGTAAGCTATTACCCGTGACCCGACCCACACATTAAACAACCCCAGTTCAGATGAAGTTGGGACATTGTGTTAAATGTGAATGTCAGAATACAATGATTTGCAAATCCTCTTCAACTTATATTTAATTGAATTGAAACAAAGCCAAGCTGATAACCTTTTTTTGTGCAAATATTTGCTTATTTTGATGTGGATTCCTGCAACACAGATGTATGTTTAATGTTTTTTAGAGGTTAAAAAAATTAAAAAGACTTTCCAACACTACAGGCGTTAGTCTGGAGCCTCGAAATGCCACAGTTTGATATTCAAATAACAATTTGTTCCATTTTAATTGCTTCAGTTTTACTTTCAGAGCCTGTTCCAGGGTCGTCTTTTATTTTTCCATTTCCACAAGAGAAAGGGGCCATATTCCTTGATAGTGTGAATGGAGCCAGAGCACATTTTACTCCCCATCCAGCAATTAGTCAGTGGATTCATTTTCATAATAGACTCCATACTTTAGATCCCAGTGGAAACAAGGTCTGTTTTCACTGTGTCTACAATCTGAAGGAGAATAACACAAAAATGTGGACGTTTTAGCTCCTGCTTAGTGTTCAGCGCAATTGCATCAGACAGTTTCTTCTTTTCATGTTTTTTTTTCCCTCGAGAAGACTAAACTTGAAAAGTTCTACTTCCAGTGAAACTAATGGGCAGCATGACTTTAGCCATTATCTTTAAGATGAGATCCACTATTTGCTTTTAACATTTAACATAGAACTATATGGTGACATTAGCTAGCCAGTGATGCCATCAGTCCCCCAACTATCAACGCAAATTCTGCCAATCTGTGAACTCTGTACATGGAATTTTGTTGAGCCACACCAACTTAAATACAACTTGGATAAATCTGCTCCTCTGCATTGCCTGGTATATACACGGCTCAAAAAGAAATAAATGGAACACTTTACACTACAATTAAAAGTGGCCCATATCTGATCTTTCTGCTCTCAAGAAACACTCCAAACCACTTCTTATCTGATCTTCTCACATCAGATTTGGGTCATAACACCTCCACGACTTGATCCACATCCATTTGTTTTCTTTCTGGTGAATTCATGAGAGCAAAAAGCTGCACAGATAACAGGACCAGCTGTCTGCCGCCATGTTTGTTTGTACTGAGCGTTGCACAGAGCTGTCCATGCACGGCGTGGGTAGGGACAATGGGCTGTTGAGTTTGATGGACATATTATCATTTAACTCACCTGAATGGGCTGGTCAAAATGATTGGATGGAGGTTTTTTTTTCAATCCTACCTGTTCCAGAGGTGATGACAGTTTTTTTATTTTTTTCTTCTTTTTTGTTTCAGAGGATTTAATTAATAGGCTGCAATCGGGGTGTGAAGGAGATTTTAAGCAATATAGTACAAAATGTTCCTGGAAAAGATCACCCACCCTGCCTTAAGCAATCAGATTTATCTATAAACCAGAGTGAAAGCTGTTTAGATGTTATCTACAGACCACAGAAGTCATCAAAAGTCATTAGCAGTGTGAAAAGCTGCTCTCTCTGAAAACCACAGAGACAAATGTTACCGTTGCCTAGCTACTTTTAATCTAAATGTTTTTTTCTCAAAGGTGCGGCCCCAAGTTTGGGAGTCTTGAACCGAACCATTGAAGTGCCACAGATGGATGAGAGCGATCCAGAACCAGAACAGGATGAGAGGAAAGGGATCCTAAAAGCGGACTCTGAAGACCTCCAGGGGAGCTTTGAGCATGCAGCGCATAACGAGGACTTAACCCAAGACGTGCAGCCTTATCTGGGCAAGCTGGAGCAGGAGGGAAGCTTTGTGTGTCCCGAGTCCATCGAGGAGCCTTCTGAGGAGGTGGGTGGGCTGATCCTGTATCAGACGGTGGAGGAACAGAGTGCGGACAATTCTCTGGACACTGAAGCGTTCATGCAGGATGAAACTGGAGAGTTTGTGCAGATAAAGGAGGTTCCACAGAATTCTAGCCAGAGTCCAGCAGCGCTCAGCGCGGTTCCTGCAGATCAAGTGGATGAGGTCTCGGAGGGCCAGGATCAGGTCTCTCTGAGAGAAGCTCCAGGAGAGGAAACGGCTGAAAAGACTGAGAACAGCAGCGGTGAGATGGAGTTGGAGAATATTTACTCAGAAAGTCCCTCTGTTTCTGAATCAGAGCCATCAAAGTGTCCTGAAAGCACCAGAGAGAGTGAAGGAGCCGGGACTGGGGTCTTAGTGGATCAGGACTGCTATGTGGGCTCAGCCGAAGACCTGAACTTACCAGATGGCAGCAGAGACTCTGCTGATTATGACCACAAAGACGACTTGCTCACTCAAAGCAAAGTTCAGATGTCCTCGGCTGAAGCTGTGAACAGCGCTGACACAAAGCCGTCTGCACTCAACTTTTCTCTCCAACAAACCAGAGATGAGAAGAAACCAGTGGAGCTGGTGGTACCCGTCAAGGTAGAGGAGACCAAAGCCGAGGCAGCGGAGGATCTGTGTCCAGACAGCTCTGAAGTCAAACATTCTCATTTCTTGTCCTACTCTGTGAAGTCGGAGGAGTTTGTGACCAAAACTGAGCAGCTGGAATATCCGGTCAATGCTCCATCACTGGAGGTGAAACCTGAAGATCTCAGTCTTCCCATGAAGCCTGAGAGCTTCGATACTAAACCCCAAGTTCTCCAGTTTGTCGCCTACTCAGAAGTCAAAGCAGAGGCCAAGCCGTCCACTCTGAGGTTGGCTTCCTATCCAGATGGCTCTGAGTTTAAATCTGAGATTAAGCCTGAAGGTTTGGGGTTAGCAGCCTTTGCTGATGCCATCAAGCCTGAAGCTAAAGCGGAAGCTCTGGGATTCCCAGCCTACCCGGACAGCTCTGAGATGAAGCCTGAAGCCAAACCAGAAGGCCTCCAGTTTAAAGCTCTGTGTGAGGTCAAAGCTGAGATGAAGCAGGAGATGCTGGAGGCCGACAGCACCGTCCTGACCCCGAAGCTGGAGCAGGCAGATGGGCTGGCCGACTCTTCGGAAAGTCTGGTGGTGAAGAGCCAAGTGAAGGAGGAGAGGCCGAGCTCTCCAGGTAAGAACGCCTACACCCGGTGAAGACGGCTCGCTTCCAGGCTCGGAGATGATGTGATGTGTTTTAACGTGTTCTCCTCTGCAGTTCCTGTGGTGGAAAGCTACGCTGGCAGCCCCAGGTTTGCAGCTCCCGTTTCCATGTGTGAGATTCCCGACAGCCTGCATGAAAGCAGGGAGCCCACCATCGCTCAGCTGCTGCAGGAAAAAGCTCTTTACTCGTTCTCTGAGTGGCCAAAGGTACTTTTTATGTCTGCTAAAGTATTTCTGATTCTAGAATCATTTTATTTATTATCTTTATTCTTTAAATAAAACTGGAAAAACTGCATACAGAGCATCAAAATTCTTCACAAAGGGGAGGGAGGAAAAATAATATGTAATCAGTCCTAAATTATACAAATAAGCCAAGTGAAACACACCAAGATATTTACAGTAGGCACTATTTTCCTCTCTGACCTTGTTTTTATTCCCTTTCTTTTCTTAGTGGAGGATAACAGAGTTTAACTGGCAAACAAATAAAAAATTGTTTTTTAGCAATTAATCATAAATTACATAACTTTCACTGGATAAAATCTGCTTTCAGTGGTGATACAAAATTAACCCAATTTTTCAGAAATTCCCTAATTTATCTAACTCTGGTCTTGCTGAGATAGTTATGCATAATGCAAATCTTCCATTATAGTGCCTCTGTTGTTAGCCACAACCTGGTGATGGCTTCCTTATACTAACATTACTGGGAAAACACACTTATCCCCTGAATTAGTCATTTCACAGTTTCCTTTTCCCAAATGCAAAACTTCAAATATACACAGAATTTGGAAAGTGTCTGCAGGTGAAAAGAGGTTTCAACAAAACAAATAAAGCATGGATCTTTGGGAGCAAAGTCAATAAAAAACAATAAAAGTCGGGCGAACAGGCCGCCGGATTTGAGCGGGTTATCTGGTTGGAGTGAAAACCCGGCTCGCAGCTTGTTTGCTCGGGCATTATATAATGCAGAACCAGTGTAAATGCAGGTCACACGTGATGTCAGAGCATATTTTGTTGCAGGCAGTGATGTTTCAGATCTTAAAACACCGGTTATTAATGTCCGCATGCAGTTGCATAAACAAAGGTAAACACAAATCTTCACTTTGGCCGGAGATTTTAAAAGAATAATTTTTAATGCCAAAAATCTGCGTTTATTTGTGAAGGACAGGCCAACTCATCGGAAAAAATGTCTTCGTTTTATAAGATACCCTGCTACATATGGACAAGACCTTGATGTAGAGTAAATAATCTTCTGCTTCTGTGTTGCCCCCTCCCTGTAGGACCGGGTCATCATTAACCGCCTGGACAGCATCTGCCACGCCATCCTAAAAGGGAAGTGGCCCTCGTCGAGCGAGCAGTACGACTCTCCGGGATCTCTGGCTGCCAACTCCTGCCTGGTGAACAGCTTAGCCCAGCACCACCAGCACCGGGCAGGTTTCCTCCCCACCACAGCCTCTGGCTCCGTCCCAGGCCAGGCTCGAGTCCAGCAGGCCAGTCCAGGACTGGGCTTTTCTGTCCCTCCTCCTCTCACAAGACTACCCAAGGTGAGTACCCCCCCCCCTCTCTGTAAGCTGATGAACGACTGAACTACCTTTGTGGTACACATGAATGCATCAGTCACCTGTCTGCATTTATCTGTTTCATGTCATGGTTCACACACGTGGTGTCCAGTTTCTTTCTACGAGGAAAGACTTGCATACAATAATCTAAACCTTAAAATGATCATTTATCTTAGAAGTTTGTGTAAACCACTTTTGAGATGATCTGCTGCACAAAAATGACTAGAAAACACCTTTAAGCCAAAACAGTGCAATAATTAGATAGTTAAAGCTTTTTATTGTTATTCAAAACAAATTCTACTGATAATCCAGCAATAACGTTATTTATATTAGCCTGAAATATGAATCAGGGTGTTTCTGATGCATCCTGTATCACTGGGCACCACCAAACCATTGTTTTGTTGCTTATTTGTAAAGTTTCTAGTGTCTGTATTGTGTACTGCTGATATTATATATGTGCATATTAGACTTGGGCAGATGAATTGTTTTATCAAAAATACTCAAAAAATGTATATATGAAAACAGTTTCATGCCTTACATAATCATGCATCATTTCCCCAAATGTTTTAGCCTGAAAACAGAAAAGATCTGAGCAGTTTGACTCTATGCCGAACTGGCGAAGCTTTGTTTAACCCATTTAGACTGAAAACAGTCTCTAAAATGTCACTTTTCTAAAAGACTGCATGATTCTCACGAAAATTAGAAATGTGAAATAATGGAAACGAGAATCACTGGACGTGTCTCAAATTTAGGTTTAAAAGGCAAAGTGAGCGAAAGTCTCTTCAGAAGCCAGAACTGCGAATTTAGTTCAACATATCCGCAGCGTCTCCAGCTTTGGTCTGCAGGTTTTACATGTTTTCCTGCTCCAAAACACAAGTCAGGTGAGATGGATCTTCTCGATGGCTTCTCAAGTTCTACATGAGTCTGTTAATAAGCTAAAGAAGGAATTCCTGCATCTAAAAACGGATACTGGCTTTCATCAGTGGATCTGCAGGTGTATAATTAAGTCCTACAGCTCATCATGTCCAATCACAGTCATGGCTGCAACAAAGCTGTTTACCTTAAAGGGACACTGTGTAATTGCGAGCAGCTCCCTCGTACTTTTCATGCTGCATTCGCGTGAAACCGGGCAGACCGACGACATCCGCTGCATGTAAAGTTATCACCGGCCTTTATGTGAAGATGTGGTCCGTCAGTTACAGTGACATCAGTCCACATCTGTTCGGTTGTCATGGCGATGTCGTATTGTTTTCCCTGACCCATGTTTTACCGTCTTTCGCTCGGCTTCATTGATTAAAATGACATCTGGTTTGTTACCAACGGCCGTCTGCCCGACTGCACGTGAACCCAGCAACAGTGAGACGCTGGTTTCTCCCCACTGCAGCGCGGTGACTTTTCAAAGGCATTACCTTGAACTGAGCTGAAAACTCCGGTGTGTCCGGTGAGTTTCTGTGTTTTCCTACTGTCACGCTTCTCCTGAACGCAAAAACATGGCGATACGACATGGCAGTCTTCACCGAGCCACCCCGCTCGATGTATAAATGAATGATATGAACGGCAAATTTAGAACTTAGAGGAGCACTTCAGTTTGTTGATGGGAGTGATTACTGATTAATGAAAAAACACTTTTGAACCAAATAATCAGTTTTTGTGAATAAAACACAGGAGAACTTACACAATATCCCTTTAAAACAGAAAAAAAAAAACTGCTGATGCACGGAGGAAGAGTGCCACAATGAAATATACAAATATATCAATGAAAAAATAATTGTATAAATTTATTGAAATATTGGAAATAAAGACATCACATGATGTCTTTATAATAATATAAACATAACAAATATGTAAATTAAGTGTTAATGGAAATGTATGTATGTATATATATATATATATATATATATATATATATATACAGTATATATAGTATATTGAATATATAATTTCTTAAAAGTTACAAAAGATTTAAAATACATTCATAAATCACTATATTTACACTACTCACAAAAAGTCAAGGATATTTGGCTTTTTGTATGATGTCAGAATAAATCTAAAATCCACTCCAACCTTTCCAGGTGAACTTAATTAAACTTTCTTTAAACTTTTTAATGCACATGAACATTGTTCAATGGTTAAATATTTATTCTACATTATTCTGTTCTCCAAAAACTGAAAGTTGAATATCCCTAACTTTTTGTGAGGAGTGTAAGATTATTTGAATGTGTATTTAATTAATTAAGATTGATTACATTGATGTTAAAACCTATTATTATTTAACTTTTTCAATATTTTTGTGTTTCCTGTAGCGGTGTCCCCGACTAAGAATTTTCATAGTCGAACCTGATTTGCCAGATCATGCCATTCGTTGACGAATCGTCGAATCTTGTTTTTTTTTTTTTCCCTTATTGATTCATAATCTCATACGTGTCTTTTCCTGCTCCAGAGAAAGAGCTATAACACCCCAATAAATAAATTACATTTTCCATTTGGCATAAGATAACAACAGGACAGTCTCCATCAACTTTAATTTTTCTATATCACTGATTAGGCTGTAAAACGTGTCGGCTCGTTTAAAGTCCTGATTTATATAAATATTTAACAAAAAGAAAATTACAAGGTATGTTGGTGTAAAACAATTGATTAATTTCATTTCTATCTTTTAGCTAACACTGCAGCCCTAAACCTATTTTTTTTGTTTGTTTGTTTGTTTTGGTTTGCTTTGATTTTTTTGCTTAACAATTTAAAGTCGGGAAAGAGAATTAAAAGGGGTGTAACAGTCAGTCCAAATCTCAAACACATAAAGAGGAATTCCAATAGGATAACCTTCACTGAATAAATAAATTAATTACTCAACAACAACAAAATTGTAGGCTCATAACGAAGTACGAAGTTATATCCATGTAAAACGTAAAGTAAAAGTTCGAAAGTGCGCAACAAAAAGTCGATGATGCTGCTGAGACACACAGTCTCCAGGTAAAGTTTATAATGTCCCAAAATAAAACAAGATCTGACCTAAAGAAAATAAATAAATCCCGCCACAGAAACAACCGTGCTCTACAACGCCTGTTACCGTCTGACTCTTTAGAAGTTGTGTTAGAAGTTTGTTAACAATAAAGCCGACAGGAGAATCTCCTCTGGATGGCGTGGAGTGGAGGTAGAGGGAATGTGCAGAACATCACTGCCATGATTATTCTACAGCTTGCTGGAATGGTAGCTACAGCATCTTCCCCTGACATCTCAGCCATTCATTGAGGAGCCGCTCCACATGTGCGCTCAACAGCTGATGCAGCGAGACGGCGGTCCAGTTCAGGACAAAGATACAAGCGCTGCTCAAGGGAGTCTGGAAATTATGGTCCTTAAAAACACGTTTGTTCCTGATACAATTTAAATTATCCTCCAGCAGCGCCAGCACATCCATCTGGAGCATTTCATGTCTGCAGCAGTCAGACTGTTTCCCTCCTTGACCGACTGATGCTGTAAATCAGTGGAAGAAGCTAAAACGATGATGATGATGATGTGACAGTTGAGGGTCCTGTCATCATGTCTCTGGCTACTTGGTCATAGAGACGTCTCTTTGGCTGAATGCTCAGTGCACGTGACTCACCGGCAGACTGCAGTTTAAACCCGCCTGCCCGGCTCATCTTGCCTTATGCCACACTTATAGTAACAGAATCCTTCGGCTGCTATTAGACCTATAACATGAATTATTTAAAGAACAAATGAATATTGTGTAAAAATCAAACGTTCAGCACCCCTTTACTGCCAGGATGGTTTGATCTTTGCCTGGTAGCCACATATTGCGACTGTTTGACTTAGAGACTGACAGTCGAAGCACAGTCCTGGAAAAAAATTCTTGAATCGTCTACTTTTCGGGGACACCGCTAGTTTCCTGGGCTGGGGTGTATCATAGGTGCAGCGTGACGTTGCAGCCAACTATTGGTTGCACACCTCCCTGCTAGCAAACAGGTATAAACACACTGGGTGTTCTTAACGCACACCATGGTGGATTTGGCAAAGAAACGCATGAAATCATTATTGGAGGAAGAGAGGAAAAGAAAGAGTGGAAGGACAAGAACAAGAGAGAAGTCAAGACTGTTTCCGTGTGTTTTCTTGTGGGCTCACTCAAGGCAGTAAAAGACAAAGAATTCTCTTTTTATGCGAAAACTACAAACATGTTTAATAAACTATTTTTATAGCTGAATGCAAATGTAAGTAGTTGATATTAAAAATAATATATAAATTTAAAGTTATATGCTGTATTAACATCAATATGCCGCAAAGTTTTTGGCAGTTTATTTATAGCTGTTTAAGAAACAATCAGATGTCACCACTGGATGTCACAAAAAAAAAAAAAAAAAAAACAGCTCCTGCCCACCACAAGATGGAGGACATCATGGTTCTGATAGCTCCAAGGTGTGTTAGTCCTCCTGTCCACCAGGAGGCAACACTTCAATCTGCTTTTTGTGTTTTTTGGTCATTTCAACTGCTCTCTGCTCACCACTACTGTTCAATAAAAAAGGGTTTTAATTGTTCAGTGGTTTTAATTATTTATCAAAACATTTTAGAAGATGGATAAAAACATAAATGTGAACATACAGATGTAGATTATTGGATGCAGTTTGGTGAGTTTGATGTGCTGCACCCTCAGCAAATAATATCTTAAGATAACAAATCTTTGAAAATTCGGACAAAACAAGCTTTAGAATAAGAAATAAAGTCTTTTTTTTACACCAGAACTCCACTCCAGTGTTGATCCTGCTTTATAGAGCAGGCCTCAGGTATGAAGAGATATTTGCTGGATTCAGTCTACGTGGGTTAACCTATCAGGAGGCTGTAGCAGCTTCCGGAGAAAACAATGACATGAAGCCATTTCTAGATTTGACCCAGGTCTAACTGACAGCTGCCACTGTGTTGTGTCTCAGTCCATATGTGTGTTTAACAGAAGCCATCATCTCTCTCCCGTTCTTGTCTACCCCTCACCACCTTGTCCACCTTGACAGTACATGCCGCGGGGCGGCGCATGCGGGCGCGGAGCTTGGCGCCTCACCTCCTTGCCTCTCTTACAGGAGAGGCTCGTGGCTCCTCCCTTCCTCCCCGAGCTCAAAAGAGCCGGAGGTCGCAGGTCTTTCGACTATGAAGCCGCTGCTGCGGCAGCTGCCAAGATTTTAGCCGGGAAACCTGCGTCATCGTGCCACACCGCTGCCACCACCAGCTCTGGTGGCGAGAAGGTGCCGGTGGTGGCTCCGCCCTCTCACCACTCAGGACCCATGTTGATAAACGGCTGGCAAGAAGCAGCCATCGATCTGACCAAGTCATCGGGAGAAATAAGCACCACGAGCGGCGTTGGGACGAGCGAAGCTGTGGTGGCTCCAGGAGGCGGCCAGCACGGTGGAGCGGCGGGCAGCAGCCATAAGCTGCCGCCGCCCCCCATCACGGCGCCGCTGCCGGGCTCTGTGGGGATCGACATGTCCGGGATCCTGCAGGCTGGCCTCATCCATCCTGTCACTGGGCAGATAGTTAACGGGAGCCTGAGGGGAGATGATTCATTGAGGAGGAGGAGGGGGAGGAGGAGAAATGTGGAAGCTCTGTACTCTGAGTTCACCAAGAGCCGAGGACTGCACCTCCCTGAGACACAGGTGGGTAGAGGGGGCCGCTGGAGGTTATTCAGTGTGAGGGAGAGAAACCCCAGTCAGGGACGAATCAGAGAGGGCCGACGAGGAAAATCTTCCCCGTTTGCTTCATTTCAAAACATTAAAACACATCTGTGTGTGTGTGTGTGTGTGTGTGTGTGTGTGTGTGTCCATTTGCAGGGTCGCGTAGAGGGGATCAGCCACTCCTCTGTCTCCTCCTCCACCTCCTCACCGTCCCCTTCTCCCTCCGAGCGACCTGCAGGCCCTCCCACGCCGTCCTCCTCCTCTACTCCCACCCCCACCCAGACTCCTCCCCAGCCTGAAATCGTGGCCATCGACAGAGAGGCGGCCAGCAAAGGTCTGATCGAGTGGCTGAGACAGAACCCGGGCTACAGCATGGACCTGCCCGCCTTCGCCCACGTACGTCTCATTTGTAGTTTTAAAGACAACCCGGCATTTTGTAGCTTTTTAAGATTGGCTTGGCAGTGTGTTGCTGCAGTTACACTGCAGAACACACACCAGAGGCCATCAGATTGGTGTGTGCGGGAGGTTTGAGCTCAGGTTAATACCGTGGGCAGGTCGGGGGATGATTGGGCTGGTTTCAGGTGTCAAGATTCAGTTTTTTTAAGAAAAACCTGTAGATCATCACAAATTTTCACTTTATCTGTCCGTGGTTTTTATGTTATGGCTGATTTGTGTGTTTAAACACAACTCCTTTAATTTTTACTGAATTCCCTGATCACACCATTTTAAAATATGATTTTTGATAATATGCTAAGTAATTTCCCATCACTTTCCTGCTGATTTAAACAATCATTATTTCATTATATCATTATTAGTTTGACTGATACACTATCAAAGTTTAGTTTTACACCCATCTGCACAGTTTATCACAGTTTTTGATTTCAAACTTGAAGTCACTGCAATTTGATGACCTTTTATGAGCTTTATTAGGGGTCCAAGGCCGTGGAGCAGCGAAGGGGTTCCCAGCTCTCCAGCATGCTGGAACCCTGTTGTAATTGTAATGTGTTTATTATCTTAAGGCAAAATAAGAAAAATAAGCAAGAAATTTACTGTAATTCTCATTTTTGACAGAGATGGAGGGAACATTCCCTAAACAAGCCGCCCTAACTATCAGTAACGCCTTTGTCAAGTTTTTCTCTGGTCATACCAAGGGGCAAACTACGCTGGACAAGTGTGAAGCCAGGAAGTGAAGTTTTTAATTGTAGTTCTTTCTTCATCCACTAGGGGCTGGCTCCAAAACAGAGCAAATCCCCATAGACTCCCATGTTAAAAACTCCAACTTCACAGCAGAAATAAACATGTTTACAGCCTGGTTCAAAAAATCAGTTTAGGTTTAATAGGTCAAGTTTACCTTCATGTCAACTGTGAGGGGGGTGAATTTTTATATTACTCATCCATTTAGATGTTATTTAATCGTGAAATTACACATGATTAGGGGCGTGTCCTTTTGATTGACATGCGGCAGAACAGAAGCTGGCCTGCCAGTTAGCTCCTTATTTGCTCTCGGTAAGGTCTGTCTGCAGCAAAGTAGCAAATTGTTGGTTTTTAGTCAGCTAATAGCAAGTCCAAACATGTCTTACTGTTATCCTGCCGCTTGGGAGGCTAACCTTCGTTAGTTCCTGTTAGTTTCAAGTTGGCTCGGTTTGCATTTAGCCCAGATTATGTTCTTAATCATTTGCCCCAAGGTCACTCTTTGCCCATTTTAGTATTTTCCAGGCGTGTAGACACACGTGGCACGGCAAGATGGCAACGGTGGGACGCGCCCAACTGGCTTCACTTTGTCCATCTCTATTAACGGTCTATTGGTCATACTGAGAGGTACAGTGCAGAACAACTTAAGGGAACTGCGTAGCACGTCATTACCTCTGGCTTCTAAAGCCTCTGTTTCTCCTCTGAGAGGGACCTAACGAAGAGTCGTTAGTTTCCATCTCAAAACAGATCGATAACCCGCTGCAATAAGCAATGCCATTTACATTCAAATAAATAATATATTCTAAAAAGTGTTATCTGAACTGCAAATTGTATCGGCCTAAGCCTACACCCTGATGAAGGCTTAGGCCGATACGCGTAGGCTGTAACCAACTTGTTTTAATGTTTTAGCCATCCCACAATAAAGGCTTTTTATATTCTAAGAAGAGTGCCTTGGACCTTTGCTTTTTTTGATGACCTTGCCTCAAGTCCCTTTAAATAAAATTCAGCTTTATTAGTATATTGCCGATTTACGGCAATTACCTCGGCTTGTTTAAAGATGAAATCCAATCCAATTTAATCAAATTGACGATATGAGTCATGTTGGTACAATTCATGAAATATAATTGAACAAGCTAAGGTAACCATTGCATAAATCCTCTCTTTTCCCCATCCTGAGCTGCACAGGGCGATGGTGGAGAGGAAAAACTCCCTTTCAACAGGAAGGAAAAGCTCCAGCAGCACCAGATCCATCTTGCTTGACTGGTTGGGAGACGGGTCAACATGCACCATAACTCTAAACCAGGGATACCTGCTGACAAATAGAAAGAGATGCACAAATTAATGTCAATTACCATGTCAGATATTTTACATGGCAATGAAGAGAGCAGGGAGGAACCCAGTGCATCATGGGATTCCCCAGTACCCTGAGCTTATAACAGCAGAACTAAAGGGATGGATAAGGGCCACCGAGCCAGTCCTGATATAAGCTTTATCAGAAAGGAAAGTTTGAGGCCTAATTTTGAAGGTAGACAGGATGTCTGCTTCCTGAAGCCAAACTGGGACCATCAGCTAAACCTCGATGACCAGATCAGATCTGATCAGAGCTTCCAGTTTCACCCATGAATCAGGCTTTTAGCAGCAACTCTTCATCATGTCCGCTGATCCCAGAGCAGCTCCACCAGCTCACTGGTTTACATCTAAGAGTCATTGCATCTCATGTCTCTGATCAAAGGGAGAACAGTAAAGTAAATAAATAGATGGATGTGAAGTCAGTCCAGCTGTGATGTAAATGAGGTCATCATCATCATCACCATTTTCCCTTTGTGAATGCTACAGATTAGAAACGCTTCATGTGATGAATTCAGACTGGAAATGATGAAGAAGGATGAGAAATTGAGACGGATGCTGAGATCAGTGGGGAGGACGAGCGGTTCCTCTCTGACATGGACCTCCTCAGAAACTGGGAATTCACCAGAGGGAGGTCCAGACCACAGACATGTGGGACCAGATGTTTACAGTGACACTGATGTGGCTCTGCGGTGGAAAACCACTTTCTGAAGTTGAGCCAAATGTGAACCGCCACCAGCTCGAAGTTACTTATTTAACTTCTTCCTCTTCCTCCTCTTCTTCCTCCCAGTCTGGAGCCGGTCTGTTGCACGGATTTGTGGAGCGTCCCAAACAGAGGAGGCATCGCTGTAAAGACCCCACCAAACTGGATGTCAACTCTCTGACGGGGGAGGAGAGGGTCCCTGTTGTTCACCGAGGCACCGGACGGAGGGTAACACACACACACACACACACACACACACTCCCAGCATTACTGCAGCTCTGTCACACTTTAACATCAGTTTGATGTTGGATTGTTCAAAAGATAATTTAGCTCAGAGAAACGACTTGATCCAAGGCTAATGCTGTAATCTGGGGCTGCACGATGAGGAAAAAAACTTGCGATAGGCGATAAAGTGTTGAGACTCACGATGACGATATATTTCACGATAAATAAAATACTGGTTAAAGCATTTTTTTTTCATGCCAAGCTTCACTGTCACTTTAAAAATGTCTTCCCTGTGAATTTCCACTGCAACCTTTCTTCTTTCTGCTTCTCTATATTTAGTCTCCCTTTTCAAAAGTAGAACAAATTAACTGATTTATTCAAATATTCCACTCATTAGCTGCTTTTAGACTTGCGTTGTGGTACATGTGCGGTAAAGTCCATCTGCTCTTTAACCAAACTCGTCTTTTTAAACATGTTGCTTCCTCGTGGACTTATTGCGCCCCGGTCACGTTCAGACATCAGGAAATGTTGCAGATAAGCCAAAACAGCCACGCTCTCCCTTCAACTCTGTCCGGAACTGTTTCTTGTGCGTTCAGCCAAAACGACGTGCTGCAGCATTTCCACTCTTATGATGTGGAGACCAGCCGGTACATGTCCGCTACATCTCTGAGGTAAAGGACTGGAATGCGTCTGAATGCAAACGTTATAAAGGGTAAAGTCCCACTACTACTGCTTTCCAGAGCAGGTGTGGAAGGAGCTAGAAAGACTCACCGATGGCGAGATGCAGCCTTTGGCTGAAACGCTGGAGTTGTTGAGGTCGGGGCCTTCACAATGTTGGCCATGGTGATGAAAACCTGTTACTCTTCATGCAAATCTCAGCTTGTTGTAATCCAAGAGCTGGTTTTCACTGGCGTGTGAGTCCAGGCAGTACGCGGTCTCCAAACACAGAGTTTCCAGTTGGAAAAGCAGTGAAACTCATGATGAAGGTTCTGTCGCGACCAGACCTGCGTTTGGAGAATGTCGTCTTTCTTGTAACTGAAGTAGCTCCAAATTGTCAACGTACTGTTTTTAAAGAGAAAGTTCGCCTTTTTTTTCAATCTGGACCTATTTTCTAGCATGAAATATGTTCATTTATTCACCCAAAACAGTTTTGGTGCAACTTGATTTCCTTCAGGAGATATTTAGATCCACTCCAGATCGGCGTATGTCCAATATAATGGAAGTTTTGCGGGCAACCGCGTGCAGCCTCTAAATAAGGCATTATCTGCCACAAACTCCTCCATTTCGCCAATGTTTTGTTACCAAACATTAGTCGGACCCCCCCTGTGAGCTTGAAGCGGCTTTTTAATGGTGATTCGTCCTTATTAACAGACTTTTTTACTGCGGCAGCTTTGATGATGTCACTATAACGACACCATAACAAGCAAATGTGTTACTGGAGCCTGATAATTTTAAGTGTTACTGGACATAAAAGATTTGAGAGCTGGTGAACTTTGGTCTATGTCTCTATTTGAAGAAAAAGAAAAGAAACTAAGAATACAGAAGCCTGTGTGGAAACGAAGGCCGTGGTGTGTTGCAACTTGTCACAGCTGGAAAATCTCCTTCTCCTCCTCTGCAGCTTGGTGGTGCTATGGCTCCGGCTATAAAGGAGCTGTCCAGGTGGCTGGATGCAAACTCGGAGTACTTCGTTGCTCCAGACTGGGCTGATGTGGTGAAACACTCTGTGAGTATGATGATGCGTGTCGGTGAGGTCAGAATCTGCTGGTTTGACCTCTGACATCGCTGCGTCCGTGACCTACAGATGAATAATCTCCCAGCATTCCACCCTTCTCTCCTCCTGCAGGGTTTCCTCCCCGAGGGGAAGTTCTCTCGGATCCTGACGGAACCAGTCAACAGAGACCCTGGCTCCCGTCGCCGTGGGCGCCGGCCTCGCAGTGAGATGCCCAAGCCCCTCCTCTCTGTGTCTGACTCCTCCTCCTCTGGGCTGGGCCCCCCTCTGTACATGAACGGCGGGATAATCAGCAGCGTGGACTCCATGGTGGCCATGCAGAACCTGCGCGGTGGCATTCCCGGAATTCCCATCTCTGGGATCATGGCGGCAGGATTCCCGCACGGCTTCCCTGCAGCCGTCTCAGCGGGAGCCGCCGGGTCATCGGCAGAAGATGCCAAAAACGGGCTGAGCATGTTACCCATGATGCTCCACGGCATCCCTCATCCTCACGGGGCGGCAATCCCGCAGCACGCCTTGTTCAGCGTCGGCACCATGATGGCGCACGCGCCTCCTCCTCCTCACCCCAGCTCCTCCTCCACGACATCCTCCTCTTCTTCTTCATCAGCGTCTGCCGCGAAGGTCACCACGACAACCACGGCGTCTACGTCCGACGCCGCCAGCCCGTCATCGACGACGCCTGCGGATAAGGAGGGCGGCTCCTCTTCAGCCGGCGGTGAAAAGGAGAAGAATCAGGAGGAGAAGGGAGGAGCAGAGGGAGGCAAGCGAGCAGCAGGAGCGGAGTCGGCGGCCGTCATCACCTCCACCAGCAGGGCCCACATCAGCCCCGCACACCTGGGAGCCGGCAGCCATCTGACCTTCAACCCCTTCCTGATCCCGGGAATGTCCCACGGCCTGCTGTACCCGCACATGTTCCTGCCGCACGGCGGCATCATGGCGCTGCCCGCCATGCCCCCCGCCGACGGCTCCCCGGGCAGCCCCAAGAGGAGGAGGAAGAGAGCGAGGGAGGACGGCGAGAGAGAGGAGGAGAAGGAGAAAGAGAAGACGGCGGCAGGAGACGCTGAGGAAAGTACAGTTAGTGCCTCCCAACCAGCGTCCTCCTCCTCTCCATCCGTCCCCTCTACCTCAGCTTCAGAACCAGACCCCGCCCCGACTGAAGAGACCCAGACCGGGCAGGGAACCCCGGAGACCGGGCCCTCAGAGACCCGGGAAGCGGACTCCAATAACCACACAGAAGGAGCGACAGAGGAGAGCGAGGAAAGACTGGAGGAGACGGGGGAGGACGTGGAGGAGCAGAGACAGGAGGACGCGTAGAGGACGAGGAAGACGAGGAGCTTCCCGTCCTCTCCTCCCGTCTCCTTTGTTGCGACGGTGTAAAGTTTGTGCCGAGTCTGTCAGTCAATGTCCATGTAAAGACTTTTAATATGATGACAACTAATGATGATGATGATGATTATATTCAACTTGTTCATGTTTATATACCAACACCCCACCCACCCCCCCTCACTCCATTGTATACAAAAAAACCCAACAAAAAACAACAAAAACTACTGTTCTGACCTTCTGTCTCTCCTTCATTCTGCATCGAGACTGAGTCAGGAGGAAGAGGAAGACTCTGCAGGCAGCGCGCTCCCCGCGGATCCACTCTGGCCATCACGCTGATCCGGTTTAAGCTATCCAGGACGGTATTTAGACAAGATCTGGACACACGGCTTCGGTTTCTGTTGTGTTTGCATGGACGCGAGCATGGCAGGAAAGCTGCAGCACATCGGAGGCAGTTTTTTTTAAAAAAAGTTTGCTCTAAATTTCTCACCACAGTTTGGTAACAGGAAGAAGCTGACGCATGGGGGAAGGGCTCACACGTTGTGAGGGTTTTTATTTCTTTTTTTGGGTTGGTTGGTTGTTTTTTTTGCACATTCCACTAAATCAATGGATGTTTTTTGGAATTATAAATGTGCAATGTTTAAAAACCTGCTGGCCAGATCAATTTGGACGTGATGTGGAAGAGATGTAACACTAAAAAAGCACGGACAACGTCGCTGCTGCATCATGAATCCTCCAGTAAAACCACATTAAGTGCATTTAAAGGTGCAGCCAAATTAGATTAAAACAAATCAGCTTTCTTGTTTTAGTCTTAAACTAGAAAACGTCACACTATGAGAGAAATCAAGCACGAAGGTTATATAGGTTTTAGATGTTGTCTGCCACTCCTCTGTGATAAAGATGCTTTCATTCTTTTTTGTTTATCTTTTAGCTAAAATGTTCATATTTTAAATCCTATTTCATTGCTGCAATAACTCGTGACAGTAGAAGAGAGAATCAGGGGATTAATTACTCTGCACATGAAGAACAGGAAACATTGAGTCCAGACTAGTTAAACACACAACTTATTTATTAGCAAACAAAAACAAACAATCATGAGATTTTTAAATCATGTTCGTTTTTGTTTTGTCAACTTCAGCCACAAAGTCACTTTGATAGATTCCTCTTAGCCGTTGTGGGTCATTTCAGTTTACCACCCTTTCAGATCATTAGAGGACAAAAATCCTTTCCCAAAAACTACTACCATTTTTATTTTTCCACTTTTTTTTTTGTTCAAATCACTCAATCAACTTCAGTCCTAATGAAAAATACCAAATATGTATTTGTTAAGATTATTGAACCCTTTTAAATGGCAATTTGATCATGAGATGTCACTGTTTTTATGGAGAGGGGGAAAAAAGTAATATTGCCCATATAATAGATTTTGGGTGGTTATTTTGTCTTAAAAATACTGAAAAAAAATTAATTTTATTGTGATGCGTTTTTTTTTTCTGCTTTGTCAGATTTGAAATTTACTACCTTTTTAAGTCATTAGAAGAAAGAAGTCCCAAAAACTGTTATAAAACATGATGGATTACTCCCCCCCCCCCCCCCCCAAATGTAACATTTTTTTAAGTTATTTTGTGTATACAAGTTTGGGAGCTGGGAGGTGGCGTGACCTAAAAGGACCAAAAAAAAAAGTCCCTAATGACCTACAAGGGTTAAAGTGGTTCAATCCAATCAGAAGCTACATAGGACAGGAGCGTGGGGGGAGGGGGGGTATGGTCGGGGTGCATTCATGACCTGTGGTTGTGCAACACACCAAACTGAAAAAAGTTACAACAGATCAAGTGAGGGCGAAAAAAGTGTCTCATTCGGGAAAAGTGCAAGTCTCTGCTGCATTGAGGGTTTGTTTGTTTGTTTGTTTGTTTGTTTGTTTCCCTTGGGTTTTGTGTGATGGAGAGATTTGGCCCACGGACCGTCCGAGCGGGGAAGCGGACCGGTCTGCTTTCAGAGATGCCGAGCGCCTCGTTGCTCTGCGTCTGTTTTCCTCACACAGCAGCTCAGACGTGTAACTCCATCACTGTATATTCCTCCTCTTCTGTTTTTTCTTTTTTAAGTTTCTCCATTTCTCTCTTCCTCTCGTCCGCCTCTCTGTTCAGGAGGAAAAGATACTTGACATTTGCGAGAGGGATTTTTTCTCAACGCGTTTAGTCTCAGTGTTTCTGTATCAGGCAGACTGTACTGTACATTAAATGGATGCAAGTAGCTGGTTTTACTCTTCGCAACAGGGTGTGTTAGATGTTTCCTCTGTGACTCCACTCTGGTTTTTTTGTTTTTGTTTATTTCATACACACACAAAAAAAACTTATTTTTGCACAGTGTCTTTTTGTCAATGTTAGCCTGTTTCTGTTATGTTGTGTGTGTGTGTGTGTGGGTGAATGAGTGTAATACTGGGAGAAAGTTGATATGTGTGCATGCATGCGCACACATTTCATTGTGGAGCTGTTTTGTCCTGACAGGTCACATTTCTCAAAGGGGGGGGCATAGTTGTTGCCTTGTCACAAGTTTGTGGCTTCATATAATTTATACTTTCCTTTTTTTGCCAAACTTTCACCAAATACCACGTTATTTTTCTCTTAGTTCCATTATGTATTACTCAAAGTAAAAATGCCTTATTTTTAGCTTGTAGTTTTTGTATAGATGGTCTGTTACATCTCCATATAGGGACATGAGTTTGTGTTTTTATTGTTTTTCCTTTGTGTACACAGCCTTGGTGATGTGCATTATCTCCAAACAGCCAACAGTAACGGAAGGTACCACTCGTCCAAATCACTACATTTTCCTCTAAAAGTCAATCAGTCATCCCTTAAAGCACAAACGGAAAGTTAAAAAAGAAGTAGTGACTGTTTGCTTACCAGTGCCTCTAAAGTTACTTTCAGTAGTTTCTCTTCACTTGCACGCTACAATGACATCCCGTTTCCATGGTGACGGGGTCATCCTTTGGAAATGTGTTTGGATGATGCTCTTTGTTTAAAAAGGGGTGATCTGGGATATTTGTCAACCTGCATCCCAGGCGTTCAGGAAGCTTTTGGACCAACAGGCTTCCGTCTTTTCTGCTAACAATCATGGGTGAGATCAGCAGGAGAGGCACAGGACCGCATGTTGCTGAACAGCCGGGCTCTGCAGTCCTATCTGCATGTCCATTCTTTGGATTTATAATTCCTGAATAATTTGGGATATTTGCATCTTTTGATTTGTGAAACAATCCAGACATTTAAGCGAGTAAGACTTTACCATTTAAACATCAAGAAAAATTAGGATGCATATCTCTGTGGCTTCATGTCGACATGTTGCTGCTTTAAAGGTGTTCTATGCTTCAGGGTTACTATGTTTAACTTATTATGACTGACTTCAAGCTTGATTTTATTTCACATTTTTAGGTTTTTCTTATTTCTGTCACAAGATGCAGTGACCTGATGAAGTTCAGTGCAAGTAAAAAGCAGAAACCAAGTCTGTTTTAATAACATCTCGTCTGCAGTTCATGCAGTCATTATCATCAGACTGTTGCCATTTAAATGAAACAAAATAGTCTCAACAGTCGAAACTGAATTGAGCCAAAGGAATTTTTATTGTTTATACTCATTCACAAAGAAAATTCCAGCTATTCTGATCAGACAGAAGCTGGTTTTCTTTCACTCCTCACACTCACATCCTGATTTAACAGGTCTCTACATTAGTTTCTGTTGGTCAAAAAGCTCCATAAATAACCCCGTTTCTTACATCCCAACGCTAATCGTGTAAAATGATGCAGTTTGGAATATCTCGGATCGTTCCCTGCAGGATCATGGTTTTATCTCCCAGCATTCCTTTACTGCACGGGGCCTTGTGTTTGCTATCTAGCACATCTAAGATGATAATGCGCACACACATGTATGTATCCAAACTAAGTATTTGATTGTTCTTGTGTGTTTTTCTTTTTTTTTGAGATTCCTGAAAAAAGTCAATCTGAAGGTGAAGCCAGTTGTTCGGGCGCCGCAGCTAAATTATCGGACAGTTTTGAAAAGGTCACTCCCAACGGTTGTGGACGCATTTCCCGTCACCTGTTCTCGTGTAAAAACTTGAATTAGCGTGTGACCATAGCTGGAGGCGAGTCACAGCGACGGTTGTGCGTCAGCTCCATGAATTCTTTCAGTGTTTTTATTCTTATTTTTACATTGAAGTCCTTTTTGTTGGTCACAGCGGTCACCTCAACATGTAAACATTGATCTCTTATCAGAAATGATGTATTTATTGTACAGTTCTTGTCTTTACATTGTTGTCTCACGACTGATTAATGGCTGTTTTTGTTACTCTGGAAAGTCTCCTGAAATACAGCATTTTGGTTCACATGGAAATTAAACTATCTGCATTTCTTTGTCGCCTCCATCACCTCCTAATCTGATTTATGCACATCACATTGGATTAATATGCTGCTGTCTATTCTTCTTTGATGTTTGGGATTATCTTCTCCTAGGTCCCAGGATAGCAGGATTTTGAAGCAGACAGTTAATGACATACAAAATCAACCTTTTTTAAAAAAATATATAAATAAAAGTGCAGATTAATGACTGAAGAGATCAGAAGATGGATGCTGGATTTCACTGAGGTGCATTTGTTCCTCCTCCATCCTGTAGCTAGTTTCTTTGCTTGGTTTTCTTGAAGGCATCACATGCGATATATGCTCTGTGATGTCATCGTTTGGCTTTCCTGCCATCAACTCTGCTGCCGAGCTTTGACTTATTTATTTCAGAAGTCCGTGCTCAGGTTTCCCTGCTGTCTTTAGCTGATTCAGAGCCGATTCAGCTTTGTGACAGAACAAAGATCTGGAGATGTAAAGCAAAGAAAGAAAAGGGCAGCAGTGATGTCAGAAATCCAAGAACCTCCAAACGCTCCATCTGGATTCATCTCACTGTTTTTCCCAAATATGCAGATTTGCCTGGTCTTGCAAAGAGAATCATGACAGAAGCTGAGAAATCCTTCTTAGTTCACAAGCTGTTTCACAGACTGAGATGTTTTCCTGCTAGAGGAATGAAATAAATCACACATTGGCCCATGTTCACCCTCTGCTGCAGGTGTAAAACCCAAAGCAAGTTCATAAAAAGCTTCCTCTGGAACATGAGAGCTTTCCCCAAAGGTTTAAAGTCCAGTGACTTCAGTCTCAGTCATAGATTTGTCTTGAATGTGCTACAGTTTATTGTGCCTGTGTGATTTTGCAGAAGCACACTTGAAGGACTGACGTTGGTGAGAGTGTGAAAGATGGATGTAAAATAAAGATTTGGATCAGATCGCTTCAGGTTTAGATACTAAATCCTGAGAATTCATCTCCATCATCCAGCTCCTGTCTGTGAAACCACCCATCTCAGTGGAACTTAAAGGAAAGTTGAACAATAAAACTATTGACAGCTGCTGTGGGCTGCAAGCATCACAGAACTACGTGCAATGCACTATGGAGGGTCATTCATCATAAAAGTGTAGAAACTGGCTGATCCTGAAGTTAGAAACCCGGTCATTAATAAATAAGTTATGTGGTGGGGTTTTTATCTTTTTTGGTTCCTTTTTTTTCTTATTTGTAACTATAGCTCTCTGTATTCCCATGTGGACCAATCTGAAGAGTCAAAACATGGTATGTGTGATCTTTTATTGTGCAATAAAAGATGACTTTCAAGTTATGTTTGTCTGATCGGTCATTAACCAGATGTGAAGGTTCAAATGTTTCTTCATCCTTTAAAGACGCACAACTGAACTTTTAGCAGTTTTCTCAGTGACGTGCCCCCTATCGGCGGTTAAGCTAGCATCCATCTTGTATCGTACCTGAACTGTAATTCACTTAACAGTCTTATTTTGACTCTTGTTCTGTCGCTTCCTGTCTTTCTTTTCCTCCCTTCCTCCAGTAATGTTTTGTTTCCTTGCGTTTCTTTACCGAATTCGGCATGATGCACGTTCAAAATACCCGCTGTGTTCATACCTGGTTCACATCCGTTTGCTAGAAAGTGCGCAACCAATGGCTGCAACGTCTTACAAACTGCAGTTTCTGAGCCCCGGGACGCCTCTGGGCAGTGACTGCTCGAAAATGCACATAATGAATGTTGGTGTGCCATCAAAACGAGTCATACGCTTATCTTTAAGGTCTAAAAGTTGCGTTGTGTGTCTTTAAATAACTGTTAACAGTTTCTGACATCTAGTGGTCGAGTTGGAGACGGCATTCTCCTTTACACGGTGCACAATTACAACCCTAAATCCAAAGAAGTTGTGGTGCATTCTAAAATGTAAATGAAGACAACGCAATTATTTGCAAATCTTATAAACCGTGTTTTGTTCCCAACAGAACATACAGTGAATAACATATCAGATGTTGAACCTGTGGTGGTTTATTATTTCATGGAAAATATTAGCTTATTTTGAACCATGTTGTGCAAATTCTAGTTCATGCTCCTCATGAACTTGTTCAAAGTCCACTCGGTTTCGTATGAGTACTGCAGTTCACCAGCTCAATTTACAACTTATTCAAAGTTCATTGCAGTTGTTCAGTAAGGAGCCTGGATATTTTGGCATAAAAAGAGAAAAAAAAAAAAAGTTACTCCGTGGCCATGCATTATTAATTCGTAACAAGATTACTAAATTGTGGCCAAGCATTACTAATCAGCAACAGTGTTTGCATTTTGTCCAAAGTTAACTTTTCTTGCTGAAATAGAGCTGATACAGTTCGTTCATTAATGCCTTTAATCACAGATGACATTTTAGGAAATGAAACATTATCAAGGCAGGAATTGTACAGACAGGCGGAATGGTATGTTTGCAACTCTTTACAACTCTGCAGTTGCTACAGAACATAAACAAAACTCCAGCAGCAATATGAAAATATACACATTTATTGAGACATACATCCATGTTGTGGAATAAAATCCCATTTCGTCCCAAAGGGGGAAAAAAACAAACAAACAAATGCACAGTTAACAGAAGTGTGATATTTAAGAAACAAGATGTTTTCACTGCTGTGGATAAAAAAAGCCACATCTTCATCCTCATTGCATATTACCCAAGCTTTTCATTTCATTAGCACATCATAATCATATATTGTTTTAATTGTTCATTTTCATTGGAAAATACATCACCTAAATATTATAGATTAGAAATTATAGGCTAACGTTCTTAACACGGCATTTACATGCATTCCTGCATTATAACTGGTTTGCCTCAGGTAATTTTAGGAGTGGATCAGACAGATTTAGTGCTTTAGACAGATTAGGGGATTTTTATTGCCTTGAACTAGCTATAGCATCAGTGACCTCCTGCAACTAGAGTAATGGGATGGAATATGTTGAAACTTTCTCCAGTGATAACTCTGGATAACTCGAAGATGAGCACCTATGTAATAAATTCTGTGCTACCCCTTTTAATTAAAGAGATGTTTGTGGGAGTATTGGTTTACATTATGAGAGAAACTGTTTGACATGTGACAGTGTCCATTATTTTTGTTAACCCTTATAGCTCCCTAAGCTTTCTGAAGGGGTAGTGAATGACCTTTTATGTTGTTACTTTTTTTTTTTCCTGCTAATGCAAATAGCATAAAACTTGGTCAAGGTGTGTATTTTGACTTGACTCATGATATTCTAGAAGATGGGTTGTCTAACTCTTTTTGTAAGGTCTCTAAAAAAAATACACCTTATTTACTCCTTAGTGCCAATCCGTGCCACATTGACTTGCATTGAAAAGGAACTTTTTGTAATCAAATGCCACTTCCGAGTAAATTTTTAGGATAATTTTTTTTCGCCTCACACACTTGCTCTACACTTCAATGATGTCATTTGAACTGTTTTCCATGACAAAAGACCATTTACTCGAAAGGGGCCCCGCTTTTTATATTAGTGATGAAAAAACCCATAGGGTCTGTTCCAAACCGTGCACTTGAGCACTTCAAACACTGTTTTTGAGTGTGTAGTGCACACATAGTATCATTTAAGCAACAATTCAGTGCACTGAAAGTACCAGGATGTTGCCCTAATAACGACCAAAAATGAAGTGCAAAACGAAGCACACTACTCGCACTAAACGAACGCCATCTTGCTGATGCGGAGGAAGAGGCGGGACTTTCGAACTGCTTTCAGAGCTGAATAATGGCGGTGAAGCGGTGGCGACCCCTGCTGCTTCAGAGGCGGTATTGTACTGATTTAAGTAACGTTCATGAAATGATTTAGACATAATTACAAATGTATACTGTGGCATGCTACCAAGCTGTTCACTCCCTGATGACAGTTATGATCTGGTCATGTGTTTGAGGCTGCGGTTATACCGGCTCAGTAGAGTTAACTCATATTAGCGTGCAATGCTAGTACGTCACTTCCTGTAAGTGCAGTGCTCTGTTTGGGTCAGCATTTAGCGACAATAGTGTGCACTACAAACGAAGTACACAGTGCGCACTACGCACTGAATTCCAGTACACTCTGGCAAGTGTGCGGTTTGAGACAGGCTCATAGACTTCAATGTTATTTCAGCAAATCAGTAGGCTATCCTTCAAAAACTCAAAAATGCTTAACACTTCCAATGAAATAAACAATCTTTTTTCTTCTTTCATGTGAGGTTATTTGAGCGTGAAAGGGTCTCAAATTTGTAATTTTGGTGTTTGTTTGTTTTTTCCAAGCATTTTGTTCAGTCAGTTCACATGCATAAAAGACAGCTAATTATTTAGGACAGTTTTTTGCAAGGGACTTTAGAACCCTCCCTGTAATTCACTGCCATTCCAGTTCAAATTAGAATTTTTCCCACATTTTTTCCCACATCAGTTGAGCCTCTGGTGTAGATGCAGCCAGAGTATCAAAGGATAATCGGTAAAATTTCAGCATCACTTTGACTCCTTCGGAAGATATTACGTTGAGTCGCCCATCCATATAACGGGAGAGATGGGCAGCCTCTCTATAAGGCATTATCTGCAGCAAAACTCCTTTATTTCACCAATGCTTTAAGTAGAATGAATGAACGAAAAAGTACTTTTGTCCTTATTGGGAGGTTTTCTCCACACTCTAAAGGCTGCAGTACAATTGAGAGATCAGCTCACTAACCAGACACCAACAAACTGAAAACTGTCCTGTGAGTTCAGAGTTTTACGGATTGCAGTTTGCTGGTGTCTAGGTCGCGAGCTGCTTTTCTCAGCTGTACTGCAGCCTGTACGGTGTAGAGAAACCCCCAATAAGTAGCGGAGAGTTAACTCTGAACTCACAGGACAATAGTACTCATTCGTTCATTCATTCTACGTAAAGTATTGGTGGAATAAAGGAGTTTTGCTGCAGCCTTGCCCAGCTGTCCCATTGGATGCACGCCAAAGGCCGACTCAAAGTAATATGTTACGAAAGAATCAGAAAGTGATACAGAAATTTTACTGGTGTGTAAATGCATGTATAAACTTCTAGAATTAAAGTCCAGGTTGAAAAAAAAGAAAATTATCCTTTAACATGTGAAAACTATGCAAATGACTTCTTTTAGCTGGATAATATTTTGTCCTCATCAACATCAGCACAAAAAAGCTTTCTGATCCATAACTTCACATTTTGCTGTGAGACTCTGAAGGTTCAGAAAAGGTTCTGTGCTAAAAGGAGTCATCATCCGGAAATCCCACTTTTTCATGTTAAAACATGTATTGGAATAGGACCTCAGTTAAAACGTTCCAGAAACTCCAGAGAGTGAAAGTGGCTTCGTCTTTGAGTGTGAGCTCTCGCTTCTCACCAGAATCGGCCACAAAAGTGCGCTCTCCACAATACGCGATTTTGTATTTTCTCTCCGAATGACGTGATCTACAGAGGCTGCTAGCTGCTAAGCTAGCCTCTTTAGCACCACCTGAAATCAGCTGATTACCTGCCGCAGAGTAGCGTTTAATGACCAGCTTTGTCAGAGAGGAGGAGGATGACGACGAGGAGAAGGGAAAATAATGCCGTGCTGAGCTCCTTCAGCAGAAATTCAGCAGTTTTCAGTGCTGTAACAGGAGGGACAGCACTACCAAGGACCAGTGGATTATATTTATTCAGTGAGGATGTGCAGTCGGTAAGTGTTGCTGCTTGTGTAACTTATTATCTTTTGTGTAAGAGGCCAGTAAATGATGGTAGACGAACAGACAAGCTGCTAACATAGCTACAGAAGCTAACACTGGTTGGTTAACTTCACATCAGATGTCCGCTCCTTATATTCATCAGAGTCCAGCCCTTTTACTCCACGGATCCTCTATCAACCGCACTGTTACGTTTTTATCACGTTTTTCTCTGTTGGGACATCATTTCCTTCTCTTGGTCTGTTCTGATAAAACTTTGTTTTGACTTTGACGTTTGCCTCGTGAACGCGCTTACAGACAGGTCTAATTCTCGTGCATATTCTCGCGGCAAACAAAAGTTGGGGATAAAAAGAGGTTAAAATGAGCTCATTAAATTTTCCTCCCACCCAACTAGAATTAAAAGTTCATTTGAAGATAATTTATGAAGGATTGTGTTTGTAAAACACTAGGTTATGAAACTTTAAATCTTTTCATGAATGTACAAATGATCAGTTTGTGATAGATTATTTGCATATTTCTGTCCTCATCCATGCCTTAAAGGTTGAATATGGATCATTTTTATTAAAAGCTATATTTAAAAAAAAACAAACAAACAAAAAAAAAAAACCTCCACGGGTCATTTGGAGGGGTGCAGAATGAAAATACAACATTTCCTAAAAATAATTATATTTTGCCTGAAAATAAATATGAAATAAATTTTAACAGGTTTGACAATGGCATCATGTTTACATCTACAAGCCAATACATGCCACCATTGTGGGCTGCCAAATACAATCTCCGTGTTGCAGTCGTATGTTGGGCACAATTAGGCTGGCACAGGGGAAACAATGGAGTTGGCAAGTGAGGCAGTTGCTTTAGAGCCCTGGAGATGTTGTTATCCAGCTCTGAAGAGGAGAAGAGCAAAAAGTGGAGTAAATTTATGTGAAGACTACACTAGATGGACCCACATAAACGTTTTCCACAGCATCAAAATGCAGAAATGGTGACTTTTCTCCTGGATCGGTTAGCCAGCTTGTTTGCTAACGTGGCTAACGTTAGCTGTCAGTTATAAACTCCTCTGTGTTTCTTGTTGGACATGCTGCAGGCTGTTGGTCACTTGCGTATCAGCAGCGAGCCTGGCAACCCAGCGGCTGGAGTTGTTTTTCTGCCGTTGCAACTACAACCTAGACACACGTGATGTCGCTGTTCTGTCCGTATTCCATATTCAACCTTTAAAAGTTGGAATGAAAATCAGATTTATACACGTAGTACAGGATCACAATGTTTTAGATTCATAAAAAGCACAAGTCTGCACAGCTTTACAAACCTGGCAGAAAGAGTATTTGTGCACATTTCCGCCTATTCAAGTGCACACAGTGTTGTTTGTATCTGGTTGGTGCCGCTGATGAAGTACTGAGGTCAAACGTCTGACCCGGGAAGCTGAAAGAACCTAAGAAACCTCTCAAAATCTTATGTGGCTGCTTCAAAAGTCAATAGAACTGCTGTAATACTATTTATCTCCACTTCTAGTTTGTGTCTCACAAATTCAGTCACACAAGTGTCCCACTTGTATCCCAAAACATCAGTCTTTTCATTTTCTAGAACTGTCCAGTAAGAAAACCAGAGGAGTTTTGACTACTTAGCTCAAACACAATAGTCATATTTTTCTCCCTCCATTTGACCTTCCACTCTGTTAGGTTTAGCCACCACTACTGTGTTGTTTAGGAAAAAAATAGCTGTACACTTTAAATAAGACCTTTTCTTAATCCTGAAATATATCATTTCACGGTGTCTGCTGAAAGCTCATACGGTGTAGAAGTCATCTGATATGAAGTGAAGCTCAAGTGTGAGTTGATGTAGAAAGACAATTTCAGAGCTTGTATTGTTCTTTCAGAAATTACGAGACAGA
This sequence comes from Atherinomorus stipes, assembly GCA_023101725.1. Lineage (NCBI taxonomy): Eukaryota > Metazoa > Chordata > Actinopteri > Atheriniformes > Atherinidae > Atherinomorus > Atherinomorus stipes. Next base: position 180,337 of record JALJCO010014268.1, on the reverse strand, counting down.
TGACAGATGAAGCATTGCTTCCAGCGAAGTCACCCAGTTCCTTCGTGTGGTGCATGGATTTGCATCATGCTGGTGTACATGCTCAGCCACGTCTTGGTAATCTAAGAGCCTTTAATTCACCTAGATTTTTATTTTGTGGTTCTTGAAGACATCTCATCTGAAAGCCTTCTTTAATTGCAAATAGCCAGATGAGAGTTTTGGCTTATGAGCATTAAAGGAACATTGGCATGTTAAGGATCATAAAGGTCAGTTGGTGTCACTGGCAAGTGAGGCAGCTGCTTTATTGGACCCTGTGACCAAACAGTTTTGGTCACACAGGTACTTATTTCACAGGTAACTGGTGGAATGGGCAACAGATTGGTTCAGGTGTCAGTGACACCATGTAACCTTACAAACGTGAATGTTCCTGTAACCTTGATTCCTTCAACAACCAAGACATAGAAGTCTATAGTTGGCCTTTATTAAAGCTCTTGGATGGATTTAAATCACTATATTTTACACAAATTTTCTCAAACCCATATTTAACATGTGTTAGCACTGTAACATTGGTATGAGTTTAACTGAAACTGGCACAAGGAGGGAAGAAAAGATAATTTAAGCTGAAATAAAACCAAGATAGTGTTAGATGAGATGGAGCCAGCCAGAACCAGAGATGCACCGATCCAGTTTTTTTCCAATCAAATCTGATACTGATACCAGGGCTGTACATATCAGCAGACACCCAATACCGATCAATACCACTGTTGAATGAATAAATGTATACGTTGCCATGTGAGTTAAGGCATCATGCTATACATAAACATTTAGCCTTGTTAAAGACCCACAACGGAACTTTTAGCAGTTTTCTCCCTATCGACGGCAAACTAGCATCCATCTTGTATCGTACCTGCACTGTGATTCACTCCAGCCAGTAAATAACAGTCCTATCTTGACTCTTGTTCTGTCCCTTCCTCTTTCTTTTCCTCTCTTCTTCCAGTAATGTTTCCTTGCGTTTCTTTGCTGAATCTGACATGATACACGTTCAAAACACCCGCTGTGTTCATGTCTGGTTCATATCCGTTTGCTAGTACAGCAAGCGACGCGGTGTGCAACCAATAGTCGGCTGCAACGTCACGGCCCCGTCCCCGATGGAAAAGTTATATAGTGCAGTTTCTGAGCCTCAGGACATCGCTGGGCAGTGATGGCTCAAAAATGCAATAATATGTTAGTGTGCCATCAAAGCGAGTCAGAAACGCAAATTTTTAAGGCGGAAAAATTACGTTGCGGGTCTTTTAAGAAGGTAACAAATAACACAGATATAAATGTATTTGATATTATTTATCAAATTATTTAAGTGTAAATTTTATTGTGATATCAATTTTTTTTTAAATTAATGACTGAATCGAAATGCTGGAGCGGTCTCATACATCCGACATTCAGTCTGATTAGTGTTTGTCTCTCCGTTGGTCTTTCAATAGACTGGCGACCTGCCCAGGATGTACCTGTCTCTTTACTGGGATAGGCTCCATTAGTGATGTGCGGATTGATACTGAAATATCGATACTTCTGATACCAGCTTTTAATGTTCTAGAATCGATTTTCACATCAAAATATCGATATTTTAGTACTTATTTGTAAATAAGAAGTTTTTCCCAAACTAGAATACAGTAAAAAGTAACTAAAATATTAGAATCTTAAATTTTACCCAACTGGTAGGAACTAGTTTTTCTCATTACGGTGCAGCAAAGCGGCACCGTAATGATCCCTCACTCAGTTCATAGCAGTCACGTGTGAAACAACGGTGCGCAACAGTATATGGTGTATGTAAGAAGACAGAGGTATGATAGCAACACCACAGACCTGAGTCAATTATGTAGGGGATAATGCCGTAACATGGAGCTTCAGACTGATGGAGAACAACAAGGGTCTGAAGTGTGATTGCTTTTTTAATTCCTTTTCCCTTTGTGAAGCCCAAAGTATTGGTATCGGATCGGTATCGCCGATACTGGCTTGAATATTAGTTGGTATCGGATCGGAAGGAAATTCAGTGGTATCACTAGGCTTTCAGTCATCACTAGGCTCTATCAACCTCCCGATCATGAACTGGACAAGCAGCACAGAGAATAAATGAATGAACAGAAAATCACATTTAGTTTGAAAATCAAAATATCAGCATAAATGTCTGGTTAACATCATCATTTTCAGTATGATGGTGTAGTTGCAGCTGAGTCTGTAGACCCGCAGGTAGATGTAGATGTAAGCAGGGCCCAGGTTTCCCCAAGATGGCGGGCAAAGCCATGTGCATTCTCTATAACAGAATAAGCTGTTTTCCATTGGCAGAGAAGTTTTTATCAATGCAACTCAAATTGTCAACTGAGCATTTAAACCCTAAAAGAATGAACTATTTTTCCACAACAGCTGTCTGGAAGCATCATCTGACCATCACTACAACTTAGCTAAATAGAGATTACATCATGACTGGAGTGATAGCAAGAAGTCACAAACTATTTTTTTAAAAGATCTTTTGAATTGTGGTTCACTTCACCGACCTACAATCCCCTGCTAAATAACTTGAGAGATGATGTAAATATTAGATACCTTTTAAAGGAAAGGATGTAACTTTTCTCGCACTGTTGAAGTCTGATGTGCTCCTACTCGATTTCATAGTTGTAAAACATTACCACATTCAATTTCTCAGTATTTTCTGAGAATACAGAAAATATTAACATCATTGGCAGTTGGTCTAAAGCAAGTCATAATATCTTATGTATATTTTTAGCTTGCATGGTGAAACTGGAAATAATGAAAAATGATTCAGTCACATTTCTGACATCCACTGGCTGGTTTTCCAACATGTGCTGGGTGTGTAAATGTAAGTCTGTCTCATCCTCAGGGATCTCCGCGGACTTTGCTGGTGTTTGTTGTTCCGTTTGCTGAGTTACCGGGACTGTTGCTGGCCAGGAGCCGTAGTCGTTTTCTCTCCCTCTTCCGTCCGAGCCCTCCTTTTTTATTCTGTCTTCCTTCTGACAGATAAAAAATGAAAAATGGGAAATGAAACATGGAACTGCACAGACGTTTTTCTTTGGCATTCTTTTTTCATCCATATTCTGTCAAATTGTTTGATTCCACATTTTCTATCTCTGCACCTAAACAGCCACTAGCAGAGGCAGGATATTTTTAGTGGGACGGCCGGAATAGGATCTATGATGATTTTAGGGGGGGGGGGGCATACATGTCCTTTTAGAAAATACAAGATTATTCAAGGCAACTGAAGCATGCATCTTTACAATGTTTGGAAAGTGGTGGAAAAATTTGATGATATTCAGTGTTTTTCCCTATTTGTGCTAAAAAAGTAACAACAAAGTTTGCATTCCACATATGTACATGATTTTACAGACAGCTGTACTGAGAACTGAGAATAATTACCCAGAGGAAAATAATTTTGGAAAGGAGATCTCAGAAAAGGTCTCATTTACTTCTTCTAGACAAATGTGAGATCCACGTGAAAGCTCAATGAGACAATGGCTCATTTCTCCTGTTTCTCAACCTCGTCTCCAGATAGAAAAGTTGCACAAAATCTCAGCCCAGTCTCACTTCCAGTTCCAAATGAGATCCCATTTATAAAATAATTCTCAAATGTCTCCATTAAGTCTCAAATAAGACTATTTCTCCTCGTGAATTTTAGGAGAAACAAGAGACACATTCATGAGAACGACTTGAAACCTGAATGATGCTGGGATGAGATCTTCTATTTGTCTCCTGAGATGCAAAAGAGAAAGCTTTGATAAGCTAACTTTTCCTCTGGGTACTTTGCTGAGAGATGTTCAACTTGTGCAGCATTGTGAGACCATTCTTTGTGTATCATCAGAAATATGTAGACATGGATATATTAGTCTGGTCAAGCTATAAATACACACAGATATAATACACAGTCTCCCCTCTGATATTACTCCTTATCTGGGTGATTCTAGAGTTTCTTGGGGCATGGCAACATCTTACTGAGGGGCTTTTCCAACCAGCGTACATCACCTTTTTATTATATTTTTTCTTAATTACAATACTGTGTTAATTTAAGGCAGTACACATGAACATAAAGTTGAATTAGTTATCTTTAGTGCAGTCATCGCTGCACCTGAGGCCACTGGATCCACTCACAGATGAAAGCGTGCTCATGGCTGGAGGGATTTTGGCCACTGATGGCCACTGTCCAATCGGGACTGGGCTTGAAGTAATTTTATACCCATCTTTACCACTAGATGTCAGTAATTGATAAAAAAAAAGAAAAGAAAGCGTTGGTTTCTGTTGTCATTGCTCCGTTTGCTCCTTCTGGGTTCCCATCAGCAAGTTCTCTGAAAGCAGGCTGACATACATAACGGATGCAGAAGTTTTAGGTAAATGTTTTATAGGAGCAAAAACATCTGCAGTAATTTCTCCAGAGGCTGTAGAATTAAAGAATAGAGAATGGGGTCCTTTAGGACAGAGATTCCCAACCTGTTTTTGTAAGGACCCCCTTAATGCAACTACCAAAATGCTGTGGACCCCTTTTTGGTGACTTTTGCTGAAAACATGCTTGGTTTTATGCTTTTATTTGCTAGGTTCTCACCACAAATGACACATTCTAGCTGATTCCTTTCCTGTCCTATGATAAAATCATGATGTAAACAAACCAAAATGATAAAAAACTTAAGATGATGCACCTCAATTCATCTCTATGACATGACCTTAATTTTAATCTCAGTACGGTAGCTCTAAACAGACAAAACTGTGGGGATCCTACGATGCTCTTTGGGGACCTTCTTGGGGTCCTAGACCCCAGGTTGGGAACCTCAGTGTTCCTAATTGTGAACATATGAAACAATTAACACTTAACCTCAGAAAAAGCTTTACAAAATATATATATATATATATATATATATATATATATATATATATATATATATAGATATAGATATATAAATATATCTTTATATATATTAAACACAACAAAGTCTGTAAATCGTAGTGTTAGCTTTTTTATGGCAATAAAATTATTATCTTTTGAAATTTTGTAAAAAGCCACAGTTCTAGGGGTGTTTAAACTCATGGTTGAAAAACATGTCTACTTAACAAACCACGGAGGGCGTTCAGCCACTTCAACAACTGTTGGAAGTTTTTATAAGTCATTCTCACATTAATTGCTTTAAGATGGCACTTGATGCAGCTCAAACATACAAAAACAGAGAAGGAAGTCCATTTGGAAAGCTGCAAATTGTTCTCCGAAGAGATGAGTCTTCAAGATGTTTCTGAAAGTAAAGAATGCCTTGTTCCAAATCATGGAACCACAAATGAAGCCCACAGCTCAATGGAAGCAGATGATGTTCCTGAGAGGAACACAGTGGTCCAGGAGGAGCAGAAGCCTGTGTGACTGAGTACAAACAGCTGGTTGCAAGCCCAGTCACTCTGTAGGCAGCATTTGTGGCTTTAAATTGATCCAGGCAGCAAGTGGAGGTTGGTAAATAATTGATTGACGTGTCCTTTTTGGTTAATCATATACCAGATGTACCAATGCTTTATTTACCATCTGTATGGGTTTCATTGGGCTTTTTTGGACACTTGTGTGTACTTAGTGTAACCGAGCTTCTGGGTTCGCTTAACTGAATATTTGATTACGATAAGAAACAATAAACGGAGACGGTCAAAAAGGAGCTTCGTCCGTTCAAGAAGTTTTGATTGCTTTCTGTAATTCCTTTAGCTGATTCAGTTCGCATCCGGCTACGGCTAGCTCCGCGTTTAAGCTCCGCGTTTAAGCTCCTACTGTATAAGCGTCCAAACATGTGGCGTGGAGACGAAGACCCTTTTAAACCATATAAAAAACATCGGCTTGGTGAATACTCCACCCGGAGGGATGTCAAAGTAGATCTACCGGCTCCGTTTACTGGCGACGGGAGTCAAAGTTTCCTTGGCTGGGCTAGACAACTAGAGGTTGCTGTCAGAGCGATGGTGGGGACAGGCGGTCACTGTGAAGACGAGTTGGCCAGGATCCCACCGCTGCCGCTAATGTAACCGAGCTTCTGGGTTCGCCTAACTGAATATTTGATTACGATAAGAAACAATAAACGGAGACGAGTTATCAAACTCCCGCTTCCGCAGGTTCGTGGTAACTCTTTTTATTTTCTTCCGTCACACAGAACTACAAATCCCACTGCTGGGAAACAGTGCCTTACCTACGGTAACTCTGAAGGGACGTACTTCCGATTTAACTTGAAATTCCATGACAGGAGATTGTATGTTACATTAGTGAGACAGATGATAACCGTAGTCTGTTTGCAAAACTGGATGGCATACTGAGTCTTATGCAGCTTAATTTTACTTTTGGAGAAAACACTGGACTGTACTCTATGAACTGTACATTACTATTTGCAACTCATGTACACAATGATCAGAATATCAACTTGTGTAAAATACAGTCAGTTGTCTGAATATGACAATATGTAAACCTGCCCAAAAGCTTGTTTGCTGAGCTCCTCCATGATACAACTCAAGTGTTTTCTTATTTGTTTTCCTCTGCAAACACAAGACACCAAACATCTGAGTGTACAAAGTGCTTATTACACTGTGTGTGATTAGCGTCTGTATTAAAGGTCTGACATCTGTAAAGGTGAACATCCTAGTCCCGTGCCTCAGTTAGAGTCAGCAGAAAAAAATGATTTAATCAGCAATACTAACAGGACCTGAGTGGTTTTTCGATATGTGCTTGTTTCCTTCCTGCTCCATTTTCCCCTTCATGTTGTGGCTATGATTTCAGAAACATGGTGGAGGAACTACAGTACAACTCCCTGCATTGGCCTTGCAGTGGCAGTGCAGAATACTTTGGTTGCTTCATTACATTGATTGTATTAATTATTACATTGAAGGCTTTTACTTTGAAGAGACTTGCAGGGGAATCCATCTCTGTTGCAGCAGGTGCTCATCATCTTTTGTATCAATCTGATTAGATTTTTAAGCTTTAAATTCAGAGTTGGTAATCCTGCTCAGAAACACTTTTTGTTATACTGGGTGAAATGGTCTTTCCATCCTGACAGTAGTCAATACATCATGTATTCATAAAAAGGAAGGAAAAAAAGTCAGACCTCTGTGAGAGCTGCAGGTCTGTAAAAACTCTGACCAACTCCTGCCATTCGCACCGAAAGACAGGAATTGTTCATTCGCAACTTATAGAAAGAACGAATCGATGCCTTTGTGTCTCGTCTCTGTCCCTCCCCCTCACTGTCCCCACCTGGTCCCCACATGACCCACTCTGCACCGCTCACTCTAAACAAATATAGCTAACGGACTGCTAACTGCTGCTGTCCCAAAAAAAACAAACCAAAACAAATGAGGATTAAGTCTTGGAGGCATTGACGTTTGCAGTGTGGACTTTTTACACCACAGGAGTAGTTGGAGGTGAGTGGATTCATGCTTTTAGAAACGTGGTTTGTCAGCTGGTAACTATCACGCTAACGAGCTATCCACTCTGCTATTATTGTTAACTGCTCGTAAAACATCGCTGCACATGTTCCTGCACTCTGAAGGCGTGGTTTCGGGTGGTGTGTTTTTTTTTAAATGTCGCTTGCTTGAACTGTTTTTCCAACAATGCCAACCCTAGCTGTAATCACTTTTTTGTTTTAAGTATGTGCTTTGTGGCCCATAATGTAGATAGTTGTAACAATGCTGCACATCAGAGTTGATTTAGGAGAACTAACTGTAGGTATGTTGTGTATCTATTCACAGCCTGCATTACACCTTTTTCATTGGGCACTTTCTTTCTCCAGTATCTGGTTTAGCACCTTATCAATATAACATAAATTTTAGCATCAATTTTTAAGTGCATTGTTAATGCTACTGTTTGACAAACCTTATATATAAAAAGCCTACATAAAGGGTGCAACAATACATGGATTTGTATCGAACCAAATCGGGTGTGTACCGAATAGTGGGCATGATGTATCAAATATTAAACAATACAGAGTTTTTATTTATTGTATGAGGTCTGGGTTGAAAACTCAGATCTGTGTTCGACTACATTCAGATCTGGCATTTGGAACTTTGGTTTTCATGTTAAGGGCACTGTCCCTGATTTTATTCTAATTTCTCCAAGAAAAATGCTTTCGACATGGTATATTATGTGGTAAAGAGATAATTTTATCAAAATAAAGTGCTCATTGATATGCATATGCATGAATCCAGGCCTTTTTAGTTTAGGTTTCTAACGCTGTCGTGACGCTTTTCTCAGCCAATGGGGTTCATTCTACAGAAGTTCCGGTTTCCAATCAGCCACGAACAGCATTTCCTAGCGAGGAGTGCCCTCCCAGTGCGTCCACGGTAGATCTTGTTAACAGAACCTCATGGACAGAACCTCCGCTGGCTGTCACTGTAAATACAGCAAAAGGATCAAAACTGAGGAAGAGAAGAGAGACTTGAAATGCAGGAGGGACCAAAGAAGGAATAAAGTTCGTGGACATCTCAGTGGATTGTACTCAAAGAGTACAGCTGGACGGCCTCGGACAGAATGTGGACTGGAAACTGGCTGTAATCCGACTAAACTTCCTAGTAACATTTTATATGTCCCCGGCTGCTGGCTCTCTGGCGCTACCTCTGCTGGTCTGACTGCATCCTCCTCCATATACCATATATAACACATAATGATATTTACACCGTAATATCACCCCTGGGTGAAATTGAGCCTCCCCCAAACAGTCCCCTGAGTTGGAAAAGTGGGAAGAAGCATTTTCTAGCCGACCCAGTCATTCTCTGAATCTGGCAGCACTGACTTTAGCTTAGCTTAGCATAGATACTGTAATCTGGTGTACTCAACAAGCAAGATTTTGTCCAATTAAGTTTTGTGACCCGCACATTCTGATTGAGTACAAATGAGAAGCCGATTTCACATCAAAGGACTGACGAAGCGGCATGGTCCCAAGCCTCTTCTTTAAAGCTAGAAAGTGGGTGAAAGACAAACTAATAATAACCCCTGGTCTTCGAGCGTGCCCTATTTCGCTGCAAAATACTCCCTTTTCTTCGCTGCATCTGCCATTTTTATTGAGAATTCGAGTGAATCTGGTGTCAGCTTCAGTCCACGTTTAAAAAAAGAGAGAAAAGTTTGTCCAATTGACGAGTTTATCCCAACAGAACGCTACGCCCTTAGCGCTGTCATTAGCTGGAGACAACACGCAAATCTCCACCCAGAAATGTCCCCAATACACCAAAAAAAAAAAGGGAAAAGACGAAATACAGTGGGCTATATGCACTACTCCACCACTTCCTGAGCTTAAGCCAGCTCCTTTGTCCCCTGTCTTTCATGACTGAACAAACTGATTAATCCAGGTGTGTCTGACCATTGTCGTCATGGTTACTGAGGTCAGGCGCACCTAGATTAATCAAATCATCCAATAATGAAAGACAGGACGCAAAGGACCTGGCTTAAGTTAGGAAGTTGATGAGCTGTGCATAAAGCCCGTTAGGGGAGGGGGAGTTGCAAACAAAGTCACCACCACACAAAAGCAGAGGTCCAAAGGTGCGGATAAAGCCAGAGTTCACTGACACGAGCCTAGCGTTTATTTTCAGGGGGAAACTCTGGACTCTACCTTTAAGCAAGTATGCTCTCGAGTCATCTACAGAAGGGTTAGATTGGGCTTCCTGTCTTTTTTTCCTCAAATTCTTCCTAAAATCAAGCAATAAAAACAACCCACAGGGTTGTTTTTTTAACCCAGGATTTTTTAGGGTGTAGATACATTGCTGTATCCTTAGTGTAATTATTTTTGGCATCCAATTGAAAGGTGCATGACATGTTAATCTCATATTGTAAACTGACCTAAAAGTAAACAAACATGATCATAAACAGTAGAGGTTGTGAAGTACTCGGTACACTGGAACTACACATTAGTAAAAATGATATAGCCTAGTGTCACACATACTTAAAAAATGCTCCTGTTAACTACTGCTCTAAAGAAACTGAAACTGAGGATATGCAAGTTGAGAAGTGCATTTCTTACTTTAAATTGCAAAGTCGTCACTTTAAAGCAGAACTCAGTAACTTCAGCTCGGGGCTCCCCCTAGTGGCGTCCTTTCACTGTCGTGTTCAACCCCCCTTACACCCCCACAGCACACAGACGGCTTCTCTACCTGTCTTTCTTCTATTTTGATCCCTGATTATATTTCTAAGCGTTTACTAGCTTGTTGATGCTACTTTGCTGCGTTGGTAGCAGCACAGCATCTCCCTCTACTCAAAGCAAAGTCCTGTATTTTCTGAAACGGGACGTTTTACCCGCGATTTGCGGGTAAATATGCCGTGGATTATATTTTTCACTGGTGTTGGCGAGTAGCAGGTAAGAATACGAACTTTTATTTACTTTTTGCGGACGTGACAAGTGATTATTGAGCCTGAAGCAGTGATGCTTCACCCGGCGCCCAGGCAGCGCAAGCTACGTGAATCACTCTGGTCCAGCAAAGAGTTGGTTATGAGAGCCAGGAGCCGTGTTTAGGTGGTGTGAAGCTAAAGAAATGTTTTCTTCGAATTAGCGCTGGTAGTCTGGTTCAAATCAGAGCTGGAAGCAGCTCGGTAGATAGGGGACCTGAGTACCGTACAGCGGTTTCTGTTGTCGCAAGTTCTGCTCGGGTCGGCGCAGGCAAAGTTGTATTTAGCTGCTCGCAGGCCAGAGGCCCCGGCGGGAGGGGGGGAAACATTGAATCGCTCCGTAAACACTTTGTTTAGCCCCACGGGGATTCCGAAAAGCATTTATTGAGGTAAAAAAGTTACTGAGGTTCCCCTTTAAAATAAAAAGTGTCTTGTAAGTGTTAAATTTGGGATTTGACACTGAGGAACTCAAAGTGAATTAAACTCGAAGGATGTGCTTAAGGTAAAAATAACAATAATCCAAAAAGAATAATGGCTCCTCCTTTTAGCGTTCCATCTCATGCCATCAGGAACATGTGGGTAAACATTGTTCAGGGTTCCTTCTCATAAATCTGAGTGGCCGGTTCCGTTTGTACAGCTCCACAGTTGTCTGGGTTCAGTTCATTCAACAGCAAATTATTTTAGGGAATTCTCAGAGTTCTAACTTTCTGCCTAAGTCCCAAACTGGCATTATGGTTTCAAGACAGTGGCTTACATGGCGTAGCATGGCTGGACCAGTTACAACTTGCACATGGCTTTAGGCGAAGTTTTGCTGTTTATCCCAAATGTCAGAGAGTAAAATGATGAGAAGGATGCTCAGCTCTTTATGTTTACAAAACACAATTTCTTTCTCTGCCCCTCAGTTATAGAAACGTTGCAGTGGTGTGTTGTAATGCCCTCCGTCATCTGCCCTTTATTAGGAATGAAACCCAGTCTGTGGAGATTGGGCTTTTAATCCCTTGCTATGTTCTCTTCTCATATTCTTCCTGAAATCAATTGATTCCTGCACTGCTTCTCCATCATAATGCTTCGCTCTCTCCCCGACATCCTTGCACTCTTGATCTGCCCTTCATTAGAAATGCTGTCATAATAATTTACACTTTTGGATGGTCCACTCATGACTGGGATTTAAGCCAGGCTGCCCTGAAATGCCTTTGTGTTGTCTCTCTTTGAGTTTGTGTATGGACATGCAATGCAGACATGTGAAAGAGAAATACACTTTCTTTCAGTCATAAAGTTCCATGTGTCAAGACATCTTATAGACTAATTTCATGACAGTAACCTTTTGAAAAAAAGATTTAAGAAGTTTAACTTGTTTGGAAGTGTTGAAGGAGAAAGCCTCTTCTTTCTAAAAAAAAAAAAGAAAAAAAAAAGGACTTGCCAGCACAGCTTAGGTTTAAGCTGAGGTAAGACCTGTGGAACAATGTTCTTTGGACAGACCAGACCACCATAGCGGCGATGATAGAGTGAGAATTCTCAGCAGCATGTTTAGAGAAAACTGAACTCAGCATATCAATACAAACACTTTGTACTAGCTATCAAGCATGTAGTGCAAATGATTTGGGCTTGTTTTGGACTTGAGACCTCGCAGCCACTTAGTGGGCTATTAAGTATTCTTGAGTCAGATGTGGGGACATCTGTTTGACAGCTAACATTTGGTTGAAAAAATTGGCTCAAACAACTAAACAATGATCCCAAACACTCAAACTCGACAACAGAATAGTTGAAACAGAAAAGAATCAAAGTGTTGCACGGGTCCAGTCCTTAATCTGATTGAAATGATGTGGTGGGTAGGGATGGGTACGTTAAGGTTTTATCGATACTACTACTCTGGTCGGTACTCCCTATCGGTCCGGTACTTTTTCAGTACTCTTATCGGTACTTTTAAAAAAAAGATTAAAACAAAAAGAAAACCAAATTATGAACATTATTGGTTTATATAAAAACTAAAATTAAATAAAAACTACAAAAAAACTTTAAAAATAAAAAACTTTAAATAACTTACAAACTAACAACACGATGTTGTTTACTTTAAAGAGGCTGCACGCGGTTGCCCCATCACTTCCATTATATCGGACATACGCTGATCTGGAGTGGATCTAAATATCTTCCGAAGGAATTCAAGTTGCACCAAAACTGTCTGGGTGAGTAAATGAACATATTTCATGCTAGAAAATAGGTCCAGATTTAAAAAAACTGAAGTTCCCCTTTAATGCTTTCCAAACAAGTGCAAATTTCCATGTTCTGAAAAGATTGTGTGTGAACTTTAACACTTTTTCTGTTCCAAACAGTAATTTGTGTATTAAAAACACAGCAGATCCATGCAAATGTATTGGCTGCACACACTTGAATGACAGATAAGTCCAGGCAATCCTGCTGCTATCCACAGTCTTAACATGTAGCTGTGCTCACAGCTTGATTCCATTCTGCTTGAGAAGGTGTTTTTCTTTTACTGTTCTTCTTCCACAAACTTTCATACTCACACAACAAAATCAAGCATGGAGACACTGAGCCAGATGGTGTGTAATTGGTGTGAGAAGGAACTCCTTCCTCAACCATCTTAACTGAATCAAGCTCACTGCTGGAAAACTGCCCCTCTCATCACATTGTAACCAAACCACAGACTGCACACACATGCCCATATAAATATACTCTTATTCAATGCGAACACAAAGAGCACAAATATTGTCCTGGTGTCTCCTCTACTGGATTCCATTTATTTATAAGACACAAACCATATGACCACAAGCTCTTCGGTGGATGTGCTCAGATTTTAAAAGGATTGTCTTTGCGGTGTACATTGTGTTGATAAAAACAGACCCCAACAATCATACCAGTTACCATTATATTGAGCTGTTGGTGAAGATTCTCGGTTATCCAGGTCATGGTGATCCTAAGAGAACTAAACAGAAGACAACTGAACTTTGTGTGTTGGTTCTTGAAGACATTTCACTTCTCATTATTGCTGACTGAATCTCCCCAACAGCTAGTTAACACTGAAGCAGCCTTCCAGGGAAGAAGTGAGACATCTTCAGAAACAACACACATACAAAACACTGTGGATTGCATTTTGGCCACATAAATAAGTGTAAAATGGAGCTGCTTATTTTATGTTTTCCACATCATCTTGTGTTGCAGCTCATTACAGTGATAAACCAGCTCAAGGTAAACCTTTCTATAATATTTTTTAATTGTACAGTACTTACTCTACTTAAAAAGCTCTCTTGAGCTAAGCATTCAAAACACCTACATCTAATCTCCCTATTATCTCTGAAATTCTTGAAACAGCCATGGAAAATCAGTGAACCAGAAGGATTTATAGAGTTTCTGTAAGGATTTAAAGACATATTCCAGAAAGATGGCAACAATCTTTTCTTACTGTACTGCAGTGATACTTGATCTGCTACATGTCAATTCTGCATTTCATATGAATAATAATTGCACTTTATCACAAATATCTGTTGAAGATAGGGTATTGGGCTGGTTTAAGTTATATTGATCTGTAAAAACACCTAATAACTGAAATTCTAACTGAAATTCTAAATCTGATAGTCTTGGAAACTATCAGAAATTTCATAAATTAGGAGGATAAAGTGGTTTATGGTGGATTAGGTTCATTGTTGTGACAAACACCTATACACCCAAAATAAAGTTCTCTTGTTGAGACAATGCCAAATTCTGATTTCATATACAAGTACTACCCAAAAATTTTGAATATCCTGAAAAAGTTCATGTATTTCTGTAATTCAACTTAAAAGGTGCAATTTACATATTGTTTAGATAAATGATATGTGAATCAATATATTTCAAGCTTTTGTCTGTTTGGATGTTGCTGATTAGGACTTGCAGCTTAAGAAAACCTCAAATTCAAAAACTCAAAAAATTAGAATACTGTGAAAAGCTCCAGTATTGTAGGCTCAGAGTGTCACATTCTAATCAGGTAAGTAATCCAAAACACCTCCATAAGTGCCCTGAGTCTTTAAAAAAGTCCCTGTCTTGGTTTAGAAGAATTCTCAATCATGGGGAAGACTGCTGATCTGACAGTTGTGCAGAAAACCATCATTGACTCCCTGCACAAGGTGGGAAAGACACAAAAAGTGATAGCAAAAGAAGCTGGATGTTCTCTGAGTGCTGTCTCAAAGCACATTAATGGACATTTAAGTGGAAGGAAGAAGTGTGGAAGAAAACGGTGTACAAGCTGGAGGGCTGAGCAGCCTGGAGAAGATGGTCACTGTTAAGTTTCCCAGTCTGTGATGACCTGGGGATCCATGTCAGCTGCTGGCATGGTTTTGTGTTCAGACCAGTACTCTTCAATTAATATGCTTCTAATTGGAAATATTATAACATCACATAAACTTCCATTGCTGTGCAGATGACACTCAGATGTACTTATTTAAAGTTATACCGTGTAACTTTTGGCCACTATGGGCACTAAACCTGTAACTTGCACAGGCGCCACAACTGTCTCAAAATTAAACAGTCTCAGTCTGTGTTTTGGAAAAGTGTTGCAGACCACTGATATTTAAGTCATCAAGCCATTAATCAGAGCGCTCCAGGTGACATGATTCAATGAGAGACGGGCCCACTCCTGAGTTACAATGCCTAGTTTTTGAGAATGGTAGCCCCATCGGGGCAACGACATGCGTCAAGTGCTCTATATTGACCGCAGAAATCAGCTATAGTTACTTATATTAATGATAATGTTAGAATATAATGTATCATAATATTTGGCTAACATTGGGTTCAAAAGTTACACGGTATCACTTTAAGAAACCAAATAAGGATAGTGTGTAAATGTGAAGACGTTTCAGATAAAACTGATGTTTACTTTTACTTTTCTGCTGAAAAGCTGAGGATGTGCTGCTTTCTCCCCTCCCACTCAGCTTCACACACACGCTCGTTCACACACCACACCAACGGGCGCTACTGGACCTTCGCATATTTATGGTGCGTTCAAGTACTAGTAAAAAGCTGGGTCATTTGGATTTTAATCAGATTTTTTTTTTTCAAAAAAAGGTGGTTAAACAGTAAATTCATACCCGGGGCTAGACTCAATGCATCCGGGGCTGAAGCCCCGGGAAAATCGGCTGGCGACGCCACTGCTGAGAATCTTATTATGTAGAGCTTTCCATGTTTATAAAGCTGTTGTTGACAAATCTTTTTGTTGCAGGCAGCTCTGCAAGTAAATTCAGAAATAGATATTTCTGGGATTCAGCCAAACCCCTAATCGTAACAAGAACTTCTTACACCCAGCAGATCAGACAAAAATGTCTGGTTCAGGAGTGGATTGATGAAATCCCTTTGGTCAGTTTGGTACAAAGGCGTATTTTCTAGTACTGTCAGAATAAGAAAATGCCCTAACCCTCTCTGTTATATTCAGTAAACATAGACAGAATAAATCCAGGGGCATGTGGTCATGTCCCAAAGGGCTAAAATTCAGTAAACAAAATGGAAACGTAAGAGGATTTCCAATCAATGCTGGTGTTATCATCTTGAGTCTTACCACTTCTAGCACAACAGAATTTCACTCAGAACCTCATGTTGGATAAATCAACGTGAAGTTATAAGCAGTGTGGAGCACACACACATCCTGGAAACAGCAAAACCAACTACCAGGACATAAGCCCTGATGGAAACACAAGCAAATGGTCCGTACAACAGAAATAACATCAGCATTAAAAGCAACGTCTACAACAGACCTTTTAATAAAGCATTACAGCTTTGAGTCCTGGTTTTAGGGAACAAAGAATTCATCCCTGGCTCTGTACTGTGTCACATTGTAAGAAAAAGACCATTTTAAATTTTAATCACTGCATAATCTTTGGGTCAAATTAACTGATTTGAACCTAAACAGTCAAAAGCAACCTAAATGTATTTTTGTGTTCGTTTTGGGCCCTAAAAGGCACAAAAATCAAAATATTAACACATTCGAACATATAAATTTTTATACATTGGAGCTGTTCTGGGTAAAATTATCTTGATACAACCTACACATAGCATACAGTGTTGGATCAGTGCATCATTGTGCGCCAAGACACAACCCAGCATCCCAGAACAGAGCTGAGGAAAATTACATGTACAGCATAAGGTGCAGCCAATTCATTTGCTTACAGAAAAAAACCCTGCAAACTCTATGTCAGATTGTAGCTGTCCCTCAAAAAAAAAATGGAGTAACACCAATACAGTGTTAACTTGTTTTTGGCTCATTTCTGTGAATCAATGAAAAAAGCAGGACATTAACTGCAGGAACAGAAAATATCAGTGTAAGTTATCTTAATTTTCTTCATTATAGTTGGATATTTTTATTGGACAGCTCTTGCATGGCTACTGAACAAATGAGGAATTATGTCCAGCTGTTTTTACTTTGGTCCTTGCAGAACAGGTATGTTGGCATTCCTGAGCATCTGTGTTGACTTAAAATTTTGTTAAATTCAGGCACATACATTAATCACCATTGATAGCTGGATAGCTGGGGGGGGGGGAGGAGACACCTCCTTTACAACAGTTGCTCAGTTAGGACGCTGTATTAGACTTTAAGGCTAAAAGCAGAGTTCAAACAGACAATTGTCTAATATCAGACATGGGGAGTCATGGACGGCTTCAGCTCTCTTACACACCGAAAGAGATGTGCAGAATAATTTTTTGAGAGCGAAGGACACCTGCTAATGATAAAATAAGCTCCCCCAGTAAAACACTGGGGCAACACTTGGGATAGTCAGTGTTACAAAGACCACCTGTGGACTGCCCTGAATGCTCTACTTCTTGATAATGTTATGAAAATACACTCATGGATTGATTCCAACCAAATTGAATCAGTCACACTGAAGCAAAACCTCATGAAAATGTCTGGAATCTGCTGAAACATACTTTTCTCATCTCTACCCACAGTGTTGTGGGTAGTTTGGGGAGAAAAAACACATTACTTGCTTTCTTCACCTAGAACTGCCTTTAAATTGCATTATAGATGTCTAAGAAGTAGAAGTGAAGAAAAAAAAAAAAGTGGGCGGCAAATTGGTTCTGTAATCAGTACCTGTTGTTCAGGGTTTAGTTATGCCTGAGGCTATGTCTGCACTGTGATCACTAACTTAATGCATGTGAGACTTGGGAAAATGTACTTTAGCTCACTGTCTGAGTTGGCTTACACATTCATTTCAACCCAGATCTATGAGCTGCACAGTGAGAGGGTCACTGAGATCTGTACAGTACAGACTGCACAAGAAGCTGTCTGAGACTCTGCAATCTAAAATAATTCCTTTTCCATCAAAAGAGATTTGTCCCACTGGTTTGATGATTGTAGTTGCCCATTTTAAGCTCGTCCAATAAATCAAAGCAATGAATTCTCTTTTTCAATTTACCTTTGACAAAGAACAAGAAAATGAATGGTGGCCCTTTTCAGACTGGCGCTGGAAAGCGGTAATAGTGCAGACTTTGCCCTGTATAGCGCTTGCATTCAGACATGCTTTCCGCTCTTTTACCTCAGAGATGTAGCGGACATGTACCGGCTGGTCCCCATGTCATAAGAACGGAAATGCTGCTGCACGTCGTTTTGGCTGAACACATATGAAAATGTTCCGGACAAGGCTGAAGGGAGAGCGTAGCTGTGCTGACTTTTCCTCAACATTTCCTGATGTCTGAAAGCACCCGGGACACGATAAGTCCGCAAGAAGTGGCATGTTTGAAAAGACAAGCCCTTTTAAAGATGGACTTTACCGCTCATGTACCACAATGCAAGTCTGAAAGCGGCTAGGGCTGCAAAAGCTGCTAAACTTGTATATTCACACTCATTGGCCACTTTATTAGGTCCACCGACAGATGCAGGCATGAAAAAGTTCCGCCTTTTTCTGCCAGAAGTGGTGCAGTAATAGTGCACTATTACAGTTGCTGCACTGAACGAATCGTTCACTGGCTGAACGATTTGTCCCGCGAATACATCATCATGCACAGTGTCCAAACTTGGCAGGTGGCAACGTCCTTGTTCCGGGCGTTCGTTTGTGATCGTTTCCCCTGGGCACACAGGTGTTTCTCTGTGCGATTGAATAAGCAGACAAGTTGCTGGTAAGTGGCTGGGTGGCTGGCAGTCGGCAGAAAGGGGAACTTTTTCATGCCCACATCTGTAGCACCAGGCTGGACCATTTTTGCCTTCAGAACTGTGGTGATTCTTGGTGTCATACTGTAGATTCAACAAGGTATTGGAAATGTTCCTCATAGGTTTTGCTCCATATTGACATGATAGCATCACACAGTTGCTGCAGATTGTTGGTCAGCTACACATCCATGATGAGAATCTCTGGTTCCACCACATCTCAAAGCTGGTTTGCTGGGTGGAGGTCTGAGGCCAATTATAGTCAACTTTTGAGATTTATGAAAAACAAACTTTTTTTTTCCCTCTTTTCCTTTTTTTCCCCTTTTATCTTGTCCTGACCAGCATCGTAGCAGAATGGCGATCTGGCTGCTTTGTTGTGTTGAAAAGATTTGCTTTGCAAAGGGGAACTTTATGAATATGAGGTTCCTCTTGAGTTTATTCATTTTATTTCTTTAATTATTTGTTTTTAACTGCATTTTATATCATAAAAATAAAAAAACAAACTTGCCAGGAAAATGTCACTAAATCTATAACAATTCTAACTCGTGTACGCCCACAATCTGGAGAAACATGAAACTGACATCAACAGAAGAAAAATAAAAGCAAAGAAATTATCTGAACAGTTCAAAATCAGACATCTTATCAGATATTAACTTTTACATCAGGTTATATTTTATAGTCTAATAATGCTTTTTGCAAAAATGAATAAGTGTATTTGATATTAGTAGGGGGAGACTGGGGTTAGTTGTCACACTTTTGATATTCTTACAGTATATTTCTTGGAATCAATACATCATATAAAATAGAAATGTGTACCAGATGAAAGATCAAAGTCTCAGGTATATAATTTTGTATTAATGTTATTTTCCTATCTTTTGTTAGTGCAGCCATGCTTGCGGGAAGGTGTTTTAACTAGGGGGGGACTGCGTTGCGGGGGATCTGCTGGTCTGTGGGATGCCTGGCCTGCTGCGTCCGGGGGGGGGGGGATGGGGGGGTGGTGGGGGGGGCGGTTGGGGGCTTGGAACTCGCGGCTCCTTCCCCGGCCCGAGCCACCACTCAGGAGGCCGAGGGCAGGGCAAGAGAGAGGGGGTAGTGAGAATAATGAATGAGAGTGTGAAAGAGGAAATGTGGGAGGGAGGAACTTGGGCTGGAAGAGGGAGGAGATGTGGGTAAGTGGTGGAGGAAAGGGGGATGGAGGAAGGAGTGGCAGCTCGTGAGTGTCTAGTAGGGATGGTCGTGGGGGCTGGAGGAAGGAAGGGCGGGAGGGAGAGGTCAGAGGGATGGGCGGGGGCTGGACATGTAAGGGGGGGACTGTATGGGGTATTGGGGGTATAGGGAGGTGGGGGCGTAGTGTGGGGGGGTGGGGGAGGGGGTTGGTGCAGTTATGTGGGGGGAGTGCATGTGTGTGTTAGAGGGTATGAGGAGGTGGGGGTAGGTGTGGACGGTAGAGGGAGGAGAGTGTTGGGGGTGGAGAGAGGAGTGAGTGTGGGTATGTAGGTCGGAGAGCGGGTGGGTGGGTGTATGCGTGTGTGGGGGGTACACAGAGGTGTTGGGTAGGGCTGGGCGGTGTGGGCGGAGGTTCGTATCTCGGTATTCGTGCCGGGCATCTTGGTGTCGGTGCGGTGCGGTGTGGCTGCGGGTTGGTTGGGGGCCGGGCGCTTTGGTGGGGGGTGCGGTTTTGTTTGTGGCTTCCGGGGCTTTTTGTGCGGGGCGGGCGCAGGGGGATCTGTATCTTGTATGTGGTTGCTCTTGCGGTATTGATGTCTTGGGTGCCTGTGTCTCGATGTGGGGGCGGTGACGGTATATCTTTCAGCCCTAGTGTTGGGGTAGGTGTGTGGGGAGTGTGTGTGTGAGCGTGGTGGCGGGGTAGGGGGTGGTAGAGGTGGTGGCGCCCTGGTGTCAGGTGTATGGGGCAGGGACTTTGGGGTGGGGGCTGGCCTGCCCTGGGGGCGTCGTCTGGGGGGTCCGGTCCTCCTGGGTTTCGGTTGGGCCGCCCGGGTCCGGGGGGGTGGCTGCTCCTGGGCGCTTGGGCCCTGGGCCCGGCGCTGTCTCCGCTCCGGGGGGACGCCCCGCGCCCGGTGGGGTCGGCAGCTGCTGGTCTTGGTCCGCTGGGGCCTGGGCCTCCAGACTGCGGGGGCTCCGGCTGGGGCCGCCTTTTGCCGCCCTTCGGGGGATGCATGTCCGCTCTTTGGGGGGGGGGGGGTAGCTGGGATCTGGGCCTCTGGGTGGCTGCTGGGGGCCTGGGTCGCGAGCCTTGCGGGCTTCCTCCTCCTTGCAGAGACGAGGCTGCATCTGCATGACTGTATCACCACGGAGCACCTTTATTATGCATGTTGACACTGTGACACTGCTTCCCATTGCGATGACTAGGTTGTACCTCTTCTCTACTTCCCATTCGCTGACTAGGTTGTACCTCTTCTCTACTTCCCATTGCGCTGACTAGGTTGTACCTCTTCTCTGCGTAGTTCTGCGTGTGTTTGTATGATCTGAGGATATTTAAGCCACCTGCAGGTCCTCCTGTAGGGGATTGCTTGTTTTGTTTTCCAACAGAGACCTTGGTTGTTTAGGGATCGCGGTACAGATGTACCAGTGAACTGTGTAAGTGGATTCATGTTTTCTCTTCTCTCTCTCTTCCTCTTCCTTACTCCTCTCTCTCTGTTTCACTTTCTATCATTACCTCTGTTAACTTTCATTTCTCCCTTGTCAGGCCCAGCAGTATGAAATGGAATGGTGTAATAGACAAATGTTTAAATAAAGAAAAAAATTAATAAACATGATATCAATGGAGCCTATGTTCATAAAGCCCGCTTGATAAAGCAAAACTGTTCAACAGAATAAAGCAATCAGATTTCCATTCTGCTTGCTTCGATGCTACAGGACAAGTAGAAAAAAAAAAAAAAAAAAAAAAAAAAAAACTAGGGGGGACTGCCAACTGAATGAATGAGTGACATAATTTTTTTCCCAATGCACATCGCCACTACGTCTACACTACATATGTAAATAATAATAATAATAATAATAATAATAATAATAATACAAATCTACTTCTCCACTAAGCGGTTAATGTTATACGGGGACGTCTGAATGAAAAACCGGAGGGTTATGGCAGAATTTGAGGTGCTGGCACCGGTGCAATGAGACATCCAATGCTTGTCAGTGTTCACATGGTTTTGATCTGATTGTTTGTCACACAATATCTGAATGTGATGCAGCCACTTGCACATTGATTTTAGACCACCAAAGTGGTTGAAACTTAATCTTAGGTGGGGGTGTAATGACAGTGTGTGTGCTCTCTGTGCTCCGTCCTTGAGTCTACACTGTGGTTTTTGCTCACCAAAGAGTATCTGTACTGTGACGACACTGGAAGATGTGACTCTTTTGTCAGAGCTGTTCTCATGTTCTCTCCTTAAAAGTCAAATAATGTGATTCTCCTCATTCATGTGTGTAAATGATATCTCTTTAGAACAATAAGGGGTTTCCTTTGTGTAGACAGCTTGGCTCTCTGCATGATAGATTGACTTCCTGGCTCGGACTAAAACTTATTAAATGCAGCCATCCTTTGATGCGCCAGATCTATTTTGAAGAATTCTTACCACATGGGACATACACAGTTGTGTCTGCAAATTTGACATCAATCAGGCCATTTACATGACACTATAAATAAAAAAAAAATAATAATTGTATTAGCCAGTGCACTGTAACAACAAGTCAATGCATCTACATTTTTCAGAGAATGAATAATAACAGAAAAAAACTTTTCTTTCACTCATGGTTACATGGTTTAAAATTCACTGACTGGGACAATCACCCAATTGAGAAATTCCATGTTGAATTCTGTAGAAACATATAACGCCTACAAAGACACATCCCAAATAACACCTGCCGAGCAGAACTGGGTCAGTATCCCCTACAAATTACAATAGAAAAAAGAGCCATCAAATTCTACAACCAACTAAAAACAAGTGACCCCCAGAGCTTCCACTACAAACCATTAAAATCCCAAGAGATAAACTTGGAGAAAAGTCCCCTCAGTCAGCTCGCACTGACTCTCAGCTCCCTGACCTCAACACCAGACCCTCAGAACAGACCCCAAACCATCCGGCCCAACCAGATCACAAACACACAGAGAGAAATACATCACCCACTGGAAGGACGGCACAAAGGAGCAGAGCAGAATGGACTGTTATTCAGCGTTAAACAGGCCGTACACAGTGGCAGATTATCTGACCGCACACTCAGAAAGACTCTGACCAGATACAGACTGAGCGGACACAGTCTGGCTCTGGAAACTGGCCGACACAGACAGACCTGGACTCCCAGGGAGGACAGACTCCACTTGCTCTGCTCACAGGGACAGATAGAGACAGAGCAACATTTCCTTCTCCGCTGTGATAAATATAAAGAAATTAGACAAATGTACTTCCCCAGATTTAAAAACCACTGTACAAAATTTCAGTTTCTCCCAGATGAGGAGAAATTAAAATATATCTCAAACCAAAGTGCTGCAGACCAGCAGCTGAGTATGTGTCCTCCTGCCACAGACTGAGGGATGACCACGGAAACACCTCATAACTCTATAACCCTGTAAATATGTATGTTGTGATCAAAACAATCTGTTTTTGAATGTTTGTATGACATTGTTTGATATTGCATATTTGTTTGACATCATATATGTGTATATTGTTTTATTGTTGTATGCTTTGGCAATATACTGTAAGCACTGTCTTGTCATGCCAATAAAGCTATTGAAATTGAAAATGAAAAAAAAATTGTTACTGGTTGGGTGAAGCATTTTTTGAGTGAAAGAAAAGTTACGTTATCACTGCAGCATACAAGTAATCATGTTTTAATGTTGCAGGGTCATTTGTTTGGGTAGGTGAAGGCTTGCATCTTTTTACGTATAAAACTGATTTTACTGGACTTGTGTAAAGCACTTTGTGCTACTTTTTGTATGAAGAGCGCTATATAAATATAGTTGATTTGATTTTAATTTGATTCATCAGTCATGTTCTCTAAACAGTGGCCAAATAAATAACCAATTCTGCCAGGGTATGTAGACTTATGAGCACACTGTCCACCACAGACAATTAAGACGCACTGTATAGAGCAGGGCACTCAATTTCCACAATCCACAGGTTTTCTATGTCTTCATGCTCCAACACAAGCAATATCATTCTGCAGAGGTTGATCAACAACTGGATCTATTAATCTATTAATTTAAGTCAGGTGTGCTAGAGCAGGGAGAGATGGAAAATCTGCTGGATTGCGGCCCTTAGGGCCAAATTGAGTATAGTATCCCTGGTATAGAGTGATGGCTGCCAAAGGCTGGTAAGTTGTGAGTCCCAGTGTAACAGAACTTTTCCCAACAGGCTGTGAAGTTACTCCCTGCCTAACTAAAGCAGAGCTGGAAATGGTCACTATCCAGGAGCAGCTCCTGAATGGTCTACACTGTCCAAACTCCTGTCTTGCGATGAGGATCTTACAAATCCAGTTTCTTCTAAGTGCTGCTTGACTCCTGCTCCTCAACAAAAGAAATGTCAGGGGTTTCAAGTTAATACGGTTCACCCTTCAGTCAAGTCTGCAACATAAAGCTATGTCTTAGATATCCTTTGAGTCACCTCTCAACT
This sequence comes from Atherinomorus stipes, assembly GCA_023101725.1. Classification (NCBI taxonomy): domain Eukaryota; kingdom Metazoa; phylum Chordata; class Actinopteri; order Atheriniformes; family Atherinidae; genus Atherinomorus; species Atherinomorus stipes. The sequence continues at coordinate 156,237 of JALJCO010014268.1, read as the reverse complement.
GGCACTGGACTCATGTAAGATTTGCACACATTGACCATCCTCTTTGCCTTAGCCACAGGGCCAGTGTATATCCTACGTGAAAGCACGGTGAATAACGACAGAATGTCTATAAAATAGCAGTGTTGGACATTCTTTGGTTAGGAACTCAATTACCCTCTCATTCATGTATACTGGGACAAAGTTAGGGGTCTAGTTAAAATGCACAGCTCAAACTCATCTGTTGCACAGCCGGTCAGATCGTTGTCTCAGAGCACTGACTGTCTTGCTTTGTGTTGTGCAAACATTCAGGAAGGATCATGCTGACCAGGACACACTACATTTAACTGGTTTTATTAATCTGAATGGTAGCTGTCATGTTTCAACAGGGGGCCTTGTGCTTGTTAACATATCACAAAATGCATGTTGGTGGATCACAACTGGGCAACAGTCAGCATTAAAAATCTACCTGAGCTGCATTCAAGAGCAATAAAGAAATCACATTTCAGAATATTACTGTCTGCACCCGATTTTGTGTTATTTATTCATTTTTAAATAATCACCAAGATTATGATTGTATGAATACGTTTTACAGGTACATAACATAATTCAATCTGTTGATTACACAACAAGCATTTGCTTGTGGGCAACATGGAAGGGAGTTAAAGGATAAGTTTCTTTTTTTTCAACCTGGACCTTATTTCTAGGAGTATATACGTGCATTTACTCATCAGTAAAGTTTCTGCATCATTTTGAGTCCTTCGGAAGTTATTACGTTGAGTCGCCCTACGGTGTACATCCGGTAAAATGGGAGAGACGGGGCAGCCACTACATAAGACATTATCTGCAGTAAAACTCCTTGATTTTTGCAAATACTTTAAGTAGAATGAACAAACGAACGAGACTATTTTCCTGTGAGTCCAGATTTAGCTTTCCATTAGTTATGAGAGTGTTCTACACACTTTTCGGGGCCGTGTGTTTACGATGCGTGCTTCCGTAGTACAGCTGAGAAGAACAGCTTGCCACCCAGACAACAACAATAACACAATTTGCGAAACTCTAAACTCACAGGACAATAGTACTCATTTGTTCGTTCATTCTAGTTAAGGAATTGATGAAATCAAGGAGTTTTACTACAGATTATGTCGTATATAGTGGCTGCCCTGTCTCTCCCATTTTACTGGATGACTCAACGTAATATCTTCCGAAGGACTCAAAGTGATGCAGAAACTTTACCAGTGAGTAAATGCACGTATATACTCCTAGAAATAAGGTCCAGGTTGAAAAAACAGAACATCATCCTTTAAAGAATCGCCAGTCATTGAGTCAGTCCCTAAAGCAAATACATCTTTAATAGGTGATTGGATTCCTCCTAATTTTATGCAATACTGATGTTACTTTGTATGTCAACTGAAACTAATACCCATCCAATACTGCACCAAAGGCACATGGTCATTTACTGTTCGAACCACATTTACTTTATAAACATTAGCTGAATGGTAATCCCAGATATTCTCACTCTTTGCACTATTTTCAACCAAATAAGGTTTTGAAATGGCTGTATTTTTTTCATCAATCACTGGGAACAAAACTAATTATGATTGTGTGGAGTTTTCTTATTTTTCAGACGGTGTATTTTTACATTGGCTGCTGATAAACCACAGCTAAACTCCCCTGCGTTTATATTACAGCATCCTTCCTCCATTTAATTTTGGGCGGATTTATCCAGGTGTGTATAACATGTCATGACATGTCATATCTGCGCATGCGTTCTCTGCCGGATCTTTATTTGTACAGATATCGCTGTTTTGACTGGTGAAGCTGAGCTGGTGAGCTTCATCATTAGTATCAAAAACTGTGTTGTTTACCTGAATATGCTCATGTATATGAGTTACACAGTAGATAACGTGTTATTGTGGGTTTATGTTCTTTTGTGTCAGTTGATACCTGGTGAACAGCACTGCTACTGTACGGGTACGGCTGAGCACAACGTGCGTAAAATGTGTGAATGCATGTACGAATTAAACTGATATAAGACAGTAATCGGATGTCCGAGTTTAAGTGAAACACTATTTCATCAGTCAAGCACATCCTTTATGGTGAGAGTTATTGGCAAAATGGTAGTTTGCTTAATAAAACTGTACAATGATGCAACAAACCATCAGGAACATTGGTTTTGTGCAAAGATTTAGTGCTTTTGTTTGCCCTTTAAAATTTCAAGAGAAGCATAATCAAGACAAAAATGGAAATGCTGCATCTTCAGTGACGGTGGTAGAGATACAACTGTGTTCAATAACAATAATAACTAGAAAAGCACTCAGAGAGCTCAGACCTCTGCCAGGCAGCTCACTGCTGCTCATAAGTTTCATTTCTGCATCCTGACATCATGTGCTCATACCCGCTGCTGCACACTTTTGCCACAAGGGGGCACACACGCCTCATTAACAGCCTTTCCAACAAGGCCAATCTTACAATGATAAAGAGTCCTTCAAAACATTCCTGGATCCAGAAGGTGATCCGGATCACCACCAAACTTGAATGGGTTCGTCCTCGGGCTGAGACCCACGGCTGGTGAACATTTCAGGTCAATCCATCCAGTACTTTTTCTGTAAAGCTGCTGACAGACAGACAGACGGACGGGGAAACCAACGCTACCATAACATTACTTCCTTGGCGGAGGTAATAAAAAACCTATGCAGTCACTTTATTATGCAGCAGGAGAAATGAATGATGTCATGAATGCGAGCTGCACCATCGCTCTCCCTTTTTCATAGCAGGCTGCTTTTGAACACCACTAACATAAATTCAACCTAATAAGCTGTCACACTAATGCTTAACATTTGTCTGTTAATGAAAAAAAAAAGTTTGTGAATGTGTTTAAGTTTTCAGTGTTTGGATATTTATTAATAGATTCCAACTGCAAGCACATTTCTTTCTTTCTTTCTTGCTTTCTGTACTAAACAATGCCAGGTGTACTAAGAAATGCATTTTGTTTGTATTAAAGAAAACCTTACTCTCCATCAGAAAAAAACAAAACAAAACAAAAAAAAAAACAACTGAAATGAACTCATTGCACTGGAATGGCCATGTGGTCAAACTGTTCTCAGTATGGCACACTTGCCAAATTTTTCTTTAAATTTATCGTCTTGGCTTGGCAACTTTTTCTTTTTTTTCCCCAAAGTGGCAAGAAACTAACTAATTTTTTTTGTTTGGTTTTTTATAAGGGGGGGGGGGGGGGGGGGGTCCTGGAAGAGGGGAGCATGTAGCTGTCTAATATAGGTATTGTGTAGGGCTTGAAAACACACTTGTAAATGCTATAGCATTTTGTTGTATCGGACATATGACGCAAACCTTTAGCTTTGGTTACTCTTGGTATTTGGTGCAATTCTTGTTAATCAGTAGATGTTTTCTGCTATCAAAAAGACCAATTTAAAAGTAAAGAAAGATTTCCTTTTTTTGGCAGAGTAAACAAATTTTTTAAAAGGCCTCCTTCCACTGAAAACCCGTTTAACTTGCTCCTTCTGAAATACGGAGGGTTTCCCCTTGTTTACTTACACATGCTGACTTGCTAGCGTTGCGTTCCCTCCAGTCGGCTGTGCTTCCTCATCACAGAAACAATACGAAGAAAATAGCGAATCGGGAACAGCCTCGCACTTCTACGTCACATTGCAAATAGCGTATCCCACGTGGGGTTTCTATCTGTCCATTGGAAGGCAGGTAACCCTCCACTACACACTAGAAGTGAAGACGGCACGACTGTAGCTTCGGAGTTGAGAAGCTAATTAGCTAACTGTTTGCTAGCATGGCGGAACAAACTTGTTTGTCGGCTCTATTTCCTGTCTGTAATGAAATAAGAGCGAGGGCGGAGCTTCCTTCATACGCTGATGGGATACAGCCAATCAGACGGAAATTCATGAGAAGGACCCGGAAAAGCCTGCCATTGGACCACAAGCCTCTCTTCTAGTATACAAATACAGCAAACAATAAACAGAAACGATGCAGAATGCATTCAATAATAATGGAGAACACAGAAATATTAATGAAATGACCATGGAAGTACAACTTTAATGGTTAAGACTGCCCACTGTGGCTATTACTGTTCTTCACTCAATATTCTTGCTGTTGTTTGTGTTGTTGGTTTTCTTTTTTAAAAAAATGAAATAAGTCATCCTCAGCCCCTCTTGAAATAACTCTCAGCCAATCAACATTTGATCAACATTTAGCATCATCTCTGATCTACCATGGTAGATGATTTTTGTGTAGTCCAGCAGAACTAATAAAACCATTAATGAAACTACTTCTTGGCAAATGTATGTTAAGATAAATGACAAACTTGGGCACTTTTTTCCCCCTGATATTTCTCCTTCAAAAATCAAAACTGTCAGAGAAAAAGAACCATGATGTTTAAATGCGGCCGCAGGTTAATATAGTCTTAGCTCGGGGGTTTAGCTCTTTAGTTGTATTTTTTTTATTGCATTACAATAAAAAAAAACTTCTAGGACAGTTGCAAGCATGGACGAGTGACATATGCATAAATTACGATTGTCCTGTACATGTAATGTACTGGACAAATAAACTTGCTTGCTGATGCTTGCTGATGGTTTCTATGGTCGAGGTTGTTTCTGCGTATGCTTGAACAAACGTGGGGGGGTTACATGACGTAATGAGTTTTAGGGATGACTTAAAAAATGGTGGCAGCAAAACAAAACAGGACTACGGCATAAACTTTTTTTGTTTGAATCTTTTTGTTGAAGGAGCTAAGGATTACTGATTATCTCAATGGTCAAAAGATTCATGATAAAAATTAGCAAACCCTTTTTATCTGAACTAGTTGACATTGTTCATGTCAGTAGCAGCGCAATCGTACTGTAAATCATCATGAAATACAACTGACCGGATCACTTTGTCATTCATGGAAACAATCTCAGATCAGACTGATTTCAATGGGATGGATAGAGTATTTGTCCATGTAAATGTAGGCCCACAAAAAATAATGAAAAATTATATGGATTCAAATTAAAAATACTTATATACATTTTAAAATCTGGATATCTCCATAGAAATAAATCTTAAATGCCAGTCAAATATGAATTTAACTTCCATGACATAAATATCCTAACAGATTTCTTTGAAAAGATGTCTCTTATTTCCTTCCTAACTCCCCTCCCTTCCCTCCACTGTGTCCTCCTCTTTCTTCTTTTTCCTCCCCCCGTCTTTGTGCCCTCCTCTGTCCCCGTCACTGCCGCTATGCTACTTACTGCATTCATTTGAACTTGTTAACCATCACAAGCTAGGCTATTTGCTTCACTGGCGCGCTGACAACCCTGCAGGGACAATTTCTCTAGCCAAAACTATACTAATTTTTTCAATTAGCTCACAAAGTATTTTGGACACTTTCACTGTCTACATGCTGGGCACCACAGTTTAAAAGTTCATGCTCAGATAATTTCATAGAAGGAAAACAAAGAACAAGAAACTTTTGTTTGCCCTCGACAGTCATAAAAGGAGATATGGTGAAAAGGACACCAATGTTCTTCCTCGTCATCTGAAAACAATAAGACAACAAGAGACAGGGAATTAAAAGACTAAAGCTGTCTAATCTGGAACATCAGAGGAATGTCGGGGAGATGCCATAGCTCTCTTTTATTCCAGATGTGTGCTATTAGGTCCACGGGCCCGATCCCTGAGCCAGACTGGTGGATCAGATTTCTTCCTCTACTAATGCCACCGGACATATGATCTGACAATGATAATGATAATTACTCCAGATGACATGCCTTCCATGGTGGAAGAAGCTGAAAACACTCAGGCATGCACACATGCCCACAGACACTGACAGTCGAGAGAATATTTGTAGCTTTAAACAGATGTTATTATGGCAAGGTTACGGCAGCACTGTACATTCTTCTGCACTTTCAGAGGGTTTCATGGGTTCTTGTTCTGTTTGTGTAAGAGGATGAAATTATGAAATGAAGAAAAGGTCACAATAACAAGGATTAAAAGAGAAATGTATATCCGTGTGAGGTTTACCATTAACCAAATGCAGTTACGCACAGTTTTTATTTCAGCAGACTTTGAGCTAGTGTTGACATAATTTATATAACAATACCATTTTGATTTGAGCCCGTTTTTTAAGTTGTTTTGATCCCTGAAACAAAACAAAAATCAACAACAAAAGAGACAAAGGATATGGCAAAAATGACATATTTGAGCAGTCAAGTCTATCCAAATGAATGACTGATATTAATCAGCCCCCCCCCATATGAAAAGACTGATTTCAATCTAATGAAGCACTTTTAGAAATTTTGAATTTTAGCAAATAGATGCTGAGTCATGAGCAAAACAGCTGAAGCAACCAAACGGAGCAGAGCAGTATACTAGATGTGTACGATTGTAAAGGAAATCAGCACATGACCCGTTTTAGCCACACAGGAGCCAAATATTCAAGGTTAATCTAAGGATTGTTTGAACGTTGTTGTTCTGCTCTTCATACTTTCTCCGTTATCTTCTGTTTCTCTCTGTACCACGTTTACTACTTATGAAGGGAATCCTCAGTAAAAGTTATAAACGCGTTGTTGTGGATGTATAAAAGGGAGATGAGACCACAAAAATAGGTTACCAGTAATTAGCAGTCTATGGTTTGACCTTTGACAACAGATGGTGCCAAACTGTCCAAATCGCCATACCTCGCCTGAACTATCTTTACTAAAACTTCTCTGATTTAGTTATGTTAAATCTTTTTTGTGTTAGTCTTTGCTTAGATAATGTTGGCATGTACTACAATTTGATAGATGTTTAGAGCTACTACTCCATCATTCCAAAGGGCAGTGGTGGACTGTCCATAGGGAGCACTGGGACATTTTCCGGTGGTCTGGCTGCCGAACTGGCCTACTCAATAGCTTGACAATCAGAATGGGTCATGTTTTGTTTGTTTTTTTGTTTGTTTTTTTCAAATAAATAAATAATCAATTGCGTGGCCCATTAGGAGAGGGGTGCCCAAGTCCAGTCCTGTAGAGCTTCTATCCTGAAACTTTTAGCTGCATCCCTCTCCAACACCTGAATCAAATAAATTACTTGCTACCAGGCCTCTGTGAAGCTGAATGACATGTGCATGAGGTAATTCAGGTGTGTTGGAGAAGGAATGTTCCAACTATTTCAGTAGCAGCTCTTGTGGACATCTGCCGTGCAGAAGCACACAGACGATGGTCACAAACACACCATCCTCTGTGTTTGTGAGGCAGTCTGACAGCACTGAAGACATGCGCCCGCCCCCTCCTCCAGCACTTTTAGCTCTAGAGGTAAAATGGAGCAAGATCAATGGGCAATGAAGTGATTCAGATTAGGATTCAGAATCAGATTTGGCTAATACAAGCCTACAGTAATAGCAACACAGACAACTGAGCAGGATGCACTTCGTAAGTGAGGGACTGTTTCTTTGTTTTGTTTGTGTTGTGAGTATAACTTTATTTTAATGATGCACAGTGACCTTTCAGTTTATTCAGGTCTGAATAAACTAGAATCAAAGCAAAAGAAATGTAACGAATCACATATTTCTCCCATCCTTCAGGCCATTAATCAAAAAGTCTACTCTTGACCCATCTGTTCTTTCAAACTTTAGACCCATATCCCATCTGCCATTTCTCTTCAAAGTTTTAGAAAAACTTGTCTTCACACAGCTACAGTCTTTTTTGGATCAAAATCACATATTTGAAAAGTTTCAATCCAGTTTCAGAGCAGGCCACAGCACAGAGTCGACATTATTAAAGGTGCAGAACGACATCCTGCTGTCCTTGGACAAAAAAAAGCTTGTGCTGCTGGTAATGCTTGACCTTACTGCAGCATTTGACACAGTGGACCATTCCATCCTCCTGACCCACCTGGACCAGCTGGTGGGTCTACGATGACCGGTGCTGCAGTGGTTCAGGTCATATCTCTCCAACCAAACTTTTTCAGTAATGGTTAATGCTCTCTCCTCTGCTTCATCATTCCTATGGCGTGCCGCAGGATTCCATCCTGGGCCCTGCACTATTCTCTATTTATATGCTCCCCTTAGGTTCTGTAATAACCTGTCATAACATCACTTTCCATCTGTATGCAGATGACCTGCAAATCTACCTGCCAATATCCTACAACGCCCCGGATACACAACCCATCCAAGCTTGTCTGCAGGATTTTAAGAAATGGCTGTCACAAAACTTCCCCTGTCTAAACGAATCAAAATCTGAATTCATTCTCTTCGGCACCCCTAGTCCTACTAACACAGTCCCAGGCCTGTCACCTCTGACCCCTCACCTCTATCCCTCAGTCAGGAATTTTGGTGTAACTCCAGACAACAATCTCAAAATGGACAAACAAATAGATTCCATTATCAGAACAAGTTTCTGTCAGCTTCGTCTCCTCTTCAAGATCAACCATTTCTCTGCCGTAAGGACCTGGAAAAAGCAATTCACACTTCCATCAGTTCCCCTTTGGACTGCTGTAACGCCCTCTACATTGGAATAAATCAGACTTCTCTCCTTTGTCTACAACTCGTACAGAATGCAGCTGCCCATTTCCTCACCAACACCTGCAAATACGACCACATAACTCCTGTTCTGTGCTCCCTTCACTGGCTCCCGGTTCATTTCAGAATCCACTTCAAAATCCTCCTGTTTGTTTTCTGCTCCATACGTGGCCTAGCCCCGGCCTACCTCTGCCACCTCCTGACCCCTCACCAGCCCAGCAGAGCTCTGCGCTCCTCTGAACCCGAGGACCCGATTCAAGCAGTGGGGTGATCATGGCTTCTCAGTGGTGGGGACGAGACTGTGGAACTCTCTGCACCTGGACCTTCGTGCCATCTCAGACCTCCTACTGTTGAAGGCCAGACTGAAGCACCATATTTATCAATTAGCTTTTAACTCATGAGATTGGTGTCATAATTAAGTGATTGCATTCTATTGTACTTTTATTCCTACTGTTCTTTTGGTTTTAAACCTGCTTTTATCTTTGTGCAGAGCTCTGATCAGCCATGGTTGTTGTAAAGCGCTTTTATAAATAAAATTGAGTTGAATTGAATCCCTCACCCTCAACACCAGTATGCTTCAGAGAAAGGAAGACTGTTAATGTCTACAAGTGTTAATCAGAAGAAGCAGTTTTTCTCTTTTTTAAAAAAAAAATGGACCAAGGTCTCTCTCCCTCGTATTATAGATTACGTGTGTCCACAGACCGTATAAACACACAAGGCCAATCGGCAGATGCTGGCTGTTTAGCAAAATAAAGAAATCAGAAATCATATGCATAAATCAGGTGCTAACTTATGTAGTTTATTTGATTTAATGTATACCAGCTTTATTTTTCTTCTTAATTTTTTTGTGCACTGTGCCACTGCTTCTGTGTTTCCTTACCTGTGGGACATTTCTTCTTCATCCTGCATCTCTGCACCTCACTGTGTGACGGGCACAGCAAAGCTGTTTTCTCTTCAGGTGTTTTCAAAGGCAGTCCGCCTCCTCGGGTCCTGGTCTGCCTTCCCCACCTGAAACCACAGGTTGCACCATCACGGATGCAGATGCTCCACTCGCTCCATTCTCCTAGTGGAGCCAGAGGACATTCCCCTAAGAGAGAGGAAGAGCAAAGAGATAAAAAGATAAAAAGATAAAGGAGAATGCCAGAAGGAGAACGACAAGAACAGAAAACAAAACAGAAAAAAGAATATTGAAGCCATGTGCATTGCCTTTATGTGCCCATAAAAAAAAAAAAAAACTAAAAGACCCAATGAGTTAAACATGACATTAACTCATAATATGCTGACCAGACATGTGCTGGTATGGAATTCTGACAGTATGATAACCTTTAGCTAAAATATCATGACTACGCTCTTAAATATTGTTTTCAAGTGTCTGGGTAAATAAAAACAACTTATTTTGGCTGAACAATGCCCTTTATTGGAACATCTGTACTTCTTCCTTTGATGTTTAAAGTAGCCATGGCATAAAATTGCACTTTTCTGGGGTTTTGGGAGTATAATCTGATCTGTTGTACACTGATGAGGCCATGTGAATGTCCAGAGTGAGAATCAAAGTTCCTGTTTATGGTCTGTCAGCTTTGTTTCTTTGTTCAGAAACGGTTGAATCAGACAGCAGCTTATCATTCTACGTAGTTCTATCATTCTACGTAATTCAATTGCTTCAATAAGAGCACACTATCAAGCAAACAGCCTCCCCCCTCCTCTTTCTTTCCACCCTCTGCTCCGCTCTCACCCCCTCCCTGTCTGATTCAGCTGCTTGAGTGGAGCTGAGTGACTGCTAAGGTTATAGCCAAATAAGGTGTAGCCAATTAAAATGAAGTCAGCTTGGTCTCCGGGTAAAGCTGCATGTCATTACTGCACCCAACTCTTACTGAGGAAGGGAGGTCTAGCGTGCCAAAACCCCACTGTAAAAAGCGGGGGATTGTAAAAAAGTGTAAAAAAAAAGATTGTGTAAAAAATGTGTAGTTCATGTCAACTACATAAACTAGTTTTTACTGCTATGTCATCACTCATTTAATGGTGTTGGCATCAGGAAGCGACGTCAATTTAAAGCCACCAACTGGGAGTGTGCGTCAGGACAGGCGGCGTACACCTGACTTGCACTCTCTCCCTGTGTTTTACGGTATAAGACAGAATGAAGTTCAAGGTATGAAGGTATGACGGAAAATGTATTTGTTTTCCGCTATGTTTTTTATACCGCAGTGTACCTTGAAACCGGAAACCGCCACATCCCTAATGCTGACACATAAACTGAGCACAAAAAGTAAGGCAATTAGTGTTTGGCTGATTATTTATTGTAGCAATGCTTTCTGACAATAAATCTTATACTTATGTGACAATGCTTTTATATACGGGTACGTAAAGTATTTAGACCCCTTTAAACTTTTTACTCGTTTCATTGCAGCCATTTGCTAAAATCAAAAAAGTTAATTTTATTTCTCATGAATGTACACTCAGCACCCCATCTTGACAGAAAAAAACAGAAATGTAGAAATTTTTGCAAGTTTATTAGAAAAGAAAAACTGAAATATTACATGGTCAAAAAGTATTCAGACCCTTTGCAGTGACACTCATATATAATGCACAGGGTGTCAATTCCTTCTGAGTCTCCTTGAGATGGTTCTACTCCTTCAATGGAGCCCAGCTGTGTTCAATTAAACTGATTGGACCTGATTAGGAAAGGCACACACCTGTCTATATAAGACCTTACAGCTCACAGAGCATGTCAGAGTAAATGAGAATTATGAGGCCAAAGGAACTGTTCAAGGAGCTCAGAGACAGAATTGTGGCGAGGCACAGATCTGGACAAGGTTACTGAAGAATTTCTGCAGCACTAAATGTTCCTAAGAGCATGTTGGTCTCCATAGTTTTTAATTGGAATCAGTTTGGGACGACCAAAACTCCTCCCAGACCCATCCTCCAGCCAAACTGAGCAATTGTGGGAGAAGAGCCTTGGTGAGAGGATATATACATATAAATATATATGTATATATAAATATATATATATATATATACATATATACACACACAGTTGTGTGAAAAAGTGTTTGCCCTCTTCCTTATTTCTCACTTTGTTGCATGTTTGTCACACTTATATGTTTCAGATCATCAAACAAATCCAAATCTCCATGGCCCTGTGTAAAAAAGTAATTGCTGCCCCCCCGACCCCACCCCCCTTCATTGACTGATAGTTTTAATGTTAGCTATCCATTAGCATCAGCGCTAGGTAGTGCTCCATCCAGACATTTAAGGTCTGCTTTGTTACCTCTGTATTGGCTGTTCCAAGTGGCTGCATTTGCCCTCACAACCTCCGTTTAGAAAACCGTAGCTAGTAAATTGGATTGTTTTACTACAATATTTTTTGTCTTTTGCCACCTTGGGGTAGTTTGGAGCCATTTATGTCTTCATTATTAAATACTTCTACATAATGCTTACTACAGGCTAGCTCAGTGTCTTCTCCAGGGAGTATGTTGAACATTTGACATTTACTGCCACCAGGTGGGAGGAAGTTACATTGCAACTGGTCACAGTATTGCTATACTGAAAGTGCTAGGTCCCACAGCCCACAGGTGCAAAAAGGAGTTTTTCGTGGCCCTCTTAGTGGCACTCAAGGCCCAAGCTTGGGCAATGGTCTTAAAGGAAGCTTATTTGTACTATATTCAAGACTGATGGCAAAGGGGAGGGGCCTAACAAGTTTTTGCCTCTGCCCACTCCTTTTCGAATATGTCCGTTTTGAGATTTTAATTTTTTTTTTCCTGTTTCTTTTTTTCTTCTAGTACTATTCGAAATTAAACATTTTCATTCATTCATTCATTCATTCATTCATTCAAAGGTACAGTGTGTAAAAAAAAAAAAAAAAAAAAAGGTCAATGGCAGAAAATGTTTATATATAACCCAAAACTGTTTCTATTGATGTGCAATCGCTTCACTAGAATAGCTGTTATATCTTTATTTTCTTAGAATGAGTCATTTAGGCTATATCTACCTGCTGGGGGTGCACGTACGTGGAGGCTGCCATATTTGTACTGCCATTTTTATTACGGTGTCCCTAAATGAACAAAACTATGTGAGTGAAGTGAGAATCCTCTGAACTTTAAAACGGCTGTACCAGCTTTGTTTAATGGGAGTCAGAGCACTGTTTGATAAGTAATGCCTTAGAAGACATTAAACAAGTGAAAACTCTGCCGACCCCATTCACAGCTTGTTTGAAACAGTCAGCGATCCAGTGTAAATACAGGAAATGTGATCAGAGCATACTTTGTCGCAGGCACGGATGTTTCAAACCTTCAAACCCCGGTTATTAATAACCACACGCAAAAGCATAAACGAGGTAAACATAAATCTTCCTTTTGGAATCTTCCTTTTTTAAATGAATGTTTTTTAATATGACTGTGAATTTTTAAAAAAGTTCCAATAACTAAATGAATAAATGAATAAAATGTCAGTCAGTCAGACATTTTCTGTATCGCTTATCCAGTTCAGGGTCGCAGGAATAAATAAAATGCCAGATGTAAATGAAATACAGAAATAAATCATTTTGTGGGAAAGAAAATGTAAAAAAAAAAAAAAAACTAAAATAAATTCATGCATAAATATTAAGAAGAAATGTAAAAAAGCGTCAAATAAATTAATTGATTTAAAACTACACTGAAAATTAAATAAGTAGGCGTATTAGCACAAAGTTAAATTAAAACAGTTGAAAATGACACTAGAAATATACAGTTATGTCATATTTGATAGGTTTATGTACAAACAATTTTTTTTTATTTATTTGTTTAACCAATTGGTATATACATTTCTTTTTTGAGCCAATTTTAGGTATAGCTTTAGATTTACTTTTGATTTTGTCAGTTTCAGTCCTCCGTACGACTGGAGTTGAAAACATCTAAAACATGAATGGGCACAAAACACACAAACTAAACTCTGCTGCTCATCCCAGATAAAACTTTTTCCTGACAACTCATTAAGGGTGTTTTCACACCTGTTAGTTCGGTATTGGTTTGGTTTGGCCAAAAAGACTTAACAATGTTGAAATTCTCAACTGGTCCGGTTCGTATTCACACCAGTGTTTCTGCAAGTGAAAGAACTGCTATGGATGTTATATATTTGCCCCAGGCACATGGTAGCACTGCCTAAGAAAATACTGTGTTTTGTGTTGAAACTGGTCAGGGAAGCAAGCGAAAAAGGAGAATACTGGAAGAAAAAAAAAAATCCGGCTGTGTTTGTTGTGTTCTTCTTGTTATTGTGACGGTATATTATTATCATTGCTTTATGCAGCAAGCACAAATACTGCTGTTGTTAAAGCATGAAACTAGCATACGGCACGAGAGCACTGCAAGTTTTTTTTTTCCTCACGGAGAAGATGTGTTGTAAGACCCTGTCAGAAAATGGGCTGAGCTCCTAACCTGAACCATCTTTATTTCAGTGACATGTTCGGGAAACTTTCTAGTACTTTCTGTTCCACTTATGTAGGAATAAGGGAACTGTTGTAAGTGGGCTGAATCGAGGCTGCGCAGTGTTCCCACCATCAGCGAACCGTACTGGAGTCCGCATAGTACCGTACCGAGACCGACCTCTGGAGGTGGTCACAGTATGGTCTCGGTGTGGTTCTTTGGTCTGGACCGAAACAAATTGGTCTACTTTCACACCAGCCCAAATGTTTTAAGCGGGCATAATGGTGTCGGTGTGAAAGCACCGTAAAAGATAGACAAAATGAACAGACTTCCCAACTACATGCTTCATGCCAAGAAGCATTGTTACAACAAGGAAATAATCCACCAAGCAATAATTTTCCTGCTTTCTGTGCTGTGTTTATTTATCATATAAACTCGCTTTGATGTTTCTTGGTGCTGGAAAGCTGCAGGAACTTGTTAAGCTAAGTGTGATCACAGATTTGAGTGATGATGATGAAATAATAAATGACAGTCATGGCAAACTGAGCGTAGACAGCAGAGGATGAGTCACGTTTTCTTCGGATCCTTTGCAACCACAGTGCTGTGATTTAAGATAAATGACTGTCCTCTGAGGCTTTTAAAGACGGGATGTTGGACACATGCTAACTGGTTGCTGATGAGTGATGTCACCAACAAAACCAGTTACTACAAGTTTTTCCACACAGTCCACAATGGAACAATCAGGAACTTGGGCCAGAAAGGGATACACGTCCCTCTGTAATCATCATGATTGTCAGATTTGAAAGAAAAGAGATTTCCTGGACACTTTTCTGTTGCTTGGGGTGTGTACTAACAGTCAGCCGTGAGACAGCAACAATGGCATGAAAACCAGATGCGGTTTCAACGCTGAGAAAGACCAGTAGCTGCAGGTGGACGGCAGAGTAGAATCAAACAGCTTCAAATGATGAGTGACTTCATCCATATATCTCACTTACTTAGATGGGAGGGATAATACGCAGCAGGACAAGATAAATTCAAGAAGTTCTCTGAAGTTTGTTGATGTGAACCATGTGTTGCACTGACAGATGGGCACAACAAAAGTATTTAGCTTTGATATAAAGTCCGACTTGGCACAGATTAGTGTTAATGGAATCAAGTGAACCAGAAATTGCAGCTTACAGTAGATGTATCATTAGACTATGACTTAATGTGATAAGCCATCAAAACTTTCTTTCTTTTGTGATCAAATGTTATATTGCACAAACACATTGATATACAGCAAAACAATTATGAAACTTTTACTTTTTGTAACAAGAAGAACAAAACTGTTACAATTTGAGGAAAATATCAAATGTTCACAACTTATTGATATTATATCATGAATGTTGGACATTTAACTGGAATTATGATGTGGTAATTCCTCCATCTCAAAAAATTTATAGTATTGAAAGAAAAGCTAACAACAATGGTGGGTATACCACAACATAAAAATGACAAAGTCTCATGTGCTCGGTGACATTTGACATTTTCCTTAAAACATAACTGAGATTTGTATATCCCTAACTTTTTGTGAGAGGTGTATTTAACCATTGAACAAATTTAAGAGAGTCTAATTAAGAGTCTAATAAAAGTAGCAGATTTTAGGTTCATTCTGACATCAAACTTAAAGCCAAATGCCCCTAACTTGTGAGTAGTGTATGTTCACACATATGTATACATACACATGCACATGTAATGACAATAAGTGTTTTTTAAAAAGGGAGAAAAAAAAGGAAGGGGGGGGCATCATTCCCACCCCACATGCACTCTGGCATACCTACATACTCCTTCTCAGTTCAGTCACAGAGAAGCTGGAAAATCAAATGACCTTTAAATAAACAATTAGGTAAGGAGCTCATTCTACAGGCATTTTAACTAGGGCTGGGAAAAAATATCGATACACTGAAATATCGCGATATTTTCATATGCTGATATCATATCGATATGTAAAAATGTGGTATCGATCTATTTTACTAATGAAATCTCGCGAGATTTCATTGTTCAGTCAAGAAATCTCACGGGTTTTCGTGAAATCTATCTACCTCGCGAGATTTCACCGTTATCAATAATAGATCAATATTGCATTTTTGAATCGCCATATGAAATCTGCATATGAAAATATCGCGATATTTCAGTGTATCGATTTTTTTTCCCAGCCCTAATTTTAACTGAGGCAGGTGCCTTATGCCAACCTGAATTCTGGCTGTTGAGAGGTCTAAGTAGACCACATCCAAATACAGTAATAGTGCCCTATGAAATCCGCGATCACGGAATCATGGACGGAATCACGGACGGAATCACGGAATTGAACATTAAAAACGGAATTTATTATAAACACGGAATGTCACGGAAATAAATGTGTTTTCGTTCTTTATAAAAAGGGAAAGCTTTTCCCCCATGATTATTAGCCTGTGTGTCCAGTGATCTAACCCAGACATATGTTGCTTATGGTCTGTGGTGTGGACCACCATCTGTAAATTAGTACTCTTCTGAGTTATGTATTGTTTACTATTGGCATTTTCTTTTTTTTGTTTGTTTAACTTCTGCCATGTTTTTGCCTTAAATATGTTTAAAAGCGTGAAAGCATTCAAGTTAGTAATTATAACAGCATTAATTGGCTAAATGCAATTGTTTTATACACTCTACTGGTGTTAAATTTGTGTAAAATTAATAAAAACAGAATTCTCAAAAATTAGAAATGGGAAAACACCAAAAATGGTAAAAAAATTAAGATGGAATTTTAGAAAAACTAAAACGGATTTCATAGGGCTCTACTGTAAGTAAGGGCCCAATGTCTGATGGTAAGAGAATGCAGAGGCTTCCATCGCAATCAGCTTTTTGGCAGCTGTCAGGCTGGTTAAAACCATTTCTGTCTTAAGTATTGTTATATTTATATCTGACAGGTCATTTAGTAGAACAGGAATAGTCACAGAAATGGTCCCTGATACCAAATCACATAGCTTGGCGGCTACTTTAGCCCAAAATGAAGGTTACAATATTGAAACACAGACGGAGCCCCCCAATCCCATACACGCGATGGCCCACTGAAAATTTTCATGTACGTAGCCGGCCAGTAGGGCATGTCTACCCCTTTTCCAGCCAAGCCTCCAGTTGGATGTCTTTGGACTGAAATGAGCTCCTTATGTTCTAGGAACAAAGAAGGGGTTTGGTCTTACGACAGCACCACTGTGGTCCCCACGAAGGAGTAAAAAACTCTGGTGGACACAGTTCGCTCCCTCTCTTAGCTGACGTCAGAACAAGAAGCAACGCTGTCTTGAGAGACAATGTCCTAAAGGAGGGGCATTCCAAAGGGGCCTCCCTTGTGAGGCCCTCAAGCATTAATGGCAACTCCCACTGAGGTACAGAAATGCTCGCCAATGGTTGTAGCCTTCTGGCTCCCTGCAGGAACCATTTACCAGAGGGTGGGCGAAGACTGGACCTACACCCAAACCTTCATGGCAAGATGAGATGGCTACAACGTGACCAGCAGTTGTGTGAGACAGCACTCTATCAACCAAAAACTGTAGAAAGGAAAGAATGTCTCCCACTGAACATGTCAGTGAGTCTACTTTCCTCTCTTAGCACCAATGCTGAAAACCCAACCACCTCGTCCTGTAACAGCCAGTGGTAGATCCAGCCCCAGCCACTTGGCTGGTTTTCACCACCTGAGCAGTCAGCACAGCCTGTATTAGCCTGTCTCTTAGAGACAGGCTAATACAGGCAAATGCATCTGCTGGGGTCTGGGTTGCAGGAGAAAAATGCTCTAATTCCACCTGTGCCTATATGTCAACACTGTGCTGTCTTCTTTTGAGACTGATTTGTCTTTTTCCTTCTCTGTGATTGGCTGGATAGGTTAACCTGGGCTTATAAGAACCACCTCAGTTTTGTTTTTGTTTTTTTTTGTTTAATATTGGACTTTATTTTCATATGCATTCATGTATAGATAAGGTTTAGAAAGAATTCTGCAAATGTTTGTGTGTGTGCACATTTCACAGTTGACCCAATAAGTGATTGATTGGCGAGAGTTATGCTGCATGCCGGAAGCTGCGCACTCTCATCTAATCTGTACAGCAGGTAACTAACAATCATTCTGCTAGCAGCTAGCGCCGTTCAGACAACATCTGTTTTACTTGCGTTTGTGACATGATGGGAGAATCTGTACCTGCTGTCTGCTAAACACCGGAGTCGCTTGTGAACGTTGTGCTGTGGGCGGGGAGGGAGCTGTGAATCTAGCAGGTTGGTCTTGTGCATTATTCAGAAACTCGCTAACAGTCTCTGCTTTCTGAAATACCAAAACATCTTCTAAAGCACCTCCAAGCCCAACAGCTTCGGCCGTGCCACAGGAGCCTATATTCTAAAGGCTGGTGCTTGGTTGGAACATTTTGCTCCAGTTCTCTTGAGTCTTTGCCTTGTACATATTTTTAATGGGCCACATAAATCTTCTGTGCTGGACTGTAGAAATAGTAAATATATATACAGTATATCTCATCCATCACAATCAAATTCACTCTATCTGGATTGTAGGATTTTTATAGATAAGAATTTTTGTTTCTATGTGTTTTTAGAACAATGACAAGCCAGAATAAGATAGGAGTGACACATCTATTTTCAAAATGTAAGTAGAGAGTACAGTTAATTGCTTGAAAATCTGAGGATTCCAACGATTCCAAATTAACAGTTTTTTACATTGTTATTTGACACCTCTGAGTGGAATAGATGGCAGGCTGGTGATGATGCATAGCTAATTGATTGATTGTTTAGTGGGATGTGCATGTCTTTCCTTTGTTCTGTTGAAATACTCTACTACTCACACATGAAATACTGCAGGGATAGAGTCACAGAGTCCAGGACTTGGATAAAAGGAGTCTTCAAAGTCGGTCTGCTGTCAATTAAACCTCTCGCATAAGTTTCACTGACATCCACTGCAGAGCAGACTTACTGTATATTTTACAGCTGTCAGTTCAATTGGCTGTAATCTTAACGATATGTTAAAATGGAACAGTTAATTATAGTAGTTTGATATTGATGCTTATTTATAGATTATATTTAAATTGTGCAGCCTAATTTAACCTTTCATTAGAATATACAAAACATTAATCAGTGATAAGGCAGTACAAACACACTAAACCATCTCTTCATGACGCAGCTACACTGATCGAGCAAGCACATGTATTCTGCATCTACTAATGAAATAATCACATGATTAGGCAGCTGCCCCACAACCCGACCTTAGATAAATCGCAAGAAGATGGATGGATGGATGGATATTGATAAAAAGCCACAACTGTAATAAATTTTAATTATCAAAGACCATATTCAGCAAGTGGATCTGGGAGATGCAGATGACTTTTTAGGGAGTGATATTTAGGGTGGAAGGAGCAGATCTGACGAAGGTACTTTAATACACACACATGCAATCTGTTGCACCAATGGCTTTAGGAAGAACTGCAATAAAATAAAGTCCCATCTTGACTACAACTTTTTCCTGAATGAATAAAAAATAATTACAGTTTTCCACTGAGGGAAATTATAATGTCCAGACACAATCTGTAATATCTTATTTATTTTAGAATGATTCTGTAAATTGCTTTAAGAAATTTTACAAATTTGACAAAAAATATTGTAATTCTATTGTTGTATTTATCAACTAAATAACAGAAGACAACACAAACATGGATTTAGTTTTAACATATTAACATTTAAAAGTTAATCAAAGTTCTCCTGAAAGTCTTCAGGATATGTTCTTAGCTAAGAACCCACAATAAGAAGATTTTTATTAATGCAACAGTCTTTGTAGAAGGTACGAGAATAGCTAGTAAATGGGGCCCAATGTCCCCAGTGTTGCTTAAATCCAGTTGCTCATCAACCACAAGGTCAGATTGTCCACTCTGTCTACTGCCATGTGCAAATATAGTGAGATCATCATTACTTTTCATTTCGTTTGTCACTGGTCAGATTGTTATTGCTATTGGTGTTTGGAGCACACACTGGGCTAGCATTTCCTCTGAAAACATTTATTGTTGACGCTACCCTCTAGGCTTTTCCACCTAAGTTTATCTGTTCCATTGTCCTACACTGGCCACCCTCTGTGGCATTAACCTGTTCGGTAATGTCTGCCCAAATCTCATGTCTGGACTTGGTGGACAGTCAACATTTTCCTGGACCACTGAAATTTCCAAAAGTGTTACTGGTAATGGGTGTAAACACCTTCCAAAAGCACAGTAGTCTCTGTAACAGTAAAATACCCCCCTTTGGTCTTTGTCTCCATATTGTTTGACAATCACTACATAGAAGTGGCCTTTACAGGCCTGGTATGTCATTATGGTTAAATGAAACCCAGGTGTGACAGAATAGTTAACAGCTTTGAGAGATCCCCTGATTAGAAAATGGCATAATGGGCAAAATGGCTGCACTGGTGCATGTTGTGCGGCATTGACGGAGGCATTACAAGCAAAGAACATACACGGAGTGGCCAAATCTTCTTTAGCAGTACAACTTCTTCATCTTTTTACTTGTTTATGGTTTTTATAATTCTAATTTGATCACTGACCTATTTTAACCAAGTGAGTAATTTAGATGAGTTCTTTTATGTATACTGGTCTAATTTGTTGTTACTTTTTTAGGTTTTTAGGTTGTTTGATCTTTATTTTCAGTAATTTTTAAGCCCTCCTGGGTTTTCCTCCTGGGGTCCTCCATATCGGGGCCTATGCCTACTTTAGCTTTAGGGTCATTGCCGTGGTCGATGTCCCTGTCCGGGTGGTCGGGGTCTGGCACTGCAGTCTAATGGGCTTTATGCACAGCTCCACTACTTCCTGAACTTAAGGTAGCTCCTTTGTTTGCTGTCTTTCATTACTGGATGAACTGATTAATCCAGGTGTGCCTGATCTCAGTAACTGGCCAGACACACCTGGATCAATCAGTTCTTCCAGTAATGAAAGCAAGGAAACAAAGGAGCAAACTTATGTTCAGGAAGAAGTGGAATTGTGCATGGAGCCCATAGTGGTGTGGGCCTGGTCTGCCCGGATCTGGGTGGCTTCCTGTGACGGCGGCCTTTGTGGCAGTGAGGTGAGGTGGGCCCTGATGTGGCTGGACCCCAGAATATTGTTCCTTTACCTGGTACCAAGCCTTTTCTCGTACTTTGGGATAGTCTGTTCTTAGAGGGTGGAGGGGTAATCTGTGTACATATGAGAGAGTATGTATGTGTGTTGTTTTTTTGAGGTAAACTTGGGGGACTGTTGATGTTTTGTGTTGTTTTTAATATGTGGAGCACTTTGTAAAGCTGTTTTGCATGAAACATGCTATATAAATAAAATTTGATTTGATTTGATTATTTTGTCTGACGATAATAATGAGAAACAATGTTTTTCTTTTAACAAAATTGTTGAGACAATAGTTAATAAAATTGTGGTAGAAATCTAGAGGCCATGCAGGGGGAAAGCAGGACTTGAGTCAGGACAAGGAAACAATAGGGAAATGGTCAAAACTTCAAACAATAATGGGAAAAAAGCCATACTTTTGCCATTACATACCCAAGCTTAGAGGTAGAAATGGCTCAGGCACGTTTACTTCCACATTTTTTGAGAACTATTCAGTAAAGTCACAGTACATTTGGTAGTTTAAAGGCTAAAAGATGTTTTCACTGCATCAATAGCTTATCACAAATCTAAACGCCACATCTGCTGCTTAGAAGAATGTGTTGCATAAAAGAAGCTTTTCTGAGGTACATGACATCATACGATGGGCTGTTATGAAATATAAAATTCTTGTCTGTTAGCAGTAAACAGAGGCTTTTTATTTAGTGTTGTTTGACTGTGAATCTGGGTTGTGTTCTACCTGTGAGAACGATACCTACTGTATAACCTTAAAATACATCTCCATCTGGTCAGCAGCAACACTAACATCAGACGCTCCCCCTTCAAACTTGAGGCCAACCGTTACATATTTTTGCATTACAAAGGCTATGTTTTCTTTTGAATAACTTCTGCATTTGGTAAAAATCCATCTGCACAAATACTAAATATGGGAGCTGGATGTTTTGATGCTGCTGTTTCCCAGATTTTTCTTTTTTTTTTTAGTTCATCTTTGTTTGGAAAACTGGCAAAAATATTTCAGTAGCCCTCTGAAGGAATGTCCTTAGAACTGGGATGCTTTGATAACTTGACTGAATTCAGGGGTCAGTTATTCATGTAAGACACCTGGACAAAATGTAAAGCTGAAAGCAGCATTTTTCTTCATCGTTGCTGAAAAGTATTACCACAATATATAAGATATCTGCTGTGTGTTGCACCTGAGAATGTTTAGATGTGTTTGTATTGCAAAGCAACAGCTGCGTTTTAGAGGCTTGACCAGTTTAAGCACAGAGGTAGGAAGATGTGGAGTACAGTATTTATAAACAGAAGTCATCTCATCAGTGACTAGAATATTACGATGCTGTATAAAATGTCAGCTGATTATAGTGAAAAGTAGGGGTACACCAATTGATCGGCCCTGATTTCCTTAATTTTGGGGAATCTGTGATTGGCTGATCCACTTGTGAAACTGATGGTACCCACCGATCTTACAGTATCTGCCTCAGCAAGCATCCTTTAGCTCTGCCAAGACGGACTGACAAGCCCACCCACCAGGTCACATCTGCACATGCGTGCGTGCATCTGCACATGTTAACAACAGTCAAAGGAGCACGGTCAACCAGCACGTCTGTGTGGCAGTATTATGCATTAAGGCAGAAATAAGCGGCAGTGGGGCTGCAACCAAAACATTCGCCATTTCGCCAAATCTCATTCGCCATTTAAAATGACACAAAGCTGAGTGTGCAGCATCTGAAGCCAGCAATCAAGCTAAGGCTAAAGCTAGAAAAAGCTAAGTGGCCCACTGTTGCTGCGGGGGCTTTTCCATTGTCTGGGAATTCCGAGCAGACGCATATGACGTCATTACCAGCTGATTGCTGGACAGAAATGCTGGGAAACCTTTCATTTATACTGTATTCATGCAAGACTAGGCGTTGGTAACAAGGTTTGATATTCACCATGGATTTTTCGGTCAGAACACACAGGACTCGCTTATACAGTTAACTGTCTTTACTGGTCACTCTTAGTCACAAAAGCACAGTAATGCAACAAACAACAGGCTTACAGATGAGGAATTCCAGACTAGTTAAGGTGAATGCCTGGATGTAAGTGAGTGTGGTCTATAAACACAGAGATACAAAGCCATGAGGAACATTCGTTCGGGAAACAAACACATTCAAGGTATTAATTATTCCTAAAAAATCCATCACAGTTAGGAGTAAACATGCATATGTGTTCAAGGCTAACGGGTCAGCTAGCTTAATAGCATAAAAGATACATGGTGAATGGAGGAACACTTCTGAATAAGAAAATCAGCTAAATAACATTAAAGGCTAAATAAACTTTCTGTTCAGGCAGAAATACAACTAGTAACTTACAGTTCTTCACAGATGCACACAGTTCATCATATTCAACTGGCTAGAAGTCTGTCCAACAGTCTTCTCTCCTCGTGCTCACTGCTGCTCATAACAGCCCCATCAACAGCCTTTCCATCATGGCCTCTCTCACAATGATAAAGAATCCTTAAAAAATTCCTGGATCCAGAAGGTGATCCGGATCACCACCATAATTCAATGGATTCAATGGACAAACCAGAGCTATTCAAAAACTTTACCTCCTTGGCGGAGGTAATGAAGGAGTTTTGCTGCAGATAATGCCATATAGAGGCTGCCCCATCTCTGCCATTATATGGATGTACGCCAAAGGGCGACTCAAATTGAAAAATGCAGCTATAAACTCCTAGAAATAAGGTCCAGGTTGGAAAAAAGAGTCATCTTAACTTATGATGCACTTTTAAACTGTAGTTTACAGATTAAGACATAGATGGAAGACCACTATTTTTTTTACAGCTCAACCAGGAAAAAACTGAAAAGAGTAAATGTTTTTGTACCATTCAACACCCCAGTTGGAGGGGTAAGGTAGCATGGCTGTGAAGTGGTTTTATTTTTTATCACTGCCGTTCCTGTTTTTTTTTTGTTTTTTGTTTCTTGTTTTTTTTTTACAATGTAACTCTGAGTTACAAATCCTATGACAAGTGCTGTAGAAATAATTTTTAATTGATTTTATTAATTGAATAATAATAAAAAACAATTAGAAGAGAAAGTGAAATGTTTTTTTGCAAAAGTCACTTTTCATAGTATTTAGTGCTGACAAGCTGGACCGACAAGCTGATCTTTTCTGTGCGAGATATAGACCCCAGTTTGTGCACTTTATAGATTATTTGTATATCTGTGGAGGTGTCACTTATCCAGAATGACATTTAAAGGTTTTGGAAAAACATGTGCTGCAGTCCAGACAACATTTTTTCCTGATCAGGCTGTACTCATTTTCACAAAGATATTGCCAAACTATATTCTGAGTCTGAAAGTCAAACGGTTGATCAACCTGTATGATACAGGAGCATTATCAAAGCTACTGTAATAGCTGTTTTTTGTTGTTATTTGTGCTCAGTTGGGGCCAAATGGTATTTATGTTTAAGTTACTCTCAATATAACACTCTTTACTTACCAACACAGTCTGTCTGGTGAGCAAAGGTTCCTTCTGGACAGCGGGTCAGACACTTTCCTTTGTACAGCTTGAAGCCGGGCTTACATTTGGTGCAGAAGTCCCGGCTGAAACAATGCTCACAGTCCAAAGAGTGGCACTCTGAGAGGAGAGAGCATCGAACATCCATCACAATGCAGAACACTTTCGTTTTTATTATTTTAACCCTCCAACTTGCTGCTCTATCATTTGGTAAAGCAAACTTCTTGACTATAATGACTTGTATAAAAAAAAAAACTGTGAGGGACACCTGTCTGAACCATCTGTATCCCTTCATTTAGATATACCATAGTAAATGTTTGCCATCCCATTTGTTTTGACCATTTAACCCCGGGGGTTTTTTTTTTTTAGGAAGGTATCTCCCATTTCCTTCTCCTCTTTTTTCTTTCCTTTTCAAAATAGCATTCTTAAAAAGGGTTAAGAGGTTAACTAGTGATGCTATGTTATTAACTGTTATATCAACCATTTGATAAGAAAAATAATGATGCCGATCATTGACCACGTTTACATGCCATCAAAATTCGGGTTATTGCTAATATTCCGGTTATGAAAGAGTTATGAAAGAGTTATTGGCTGCATGTAAACGCAGTGAGTATGATCATAAGGAAATGAAAAAAGTACAAAGAAAAATGTTTCCATGGCTTTTTTCTAAATGCAAGGATTAAACGGTTAATGTGAGTTTTGGAGAAAATTACTGTTTCACCCTTTTGTTCTTATTTTTATTGTCGGTTGAACAAAGGTTAAACAATATGAAAGACAGATAGGATGGTGATGTTTTCAAACAGGATCAGGGAGATATGTTATATCATGGTTACATTGAAGGAATAGTTCATCCACAGAATGATGTAACTTTATTTTCCACTCACCCTCTGGAATTCAGAGTCTTGTGTATGTAATCCAAGTGTCCTGAGTGGGTAGCGTCCATAATTTACTCAAAACGACATCATTTAGTATATTTTTAGAGCCTACACAGTAGTACATCTTACTTTCACGAAGCACACAAATGCGCGTTCACGAAACTACGGAAGCCTCGTCGTTCAGAGCGTACTCTGCCGATAATGCAAGCGTAGAAGAAGAAATCTACTGTTTACATTGTGCTAAGAGTGCCAGAGCTGCAGACAAACCGGGACAAACACAAGAGGGATATTGATTTAAAACAAAAAGAAAGAAAAAGACAACGCGCAAATCTCGTCTGCAGTGGCTTCCGTAGTTTCGTGAACGTGCATTGGCGTGCTTGCTAGAGATGCGATGTAGTACTGTAGTCGTTTCAAGTAAATTATGGATGCTACCCACTCAGGACACTTGAATTACATTGGACGAGCAGTATGGAGGAATATTGACAAGTTTTTGTGCACTTTTATGGACCATTTTGGCTCGAACCCCAGTCATCGGCGACAAAAAAGTTGGGGGGAAAACAAGAAGCCGTCCTGATCACCGGCTGCATTTGAGATATTAAAAAAGTGCTCCAGAGTCTGGCTCACCATGACGGTAAGTGGAAAATAAAGTTACATCATTCTGTGGGTGAACTATTCCTTTTACTGGAAAAGCAATAGTTGAAAGTTCTGATTGAAACTTGTTATTAAACTGACAGTAAAAAAGATTCAGAAAAGTTTCTTTGAATATAAGGCGAAAAAGACACACAGAAAATAGATGAAGAAGTGATTGAAGATGACGTTATAAGGTTCGTTCCTCTGAGAAAAACAAGATGTGCTAATGAAGCTTTCATGCAGGGGTGTCAAGCTCTGGTCCTACAAGTTTAAGATGTTTCCTGCTCCAACACACCTGATTCTAATTAAATGGTTCTCCACAGCAGCATTTTGCAAGTTGTTTCATTGATTTTTCTATTTAATTTTTAATACTGTTTGGATTATGATTTTTATTATTTAGTTAATTGATTTATTTTATAACTTATCCTGTCCGGGATTGTAGCTAGCAGAATGCTAATCTGGCTGCTATGTTGTGCCAAACAGATTTGTTTTGCCACAGGAAGCTTGATGAGCAGCTATACTGTAAGACTCCTCTTGGTGATCAGAATTTAATTATTTTATTTTATTGAATGCCTGTTTTGGGCTAATTTTTACCTAATATTACTGGACCTGACAAGAGGAAAGAGAGATTAAGAAAAGAAAGGATATGGAGTGAACAAAAATTAAACAGAAATTTGAAAGAAGAAATAAAAGACGAAGCATTTTGTCAAGTTTTGCTCAAGCATGTTGTTGACTCATCTGTTTGATTCAAGTGTGCTGTAGCGGGGAACATCGGAAAACTGCAGTTCAGGCAGGTGGATTTTTATACACATTAAAAACTCCTGGATAAGTTAAGAGCTACATAGTCTGAATAAATTTCCATGCTCATCTACAGGTTTTCCTTTTGTGCTAGAGTAAAGAAATTGTCCAGAGGAGGGGGACAGAGTTATGTCAGGTAAAGCTAAAGATCAGTGCGGTTACACGCTGCTGGGAAATAAAGGGGGAGTATGGATTTTAAAATACATGGACATCGTAATGATCCCGTCCTGGCTTACCTTCTTTTATTTATGTCTTTTTGTGAAGAGTGTGTACAGAAACATATAAAAAGTTAAAAGTGTTGTAACATGTTGAAGATTCTTAATTAGAGAACAGCCTGAGCTGTCCGGTAAAGTATTTAAGATGACACTTTAAATTTAGGTTTTTTCAGATTGGACCAGGGATATTTTTTTTCTCTTCTTCAACTTTTTATTTAAAAATTGAAATACAACTTAATGCATTTTTCCAGACATTAATCGAGCTTGAGTTTACAATATTAATGTCTGTGTCTATAATTTGATGTAGTCATCTTCTAACATCAATTTATATTCTTTAAAGGAGCCCTATCATGAAAAATGGACTTTTAAGAGCTTTTCAGCATGTCAGTGTGTTATTTCCTCATCAAGAAATGATTTAAATCGTTATTTTTCTTCATCCATGCATATTTGAGTAATCTACATGAATATTTAAACCAAGCGCCACCTCCCTGCAAACGACTGACGATCCACCCCGTTACGTATGAACGCGGCACCAATCACGAAGTGACAAACACACATGCGCAACATCATAGCAAGACGCCCTCTGTTGAACAGAAACTCAGAGAGAATCCTATACACACTCTCTGAGGAAGAAACTAACACCTGCAGGAAGATTTCCTCAGAGACAAGCAGCCATCAGCTAACAGACGTTTGATCCAGAGTTCAGGAGAATTTTCTTCCTTTTTTTTTTTTTTTTTTTTAAGCTCTAGAGGACAGCAAGTTGGGAAAAAATGCAGTTACGTTCAGCGTGGGAGTTTATTTGTTGTACTGGATGAATCGACTTGCCAGAAGTGGTTGGATTATAACTTCAGGAGCAGGAAAAAAAAACCTCAACTTTGTGTGTGAACTTCACTCCTGACAACTTCATGAATCTCGGGCAGTAAAGTGTTTTTTTCTCTGGGATTACTTCTGAAACATGACGCAGTTCCTACTATAAAAACGCGCATGGACAGACAACAACACTGGTGAGTCAACACATCTCTCAGCTCAATACTAACTGTTAGCCTATGATTTGTTTGCTAATTTACTTACTTGTCAGGGGTCTATGTGGTACTTCTGTGGTACTGCGTGTACTTCAAACTCCATATCAGACTCTGGGTCGAGCACATACAGCTCCATAACAGGCTGCTCCGTTTGATCCCGTCGATCGGAGTAATTTCCACCGCCGTTTACATGGACCCAAATATACCGATTGCTTTCGGTTTGAAAGCTCTTTCGGAATTAAAATGATCCATGTAAACAGCTCTTTCCGAATGAAAAGCTCCGAACCGAATGAATTTTCTTTCGGTTTCACGGGGGTAGAATATTCCTTTCCCCAAACCGAACGGGGTATCATGTAAACGCTGAATCGGAAAGTTGTGAGGTTGCGCTCTTACAGCGCATGCTTCGACGAGACGTCAACGTGAAACAAGTGACGTTTCCTCACTTTGACAGATGGCTGTGAACAACGTAATTCCCTGGACATCGAGAAAGTTTGTTTTTAACTCAAACTCTGTCTCTACAGCTTTTCCTATTGGTTGTTTCCAGTAGGAGCGCATGAGGATCAGCTGCTGCTTCATTAACGTCCTGCAGAAACCACAACGACTGTGATGATCAGCTGTTTGTAGACCTCGGTCTTTAATAAATAACGTGATTTACATCATTCTGCGCATGTCAGGCAGGATTATTCTGAATGAATATTGGCGCATGTACACGCCAGATCCGAATGTATTAGTTCCCATGTAAACAGCTGCCCTGAAATCCTCAATCAGAATGATTTCAATCCGAAAGGGAAAAAAGTCTCCATGTAAACGTACCCATTGTTTACAGTAACATCCACATGAGAGCTGCCGGTGCGGCTACAAACAATTCTGTGACCCTTCAGAATAGTGTCTCTTCCGGGGCGACGTCATGAAATGGGCGTAAAACATGCTGCAATTGGTCGAGAGCTCCGCGGTTCAGTACAGTCAGCCATCTTACTTCCGTGTCGGAAATTAGAAACCCCCCCCCCCCCGAACCCCCCCCACGCCGCCCCCCCCACCCCCCCGCAACCCCGCCCCGCCCCCCCACCCCCCCACCCCGCGCGCGGCGCGGCGCGAACCCCTTTCCCCCCCCCCCCCCCCCCCCCCCCCCCCCCCCTCCCCACCCCCCCCTATTCCCCCCCTCCCCCCCCCCCACTCTCCCCCCTCCCTCCCTCCCCCCCTCATGCGGAGGCCCCCCCCCCCTTCTGGCCCCAATATTAAATCAGGTTGGAAATTAGATGCATCGAAAAACTAATATTTAACACCAAATTAGTTTCTATAGTAACGATGGGAACATATCCAGCTTATAAATGCCTGTATTTGACTTTGGGAACGTTTGAAAAGCATGATACAGCTCCTTTAAAAAAAAAAAAAGTTTATTTGGGGGCAATTATCATGCTGTTAACATGCACTTAATCGAGACTGATTAATGACAAAGCCTTCATTTAATTAGATTTTTTTTTAATTAGAAGTCCCACTCATAATTTTTTTCACATCTTACTTACTCTTCTAATCACTCTCCCAGCCTTGTATCAAAGAAACCTCCCCATAGAAGGTTTCTTATGCAAAGATGATATTATGATGGTGAATTTAAGACCTAGTTTTGTTGAATAATGGAAGTGTTGTAGGGTAGGAAGGCTGCATTGCAGCACCTTTGACTAACTGGACTCAGCAGTCTGACCAGCACTTATCCATGCTCCTTTTTTATTTGAGATTTGTGAGCTGAAGTGTTTGTCACTAGACTGCTACTGGATGCAAGATGCATCTATAAAAAAACAGTATAAATCTGTGTACAGCTGTTGTCGTAGCTTTGATCTTTTAATCCTGAAATTGCATGCTTAATCCCTTTGCCCACCTTCCTGTAGAAAATAGAAAGAAAACTCACTCATGCAGCGATTGATGTCCCTTCCTCTCTGTCCGTAGTGTCCAGCAGGGCAGGCGTGGAGACAGGTTCCATGATGGGACATCCCATCCCTCTGCAGGAACAGGAAGAGTCGCTCCGGGCAACGTACGCAGCCATTGTCATGTGAACACTCTAGACAGCTCCGACAGTCCTCTGATGTCTCTCTGTGAGCTGCGTGACAAAGTCGATTAGGACAAAAAAAGAGTTAATATTAAGATTAAAGAAAAAGAAAGCAAGAACTGAAGAGAAATTAAGTACAAACAGAAGGGAATGGGGAAGGGAAATGAGACTCTACAAATCCTCAAAATGCCAAGAAAATCTCTAAACTATATTGAATGGCCATACTGAGCTCCTTGAAAAAATGATCAACATGCTTCAAGGCTTTCACATGTTGCCACAGTGGTCACATTTAACACAAGAACAACCTGTTAAACTTCCTTTTCAAAGGCAAGTTTTACTGGTAACATCATTTTATTGGGCTTTTACATTGATAGTCTTGCATTATAATTGATTGGCCTCGGATGTGTTGTAGCATGGATAAGATTGTTTTTAATAACAGGCTAGATGATCCTATTGATTTGCAGTAGCTGTAGCTTCAGCGACCTCCTGTGATAAGTACTGCCTGGGCTAACTCGGAAATGAAGCCTTTGGTTAAAAATTCCGAACTACCCTTTAAATCTTGTTTGTCAGAGGGCAGCGCGGGAAATTCGGCCACTGTATTGCAGCACTTTCTGCAGCACACAGCCTGTTCAAGGTAACGGAGAGAGACGTGGGTGGAAACGTTCTTTTGGTTTTAAACGCTTCATCAACCATAAGTATTAAAAAAAATGGACATGCTTGTTTATTCTTGTGTAGTTCCTGCCTCTAGTCCCTTTAAAGTTAACTTGTAAATCTGCAAACCTTGTTTTGTGTACTAAAACCTGATATGTTCCCTGACATCGTAGCATGTCAGGTTTTCACATAATTCAGTGAAATGTGCGAGGTGATCATCGGGGTACAGTTGAGGCACGATGGCTTAACTGTACCCCAATGCAGAACGCTATACTGCTTTGCATGCGGTTCAGCAGCACAGATGTAGGATTTTAAGTCACAATTGGGCAAAATTAGAACGAATCAAAGGTAGTCTTGTTATTATTTTTTTACATTTGAACAGTCTGCAACTCTGACTAGTCATTCTGTTATTATTGCACTGTTATTGTGTTTATATTTTTACTGTTTGCAGTATCCATTAAATAATTTGTTCTTTTTATTTTTTTTTAAGGTTTGCCTTTGCTATTGTTGAATTACATCAAATTGAAAACTTTATAACGTGTAAAAAAGTTGTAACTGAAGGTTTTAATGGTTCATTACATTAGCAGCATCAGCTTTCCAGCCATTTCAATGGTGTCTCTACTCAGTATTTTTATTCTATGGGTGCAGTTGAGACAAAAACACACCTCTTCTTTTTGATTAATAGTGAAAATTATAAATTACTTATGGATATTATTATATTATTATTTTTAGTACACAATAGAGGATGCATTTTGTAAAAAAAAAAAAACAATCTTCTGTCCGGACCCTTTTTAATGTCTAATTTTTGCATGAAAATGAGGAGCGAAAACTGTCTCAACTGTACTCAGTTTACCCTACCCCAAGAGTCCATCTTGGGTCAGACTGTGTTTTCATTATATATGTGCATTCCCATGCTCTTGAGGCATAGCGCTCTCTGGCATGTATTGTTCTCCTGCTTCACAGGAAACTGCAGCTCCAAGCCACTTGTTATGATAAGCACACACAGGGAGTCTTGACAGCGTGCAAAATTTGAGGGAATATGGAAAGTTTGCAGTTTACCCATATGTTTCTGTTGTATTTGGGATTTTATTCATGTGAAGTAGCCACAATATTAACAGTTTGCAGCTAGAGCTAATGTCAATGTTTAAATGTTCCATAATAAAGGCAACTACAGCCCCATTTCCTGTAGTTGGCCGGGTTGGGTCAGGCCAGATCGGTCCACGTTGTTTTGGGTCTCCACTAGGGTTGCACGGTATACCGGTACTAGTATAGTACCGCAATACTAAGGCGTTTAAAACGGTACTATACCACCATTTAAAAAGAAACGGTACTTTAAAAAGAAAAAAAAACGCAGCTAAATTGGTAAATTGGAGCCTGTCTCTTTAAGAGCAGCGAGGCCAGCAGTGAGTGTGACGTAGTTAATGTTGCGGCTGAGGAGAAGGAGGAGGAGACGTCAGGTGGCAGACAGGCGGGTTCATGGCGAGTGGACGCTGCCGCGGATACCTGAAGTTTGAAGTGTTGCCTCTGTTAGCAAGACGGACTTTGTAGCATCGCTTTCACTGCTGTGCTTCAGTGTTCAACGGCTCGCCTTCATCATTAGCTTTGAATCCGTAATACTTCCAAACTGTACTTTGAGCCCCTACTTTATCAACACGGGCTTTTCCAAAGCTGTCATCTTTTCTTTTTTCCTCTAAAGGAAAACTACGCGGACTTAGTGACTTCAGTCAGGAACAACTGGTGCTGATGTTGTTCAGTTATGTCAAAGTAAAAAGCACAAAACCTCTTCCAGCCCAGTAGAAACCTACAGAAGCCTACATACAACACAAACGGTTAATAAATACATTTTTAATTTTCTTCAAAGTTATTACATCCTTAAAAGGTTTAAATAAGTTTAAAAACGGTGACAGAAATGAACTGACTGATGATATGTTCAGTTATTATATATATATATATATATTATAATTATTAATACAACTTGACTGATGTTATAATGAAGTCAGTCACACAAACATGATTTTATAGACATTACCTCATACCCATTTAATGTTTCATATCATAAACTATTGAGACACAACATTAAATAAATTAACATTTTGAAACGCATTAAAACATATTCCAAAAGCCTTACAATATGTAATTCATTTAGATAGTTTTACAATTTATTTTTCTAATTATGTCCATATAATGTTTCATGTATAGAATGATTTTGATTTTAATTTGGCATTGCTTTATATTACTGGTTCTCCATGGTTTAAATTGAAGATTTTACTTCTTTATTTGATTATTTTAAAATAAAGACTTCAAGAACAATAACACAAATACAAAAAAACAAAAAAAAGAAATATTGAGTTTGGTTTACCTTTTTAAAAAAGTATCGAAAAGTACCGAAAAGTATCGAAAAGTATTGAAACACAAAATGGTATCTGTATCGAAACAGAAATTTGGTATCGTGACAACCCTAGTCTCCACAGATAAAAACTGGGACGGGTACCCTAACATCCGACCCAACCTGGCCCACTTTTTTGGTACCCTTCGGTAGCTGTACTGATCTGACCGATCTGGACCAAAGAGGTGGAGCTAATACACAACAATCCGTTGATTCGTTGAAAAATCTGTCACTTTCCGCGTGACCCGGCATAAAAACAAAGCAGGGGTGACTCCCACTGCTCTCTGGTACTCACAGTACGGAGATGGGTGAAATGCAGAGCCCTAATTTCCCCTTGGGGATCTCAACAGTATATCAAAAAATACACCAATTCAAGTCATATTGGTGCAAAACAGCATGGTATAGTGTATTGAAAAACATTTCTAATGTAACCAAAATTGAAATTTAGCACAAAGATGCCATTATCACCACAGATTTGAACTAAAGACAAAATAAGTTACATCGTAATTTTAATCATCTGCTGCCCACAAACAAAATCAAAACTCCTTTTTTCTAAAAAATCTTAATTTCAGCATAACTCAGCAAGAGAACACGAATACGGAACAAAAGCTTCTGTGTAAAAAGGATGAATGGCGGGGCAGCAACATGCCAGTGGCCGGATTTGAAACAATTTCATATAGCCGACCCTGTTATACTGTTGGCCAGCAGTTGTGGTAATTTTTCCTAATAAAATGTTTTTTATTATTATTATTATTATCCCCCCTTTCTCTGTTTTTTTCACAAATCCCACCCTGACTGTATCTGAGAATTGTACATCTTTTAAACAGTGAGCTGATACAATTGGGCCTCTTGCTTCTCACATCTTCCCCAAGGTTTCAAAATTTTAGATTTTTTTTATATATCCTTTACAGTAAACTAGAATAGCAAGTAACTGCAGTCCGGCCCAGTTTTTAATCAGCTGCAGCAAAATCTTATCTCCATCCAAACAAATCCATTCATTCCTTCCTCACCTCCAAACTGAACTACTACAATTCTCTGCAACTTGGTCTTAAATTTGTCATTCCGTTACCTGCAGTTCGTTCAGGTTGCTACGGCCCGTCTTTAATAGGTTACAGAAGCCGTGATCACATCAGTCCAATTTAAGCCAGTTTACACTGACGGACTGTTATTCTGTTTACTACATCTGAGGTTCTGTCACTTACTTTTAAAAGTTTTAGTGGTTCAGCACCTACCAAACTACTCCCCTTTTATAAATTCAAAAGATCACTGAGATCATCCATATGTGAAGTGTGGCTCAGGTCTTGTGGAGATTGGACCTGCAGACCAGGGATCCCTAACTCCGGTCCTCAAGGCCCACTGTCCTGCAGATGTTTGATGTTCCTCTGCTACAAAACACCTGACTCAAATTATTGGGTCAATAGGAGATGTGCAGAGCTTTTCAGAAATCCATTTAATTTGAATCAGGTGTGTTACAGCAGGGGCACATCTAATATCTGCAGGATGGTGGGCCTCGAGGACCGGGGTTGGGGATCACTGCTTTAGACTGCTGAAATCCAGTCCTTGAGTTACTGTCCTACAACATTTAAATGCGTCCCTTCTTCAACACACCTGGTTTAAATAAAAGGCTTGTTACCTGGCTGCTGAATGATGTGCACATGAGGAAATTCAGCCATATGATTTAGGTGTGTGCTGCAAAAGGTATGCTCTAGGACAGGGTTTCTCAATCCTGGTCCTTAGGGACCCCACCCCTGCTGGTTTTCCAGATATTCCTACTTCAACACACCTGACTCAGATGAATGGCTCGTTAGCAGCTTGCAAAGAACTTGATGAGCAGTTGAGTTGATTTGAATCAGGTGTGGTGGAGTTTGAAACCTGGAATACATGCAGGGCAGGGGTCCACAAGGACCAGGATGGAGAAACCCTGCTCTTAAAGTTGTACTTCCATGGTCATTTCATTAATATTTCTGTGTTCTCCATTATTATTGAATGCATTCTGCATCGTTTCTGTTTAAAAAAACCTTCTGGTTGCTTAGTATCCAGCTGTATTTGTATACTAGAAGAGAGGCTTGTGGTCCAACGGCAGGCTTTTCCAGGTCCTTCTCATGAATTTCCGTCTGATTGGCTGGCTCCCATCAGTGTATGAAGGAAGCTCCGCCCTCCGCTCTTATTTCGTTACAGACAGGAAATAGAGCCGACAAACAAGTTTGTTCCGCCATGCTAACAAACAGTTAGCTAATTAGCTTCTCAACTCCGAAGCTACAGTCGTGCCGTCTTTACTTCTAGTGTGTAGTGGAGGGTTACCTGCCTTCCAATGGACAGATAGAAACCCCACATGGGATACGCTATTTGTAATGTTACGTAGAAGGGCAAGGCTGTTCCCGATTCACTCTTCTCTTCGTATTTTTTTCTGTGATGAGGAAGCACAGCCGACTGAGGGGAACGCAACGCTAGCAAGTCAGCATGTGTAAGTAAACAAGGGGAAACCCTCCGTATTTCAGAAGGAGCAAGTTAAACGGGTTTTCAGTGGAAGGAGGCCTTTAAAGAAAAATAAAAGCATATTGCAATGACAATCATATTTGATGGGAATAAAAGTGTAAGTTATTTTCATGTCTTTTACTTTAAAGTTTGATTTAAATGTTCTTTTTTAATGCCTCCTCTGCACTCTGCTGTCAAGCTTCTAATGTTTTAAGTTAAAGAACTTCAGAGTATCTTCTTATGAAATATGCTATGCAAATAAACTTACTCTGTCTTACCCTCTGATGTATAAATGTTTGTGTGCATATTCAACAGCGACATAATTTAGACAGTATAGCATCACTACACTCAAACCACAGCAACTTGTGAAGAATTAGAAATAAACCATGAAATCTAAACTATAGTTTTGCAGAAACCACGAAAGACTCAAAATTAAGTTTCTTTTGTAAACTGCATGTTTTTTTCTACTGTGGTGTGCCTGAGCTGTACGGCTCCAAAAGGACTGAATTTTTCACCCATGTCAGCAAAATTCCCATTGTTTTATAAGGAAATTTGGGTGAGATTATTTGAAATCATTTTTGCAAACACATTTAAAGCATTGTGGAAAAGTATTTGCTCTTTTACAGATTTTATACAGACAATTTTACCACTCCAAAATGTTTCAGATAATCTGTGTCCTCCATTTGTGTCCGAGCACCTTGCTTGGAGCATGACTGGCAAGCTCCACAGACTTTCATTCACCGTCCTGTTCCTCCCTCTCCATCACCTCCACCACTTCAGGTAAAGTCTCTGCTAAAGTCCCCTTACTTCACTGATAAGCAGAGACTCAACTGGCTATATGCACAACTTCACTACTTCCTGAATTTATAGGGATATTGTGGAAGTTCTCCTGTTATCTATTCACAAAAATTGATTATTTCGTTCAAAAGTGTTTCGTCCATTAATCTGTAATCACTCCCATCAACAAACTGAAGTGCTCCTCGAGGCTCTGAATTTTCTGTTCGTATCATTCATTCATACGTCGAACGGGTCGGCTCGGTGGTGGCTACCATGTTGTCTCGCTGTTTTTATGTTCAGTAGAAGTGTGACTGTAGGAAACTACGGAAACTCACCGGAGACACCGGAGTTGTCGGCTCAGTTCGAGGTAATGCCTTTGAAAAGTCACCGCGGGTGCAGTGAGGAGGAACCGAGTGTTACACTGATGCTGGGTTCATGTGCAGTCGGGCAGACGGCCGTCAGCAACAAACCAGATGTCATTTTAATCACAGAAGCCGAGAGAAAGACGGTAAAACATGGGTCAGGGTAAACAATACGACATCGCCATGACAACATATCAGATGTGGACTGAAGTCACTGTAACTGACGGACCACTTCTTCACATAGAGGCTGCTGATGCCTTTACATGCAGCGGCTGTCGTCCGTCTGCCCAGTTTCACGTGAACGCAGCATGAAAAGTACGAGGGAGCTGCTCACGATATACAATAGGGGATTATCACGCTTACCGGAAGTTCCCGGCTTTTGGACACTTCCTCTTCCGGGCCATGTTAACGACAGCCGTTCCTGCTCTGTTATACTGTTTAAATCGGATAAACTACAAACATACTTAAGTTTTCATTCCAGACCGAAGTAATACTGGATCAAAAGCTGGATCAAAGCGATCGATTCGCCGCGGTGAAGGGCCGAACTTTATAATAAAACACACGTTTGTTTGTCGCCGCGGGGCACAACACCGGCACTTCACAGCATGCTAGCATTAGCCAGCTAGCGTTTACTGACGTGCTTAACATTGTGCGTCCTAAAACACACAAACATCTGAAAATCGGGTCTGTACTCCCCCCCGTTTCCAGTGGAACAACTGGGGACTGCCAAGAAAGGAGACGCTTTCAGATGCTTGTGTGTTTTCAGCTGCACAACTTTAGCCACGTCATCAAGCTGGCTAATGCTTACAGGCTAACACGACTGTATAGTCTGCCGGCCACAAACAAACGTGTATCGTTTTATTATAAAGTTCGGTCCTCCACTGCGGCGAATTGGTCGTTTTGATCCACTTCTTCCTCAGCATCACTCAGTCTGGAATGAAAACTTGGCATTGGCGTTTATCCGATTTACAAAGTTTAACAGAGTAGTAGCTGGCGGACTACTGTTAGCAGGTTAGCATTAGCCAGCTTGATGACGTGCCTAACTTTGTGCGGCTGAAAACACACAAGCATCTGAAAGTGTCTCCTTTCTTGGCAGTCCCCAGTTGTTCCACTGGAAACGGGGGGGTACAGACCCGATTTTCAGATGTATGTGTGTTTTAAGATGCACAATGTTAAGCACGTCGGTAAACGCTAGCTGGCTAATGCTAGCATGCCGGTGTTGTGCCCCACCGGCTGCAAACAAACATGCTACGTTGTTTTATTATAAAGTTCGGCCCTTCACTCTGGAGAATCGCTTTGATCCACTTCCTCCTTGGTATCACTTCAGTCTGGAATCCGTGAAAATTTCAGTAGGGTTGGCGTTTATTCACGTTATCTACGAAGTAAAGCAGGGAAATTGAACTGAACCGGAAGTGAGCTGTCTAACTGTTTAAAACCGGAAGTTCGGAACACGGAAGCGTGATAATCCCCTATTGTTACACAATGTCCCTTTAAGCCAAAGCTCAAAAAATAATCTTGCATGTAGGGACAAACGATATTCCAAAACAATAGTCTGAAAACCTCAAACAGACACAGTTTATACAAAGCATCACGATATCAACTTCTGTGACTGACATGTCCCAACAGCAAAATGTGGCAAAATGTAAGCTGCACTAACTGATGGTGCAGAATGAATAACATGAGCTGGTGAAGTCTGCTCTCAGATACACATCAGACTCAACAGACAGAAGGAATGTTTCCAATCTTTCAGGGATCAGGTGGGATATGAAGAGACAGGCTAGGTGGGATGGAAAGATGGATTCAATCTACTGTAGAGGTGAAGGGCAGGCAGTGTGTGTGTGTGTGTGAGTCGCAGCAATTGAGGCCCAATCTTTGCAAAACAGTGGCCGACTGCAGATGTGAGTGTGATCACGAGCAACCCAGCGAGAAAGGCTGGAAAGGTTCACGTGATTAAAAAAATCAAAATTTTTATTATTATGTTTTATATTTTAAAGCAGGGTTTCCCAACCCTGGTCCTCAGGGACCCCTGCCCTGCATGTGTTCCAGGTTTCCAACTCCACCACACCTGATTCAGATCAACTCAACTGCTCATCAACTTCTTTGCAAGCTGCTAACGAGCCATTCATCTGAGTTAGGTGTGTTGAAGTAGGAATATCTGGAAAACCAGCAGGGGTGGGGTCCCTGAGGACCAGGGTTAGGAAACCCTGTTTTAAAGGGACTTGAGGCAAGATTAAGAAATGAGACTGCCACAACTGGAGCTGCAGGCAACTGCAGCCACGAGCCAAGCCGTAACGAGAGCGTTCACAAACTGGAACTAAAACGTTTACTACGGTGATAGTCTTTTTATTCGTAGTTACACTTTTTAGTGTCTTTCAGTTGATCTGGATCATTTGCTGACGGCAGAAGAATCCATAACTATCCCTTGCAGTGTTTGAATTTACCGCAACCGTCTTCTTCCTGTATCAAAACTGTCTGTGAAGCAAATGCAGCATCAATTGACGTCACATCCGCAGGACAGCGTGGGAAATTCGTCCACCGAATTGCAGCGCTTTATGCAGCACACAGCCTGTTCAAGGTAAAGGAGAAAGACGTGGGGGGGGGGGGCTCGTTCTTTTTGGTTTTTAGCGCTTCATTACCCATTAGTATTAAAAAACTGGACATGCATGTTTATTCTTTCACAATTCCTGCCTCTAGTCCATTTAAAGGAGTAATCACCTGGTCTTTTAATCTGTCCACTCTCCTTACAATGTCTTAAAACAATTCCTAAAAACTTGTTAGGAAAAAAAATCAAACAAAGCATATTCTGACCCTTTGCTCACACCACCACTTTCTCTCGTGATAGTTCATACGAGGTTTGGGCTGATACGGATGTTTATTTAAATAATGTAAATGAGGCGCGCGCTGATTGGCTGCAGGAAGGACAGAGCTGGAATCGGGACCGGCCCAGTTCATGCATGCATTACCCGACTCTGTACCTGACGGGGCTGCTACTTTTGGAATTCAACTGTACATGTTTGAACCAGTCTGATCCTGAGAATGAGGATGGTGAGACGGTGGATGAAGCACGTCTTGCTCTTTTTTTTTTTTTTTTTCTAGGTGAGCCTGCATCCTAGAAAAAGACGTGGATGTGAGAAAAGCACAGTCCTCGCCACACAACTTGCACCTCACCACCTTATGGTTAACTTTTATAAAACTCCCCATAACTCTGCTCTTGTTCTTCGCCGCTGCAGCCGTGCTCTCTGTCGCCTGTCACGTGCACACCCTCCCGTCACGTGTGAAGCTGAATGAGTCAAGTGGTGATCCCATTTAGAAAACGTGGAATAGTTTTAGGGATGTCCCGATATCACTTTCTTGCCAACAGAGTACAAGTATTGACATTTGAGTACTTGCCGATACTGAGCATGGATACAAGTGATTAACAGGGAAAAGTCCAAACACCTGCGTTTTAGAGGCTGTCACCCTATAGGGGATTATCACGCTTACCGGAAGTTCCCGGATTTTGGCACTTCCTCTTCCGGGCCATGTTAACGACAGCCGTTCCTGCTCTGTTATACTGTTTAAATCGGATAAGCTCCAAACATACTCAAGTTTTCATTCTAGACTGAAATAATACTAAGGAAGAAGTGGATCAAAGTGATCGATTCGCCGCGGTGAAGGGCCGAACTTTATAATAAAACACACGTTTGTTTGTCGCCGGTGGGGCACAACACCGGCACTTCACAGCATGCTAGCATTAGCCAGCTAGCGTTTTCTGACGTGCTTAACATTGTGCATCTTAAAACACACAAACATCTGAAAATCGGGTCTGTACGTCACCGTTTCCAGTGGAACAACTGGGGACTGCCAAGAAAGGAGACGTTTTTAGATGCTTGTGTGTTTTCAGCCGCACAAAGTTAGGCACGTCATCAGGCTGGCTAATGCTAACCTGCTAACACGACTGTATAGTCTGCCGGCCACAAACAAACGTGTGTCGTTTTATTATAAAGTTCGGTCCTTCACCGCGGCGAATCGGTCGTTTTGATCCACTTCTTCCTCAGCATCACTTCAGTCTGGAATGAAAACTTGGCATTGGCGTTTATGCGATTTACAAAGTTTAACAGAGTAGTAGCTGGCGGACCACTGTTAGCAGGTTAGCATTAGCCAGCTTGATGACGTGCCTAACTTTGTGCGGCTGAAAACACAAGCATCTGAAAGTGTCTCCTTTCTTGGCAGTCCCCAGTTGTTCCACTGGAAACGGGGGGGTACAGACCCGATTTTCAGATGTTTGTGTGTTTTAAGACGCAAAAAGTTAAGCACGTCGGTAAACGCTAGCTGGCTAATGCTAGCATGCCGGTGTTGTGCCCCACCGGCTACAAACAAACATGCTACGTTGCTTTATTATAAAGTTCGGCCCTTCACTCTGGAGAATCGCTTTGATCCACTTCCTCCTTAGTATCACTTCAGTCTGGAATCCGTGAAAATTTCAGTAGGGTTTGCGTTTATTCACGTTATCTACGAAGTAAAGCAGGGACATTGAACTGGACCGGAAGTGGGCCGTCTGTTTAAAACCGGAAGTTCGGAACACGGAAGTGTGATAATCCCCTTTTGCTGTGGATGTGGAGGAGAGCAGACGGTCAACACACCTCAAGCTGAGAGGTGGTTGGAGGTGGACGCACTGATGCGTTTGATATTCTGTTCATCAAAATTTTTTTTTAAAAATATAAAATTGATTTGTGGTGGTGTGTGTGTGGTTTGGTTCCAGTACCGGTTAATATGCACACTCTGCTTTGGTTGTGGAAGGGAGCATGTGTCGATTGTCGGTTGTTTTGTCGACAAAAAGTCCCGTAGGCGTGTCACAGAGAGGCTGGCCTATGCTAATAGCCTCTGTTAGTTACAAAATCCAAGGAGCCAATCAAAATCTCCCATTTTCTGGATTTTGCTCTTGTGGGCTGTTCTGATGTAAGAGCCCAAATGAAAAAACTGGACTGTGGAAAAAAAAAAGGGGGGGGGGGGGTAGGCAAGTTTACATTTCAGTCCAACACCAATAAACATGTTTTAACTAGAAAAATGCCAGGTGATTTCCAGGTGATTACTCCTTTAACCGTTTTCGTTCAATGTAAAATTCACATCACTTCCATCAACATTAAACATGAGACATTTTCTTTACATATAACATCAGATTACCTCCTGAGATGTAATAAACAGTTAAGTATTTCCTAAAACCTATGCTGCAGCAGGAAAGGGAATAATTATGTGGTTATTTGAGAACTCACTTGTGAATTGATGGGAAACTACAAAAAATTGACGATATTAAATCAGTTTGCAAATATATAAACTGATTTCTTTTTGTTTGTTAAAAAAATCGTCGATGTGCATTTGCAGAGACGAAAATTATTCAGTTTAGCAGAGAAAAAGTCACAGTTACGCAAAAATTATTTGTACATTTCAATTAAACTGTTTTCTCTGTTGTATTCTTCTGAATTTTTCCTGTAATATTTAAAAGATTTTGAATTTGAGGAACCAGCGCTGTCTGTATCAGTGCACTGTCATTTTTATTAATTAATTTTTAATAATTCGATTTTATTTAAAAAAACTATGAGATAAGGCATTAAATATGAAGATTTATAATTTTAAGTTCTATAGTTATGGGGTTTTAGAGGGATGTTGCTGGTTTGTTTGTATTTGCGCTCTTATAATTTAACTGTATTTTTTTGTTTCCTGCTCAGGGACTGCAGATGGAAATTAGCCAGTGGCTAAATCTGGTCCAACGATCTTTCCTTTTCTGACATTAGTGTTTCTGTGCATGGTCCCTGACACATAAAAATAAACAAAGATACACTATTAGCTTCATGAGGTCAAATATTAAAGTACAAAACTGCTGCTTGTTATTAAACTGAAGAAGCATCTCATCAGCAGGGGAATCTTAACCAAGAAAGGAAGTCTTGTTTAAATAAAACTTGCAGCATGTTGACGCTGCATAACATTTTGGATTATCTCAATAAAAGTACTACACCCGTATGTGTCCAAAGTAATTAGAACTGGTGGGTTATGAAAACCGCAGTCCACTCGCCAGCAGGTGAAGCTCGCGTGGCATGAGATATAAAAAGTAAAGCAAGACAAGCTGCAGAAGTCAAACCTGATTCTCTGGTGACGGATGATGAATTAGTCATCAGCCCACCCTCTATCATGAATGTCAGTTGTGTGTATGTGTCAAAAAAGATGAAAAGAAGTGAAAAGAAGAAATAAAAAGTTGACATTGGATGTACAGTCGTCCTCAAAATTATTCATATGCCTCCATTGAGGAAAAGGCTAAATTCCTAATAGTAATTAAAATAACAAGAAACTAATAATAATTGATAAAAATTTACAAAAATATAATGCAGTGAAATAAAGTATTGCTTTGAATTGTACCTGAAAAGCAGCTCATTTTAATCCAAAACTGTTAATTAGAGGGCTGATAGATTTTTCTTTCCACAAAAATGTTTTTGGAATAAAAAAAACAACTTGTAAATTTGTAGCTGATTACAAAGAACAGGGCATTTGCTAGTAAACATGTTTAATACATGTACGTATTTAAAATAATGCAGGCCTGTTAGTTTTAGACTGAGAAATGATTTTTAATGACTTTTGCTGCAGAGCATAGTTGTTTATGTAGATTAAATGAGCAGGCTTTCTGTATTATGCTCACAATTTATTTAAAACTTCACCAGGAGCTTTGTTCAAGTATTTGGTGGCGAAGAAAGGCAGGGGAAGTCCACCTCAGACCTAGCTAAGACTCAAGCATTAGATGCAGAAAAAATGACATTATGTTTTAGATGAATGCAAATCGTGAATACATTTTCCAGGAAAAACACACTGGAGTATGTTTACGTGTTTTTTACTCATACCATCTAAAAAGGTAAAATTAGGAATCTTCTCAAGAACACAAAGTCTCTCTCACCCCCACCTCCACCCCCACCCCCTGGTCCCTGGGTTCATATTATGTGATTTTAGGTACAGTTCTAGATTTTGTTGCTCTTTGTTGTTACAGTTTATCCTAAAAAAAAATAAATAAAGGAGTTTATGTCTGAATACATTTTTTGTTTTATTTGTAACTTTTAGTGGGCCTATGACATTCAATATCTCAGTTAATTAAGCCACTTTAAATATTAAGGGTATATTTGTAGATGAATTTACTACCATTTCAGATTATAAACCAACGCTGTAAAGAGCAGTGCTGCTACCGTACAGCTGGTTTAAGTTTTATACATTACATTACATTACTTTATGCAAGTTCATA
Source organism: Atherinomorus stipes (assembly GCA_023101725.1). Classification (NCBI taxonomy): domain Eukaryota; kingdom Metazoa; phylum Chordata; class Actinopteri; order Atheriniformes; family Atherinidae; genus Atherinomorus; species Atherinomorus stipes. Next base: position 112,244 of record JALJCO010014268.1, on the reverse strand, counting down.
AATTTACTTCCACAAATTCAAAAATCAAGTAAGTTTAAAGTACATGTGTGACACATACATTTAAACTTAAACAACAGGAACTAGGAGACCATCAGAGAAGAGCGTATGAAGGAGCACAGGAAAATGGGATTCTCCCAGAGATCGCTGTTTATCAGTCTCCAGTTTGCTTGTCTCAAGCCCAACACAGCTGACTGGTGCTCATCTCCCTCAGTGTCACGTCATCACTAACTTGTTTTCAGACAGTTTATCGTGGACAAACATATGATGACTTTTTATCTATAAATTTATTACATGTGGCAGTGGGACGCTTATGTTTTTCAAAGTGAGAGGGACTCATAAGAGCTTACAAGGGTCTTGCAGAGCAGCTGTACCCTATTTCCATAGTTCCCAAACTGTCGTGCTACCACTGGGGGTACTTATGCTACTTCTAGCAGTATGTTGGTGGTTTAGTAATCTCTGAAATATAGTTATTTTACATCAGGGGAAGCAAAGCTCCGGTCCTCCAGAGCTACAATCCTGCAATCTTTAGAACGTGTCCTTCTCCAACACACCTGAATCAAATGGCCAATTACCTCATGTGCGTGTCATTCAGCTCTGCAGAGGCCTGGTAACCAGCTACTTATTTGATTCTGGTGTGTTGGTGAAGGGATGCAACCGAAATGCAGGATAGCTCTGGAGGACTGGACTTGGGCACCCCTGGTTTGCATTATTATCAAACTCAAACTGTGAAACTGTTTCACATCCAAACAAAAGCTGGGAAAGAGTTTCAGATCTGAACTTCAGTGAATTTCTGTTATGGCGATGTGAAAATGTCCCGTGATCCAGTCCTGCTGGTGTGATCACAGATCCAAGGATAATGTCTCCACTTTTAGTCTCAACTCTGCTTGAACTGTAGATTGTAAGACCGCAATAAGGACTTCTTTTCTCTCGTCATTAGAAAAAAAAACAGATGGATGGAAAATCAATCTGGCAGTAAAGCTATTCAAAGTCATTGCCAGCAGTTTCTCCACTTTTCTCCACCTGGTCAGCTTTAACATGACTTTCAAAGCACAGATACTTTTTTTAAAGGGGAAACTCAGTAACTTTTTTACCTCAATAAATGCTTTTCGGAATCCCCGTGGGGCTAAACAAAGTGTTTACGGAGCAATTCAATGTCCCCCCCCCCCCTCCAGCCGGTGCCTCTGGCCCGTGAGCAGCTCTATGCAACTTTGCCTGCGCCGACCCGAGCAGAACTTGCGACAACAGAAACCGCTGTACGGTACTCAGGTCCCCTATCTACAGAGCTGCTTCCAGCTCTGATTTTAACCAAACTACCAGCGCTAATTTGAAGAAAACATTTCTTTAGCTTCACACCACCTAAACACCGGCTCCTGGCTCTATAACCGACTCTTTGCTGGACCAGAGTGATTCACGTAGCTTGCGCTGCCTGGGCGCCGGGTGAAGCATCACTGCTTCAGGCTCAATAATCACTTGTCACGTCCGCAAAAAATAAATAAAAGTTCGTATTCTTACCTGCTACTCGCCAACACCAGAGAAAAATATAATCCACTGCATATTTACCCGCAAATCGCGGGTAAAAGGTCCCGTTTCAGAAGAGACAGGTCTTTGCTTTGAGCAGAGGGAGACGAGGTGCTGCTACCAACGCAGCAACGTAGCATCAACAAGCTAGAAAAAGCTTAGAAATATATCCAGGGATCAAAATAGAGGAAAGACAGGTAGAGAAGCCGTCTGTGTGCTGTGGGGGTGTAGGGGGGGTTGAACTTTACGACAGTGAAAGGACGCCACTAGGGGGGGCCCCGAGTTGAAGTTACTGAGTTCTGCTTTAAAATAAATTAGTTTGTATATGTATCAGTAGCTGCGTTTACATGGACCCAAATATACCGATTGCTTTCGGTTTAAAAAGATCTTTCGGAATTAAAATGATCCATGTAAACGCCTCTTTCCGAATGAAAAGCGCCGAACCGAATGAATTTTCTTTCGGTTTCATGGGGGTAGAATATTCCTTTCCCCAAACCGAACGGGGTATCATATAAACGCTGAATCGGAAAGTTGTGAGGTTGCGCTCTTACAGCGCATGCTTCGACGAGAGGTCAACGTGAAACAAGTGACGTTTCCTCACTTTGACAGATGGCTGTGAACAATGTAATTCCTTGGACACCAAAAGAAAGTTTGTTTTTAACTCAAACTCTGTCTTTACAGCTTTTTTCTCTTGGTTGTTTCCAGTAGGAGCGCATGAGGATCAGCTGCTGCTTCATTAACGTCCTGCAGAAACCACAACGACTGTGACAATCAGCTGTTTGTAGACCTCCGTCTTTAATAAATAACGTGATTTACATCATTCTGCGCATGTCAGGCAGGATTATTCTGAATGAATATTGGTGCATGTACACGCCAGATCCGAATGTATTAGTTTCCATGTAAACAGCTCATGGACCGCGGAACGCATCTGAACGAGGGGGGCCATACTTCCAAGAAAAAAAAAAAAACCTGACGTAGCTTTTTAAAAAAATAGCACCGTTTTTCTTTTCTCTTTCTTACAAAAGATGATGTTTGTTGTGTCTCTGAGGAAGGAGGAGTATTTTTTTTCATCCTGCTTTTGTAGTTTTGGATTGGTTGTCAAAAAAGTTGAAATAGATGTCTCCTCATTTTCACGATGTCAACAAAGCTGGGTTTCCATTACACCTGGAATTGCACAAAACCTAAATATCGCAATTAAAAACCGCTAATGGAAACACCTACATTTCGAAAAGAAACCTCTCAAATATCGTCAAAATTTTTTACGCTTTCATGAGGCGTGAATCAAGACGTTTCGAGAAAGCAGTTTTGCGCATAAGTGTAATGGAAACATTTCTGTCCCTAACCCTACTCGCCATCAGGCGTGACGTAATGGGGGGGGTTAGAATCCGGTTATTCCTCCTCAATTATGATGAATATGACCATCTACAAGCATTAACTGTGAAGTTTTATCGGTCACATATGAAAAATCCCCCCACCGCCGTAACTCAGCAAGCTGAGTTCATTTTGGACATTATATAGATCAGGGTTTCCCCAACCCTGGTCCTCAGGGGACCCCTACCCTGCATGTATTCCAGGTTTCCAACTCCACCACACCTGATTGAGATCAACTCAACTGCTCATCAACTTCTTTGCAAGCTGCTAACGAGCCATTCATCTGAGTCAGGTGTGTTGAAGTAGGAATATCTGGAAAACCAGCAGGGCGGGGGGTCCCTGAGGACCAGGATTGGGAAACCCTGATATAGATGGTTGAAGTTCTTCATGTATTCACGACTGGAAACCAGCTGTTTATGTGGTTTCCACACATTTGTAACACCACGACTCGGTTATCTCGTTCCCACATGTTAATTATACGTTTTGGGCGTCTGTCCTGGAAGTCTCCACGAGTGTTTTTCCTGCTGATGTGATCAGAGGCTCCGTACATACGGACTTTACCTCTGAATCATCATCCGCTGCTTTCTCCTGATGAGGAGCAGCTCCGAAAAGCAACATCTCCATCCTCCTCAAAGTGGAGTCTCGCGGGGCGGGATTTTACGAGAATTACGGCTGATACCAATCAATGGAAACACCTGCATATCGCAATTGTACTTTTTCGAAATTTAAGAAATATCGCTTTTATTTTTCGAAAAGTGTAATGGAAACCCAGCTAATGACAAGCTACTGTAGCTTTGAAATCAACGTTTTGACGTTGGCTCGCAACGCTTGCATGATGACGTATTGATGAACAATGCACTTAATAGGCACATATTTGATATTTCTATGCAGCCTACGTAACCTATATATAGCAGGCTGCAGGGAAAGTTTTCAAAGGGGCGGGGGAGGGCGCAGGGGGTGAGAGAGAGAGAAGGTGCGCAGTGACTTGGGTCATAAGGACAACAATGCAACTTGCTTTCAGCTATTTATTTAGGCTTATTTTTTTTCTTACCAGAGTACAAAGTTACCAGGGCCATGGCCCGGCTGGCCCCCCTAGTTCCGCGGTCATGAAACAGCTGCCCTAAAATCCTCAATCAGAATGATTTCAATCCGAAAGGGAAAAAGGCTCCATGTAAACGTGCCCAGTGTTACTTTCAATATTGTGAATGCTGCATCTCAAACACACCTGAATCAAATGAATAACTCGTTAAAAGGCTTCTGCATAGCTGAAGGACATGCACATGAGATAATTCAGTCATTTAGTTCAGGTGTGTTGGAGAAGGGGCAATCTAAAAACAGGATAGTAGCTCTCGAGGGCCTGATATGTGCCCCCCTTTCTGTGTGTGTGCGTGGGTGTGTGTGTGTGTGCGTGGGTGTGTGTGTGTGTGCGTACAGTACAGTATACAGTCATCCTCAAAATTATTCATACCCTCCAATTTAAAGAAGGAAAACATTTAGCTGCCAGTGAAATAAGTTGAAATTGACAAAAGTAATAAATAAAAATTCTATGAAAATCATGACATTGATTTTGAATTGTGGTTCAAAAGAAATATTAAAAAATAAACACAAAAAATAAAACAAGTAAACAAGCATGATGGGGCTCCAAAGCAAAAATTTTGATAAGCAACACTTTGAGGCAATAAGTGCAATCAGGTGTTTTCTCTAACATTGAAAAAGACTTCTACACCTGTTGACAGGTGTTTTGGTCCACTGTTCATTGGAAAGGTGCTCTAATGTGACTGGGACAGTTTTGTTTGTTCATTCTTCTTATTATTATTATTATTATTTCCAACCACAATTCAACAACAATGTATTATTTCACTAAATTATAATTTGGTAATTTTTTTATTTATTATTAGTTTCTTTAGTTTCTTGTTATTTGAATTACTATTATAAATTTAGCCTTTTAAGATTAAATCCTGCTACTTATTTAGTTTTTTATACAATGCAACTTTTAGCAGTTTTCTCAGTCCAGTAAAAGTTCTGTCTCTGTTGTTTGTCTCTTCCTCTTTTTCTTTTCCTGTCTTCCTCCGATAATGTTTTCTTGCATTTCTTTGCCGAATGTGCCATGCGTGTTCAAAACACCCGCTGTGTTCATGTGTGGTTCATACTGTATCTGTGACGCGGTGCTCACCCAGCTGCAGCATTGCGGGCGTGTCCCGAATGCAAAAGTTACACAGTGCTGTTTCTGAGCCTCGAGACGCTGCTGGGCAGTGATGGCTCAAAAATGCACATGATAAATGTTGGCGTGCCATCAAAATGAGTCAGAAACGCTTATTTATAAGGTGGAAAAGTTACGTTTTGGGTCTTTAACAGAAAGCTCCCCTTTCATTTTACTCATCGTCCTCACAAAAACTAAACATCACAGCAGTTTACTCTTTTGATTAGATTGCCTGAATAAAAAAAATGCATAAATGAATAACATACTGCTGTTTTGTTCATTTTTGTTGGTCATACCAGTAACATTCAAACTTGTGTGGTGTTGCATGTTGAAAGTGTTTCTGAGTACATATCCAATCAGGTGTTTTCTCTAATATTCAAAAAGAGTTCTACAGCTAAAGGTGCTCTTATGTTTCTGGGACAGTTTTTTGTTTGTTTGTTTGTTTGTTTAAAATTGTTTCTTTGGTTCTGTCGTAGTTGACAAAATGTCATAATTGTAAATAAGGTTAGGCAATTATAAGTTCAGAACTTCAGCCTAAACCCTTTCGGTCATGTTAACTCCAGTGAAAAATGTGTTGTGTATCTTCAAATGAATGAATTTGACTGAAGAAATAATAAAAAGCCAAAAGACAAAAAAAAATCACTATTTCCGTTCACAATTCAAAAGCAATATCTTATTTCACTTAAGTATAATTTTGTACATTTTTATTAAATATTAGTTTCTTTAGTTTCTTATTATTTGAATAATTATTGTGAATTTAGCCTTTTCTTCAGTTCGAGGGTACGAATAATTTTGAGGATGACTGTATGTATTTGTACATGTATGTACATATATATATATATATATATATATATATATATTGTTTAATTTTTTTTTTTTTTTTTTTGGTGTGTGTGTGTTTGTGTATATAGTATGTTCTTCATGTATACATATATGTGTTCTGGTGATCTTTCACAGTAGTATCTACCATCACCAAAAGGAATAAATAATAATTATTATAATAATAATAATTATTATTATTATAATAATAAAATTTCATCTAGAGCCAACCTTCCTGTCTGAAGTCTGCCACAGTAGAAACTTTCTTCTATATCTTAATGTGAAATGTCAGTATTTATGTCACTCATAAAGGTGCTACTTGGAGAGCATGATATTTTCTAAATTGGTAATAAATGTAGAAATGTTGAAATCCATTGTCCTAAGTGATCATTTAAAAGTTTTGATGTCAAATTATGTTTGAGACTTTTCAGCTTTCTCTATGGCAATCAGAGTATGCATGCTGAAATTTGAAGAAATCTTTGAAGAAAGCAAGCAACTAAAAGTCCAGAAACTTCAAATTTTCCAGTAAGAATCACAATTTTTTTCTGTTTTTTTTAAGCTTCAGAATATCACAGCTCTCAGTTTGCTGTTTATGGAATTATATTTTTGAAAAAGCCAAATGATGGCAAATGAGAAACATTTACAAATATTAAACATATTGTTTCATCTAAAATTTAAAAAAGTATGCAAATACAACAAAGCAAAAATCAAATGTGTGGACAGTTTACATCCAAAGAACACCATCTGTTTTTACTCAAACTAGCGGGGTAAAAAAAAACAGTCCTTTTGTTTTCTATCAAAGCCAAGGTCAAAGAAAGCTTAATCATCCAGAGGGACATTTTTCATGTGCAGCCTGCAGCACCAAACATGACCAATGAAAACAACTTATAATTAATAAGTAGGTCTAAGAAGCAATGCATACAATACAACATTTAGTACATTTATCTGTATTAGTAGTAATACAGTAGCTTTAGTGTGACCAAAATAACTTCTGGGCTACTTGGCATTAACTTAAACCTCAGCAGTCACAGCAGAGTCAACACATGAATTGGGACGCTTCATTAGAAATTTATCAGAGACTGTTAACAGATGTATTAATAAGTCTGTGAGAAGACATTAGAGAAGAGGTAAAAAACCACCAAAGCAAGTCTCAGAGCCTCAGAAAGACCGCAGTAAAGGGCAGTTTGCACCTGCATCGCTGCTTTGGGAAGTGCAATAAAACGATCTTGGAGCTTCTTATGTTCAGGGCTTGTTTATGAATATTCTCAGCTGCAATCGGCGGCTATGTGCAGAGTCCGCTTCAGAGTGCTGAGCACATATCCTCGAAATAACTCAGAAACCCACTGAGGTCTCAACCCATTGTCTGAAAAGCAGTTCTTGTCACATATGCTATCGATCTGCAGCCTTAAAGAGCTGTTAGAGGCGCTGCAGGTTTAGGTAGCGTAAAACAGTGACCTTTGACCTTGCATGGTATTACCCTTAGTCTTTAACAAGCACCAGGTGTAACAAGCTCTGTTCAGACTACAGGAAAACACGCAAACATTCATAGGAGGTTTAACCCTTAAACTAAAGTCACAAAATGTGGTGACTGTGAAAAAAGTAGACCTGTATGAGTTTTCAACTATTTGGAAATAAACTTTTCAAAAAACGTTTTTCTGTATTTTAATAAAGACTCCACCACAATTATTTACATTTTTTTTTTACATTTAAAGTGCATTTAGTAATTGATGTTTAACATTAGTTATCAATTTTGAAATGTACTTTATAATCTATTTTAAATGCAGTTGATTCAGTTTATCTTCTTCACTTATTCATTTAATTATTCGTATATATTCCTAATAAATTTGATCATTTATATGACCTAATTAAGGCAAAGCAAGTTTATTTGTAAAGCACATTTCATGTACAAGACCATTCAGTTATTATTCTTAAACTAATGGTAATTTTATTTGATCTACCTTAATTTAATATCATTTCATTTCATTTTCTAATTTCATTTTATGCCACACACCTGTTTCTCTGTGACCTGACTTTTGTTAAGCAGACAAAAATGAATTTATGGATTATTTAATTTAAATTTTTATACAGGGGAAAGTGCAAAGTAATAAAGGCTGCTGTAAAATATACACAGAATGAAGCAAAAAAGTTATTCTGTTAACCATGAACATGTGTTTTTTGGTTTCCCATAAAACACAGTATCTAAAAGTAAAGACTTTGGCAACTATAACTCCATCCACCACTGCTCCACTGAAAGTAAAAATTCCATCTTAAGGTGGATTATTTCAGTAACTTCCAGCAGCTGCCAATTGGCAGATGAAGCCAAAATTCCCATAATGCACCATGATGGACAAATTAACAGGAAAAACAAACCAGCTGGGTCGAGGTGTTAGACAAACACAAGCTGTGCAGTCCCTAATGACGTGTTTGTCCGTTCAGAGCTGATAACAGTCAGGTGGGAAATGTGCCATTTTAAGCCACTTTTCCAGCAGTTGATTTTTTTTCTCTTTTATGTGTTGTTTTCATATTCCTGTAGCAAGCTTCCGAGGATCATTTTTAATGAGATGATTTCATTCTCGGTTTTTAGAGAGGTTGCATCCTTGGACACGTGGTGTGACAACAGTTTGGTTTCACTGAATGCTGCTGTTGACTCAGATCATCGAACTGCAGGAGTTATGGATGAGATCAGTACAGTGATGTTGCTTCTCCTCACTGATCTTGCAAGTTTAACTCCAACAGTGATGAGTGAGAAGTTTGTTCTATTGTAGCAATTAGAGATCTCACTCCTGGATTTGAAGGTTTGATAATAAAGGCTCACATGTAAATTATTCAGCCAATTATTTAACTGACTTACTACACTTATAATTTACCTTTATGAAAGTAAGGCAAAGGGATTACCACTTTTTTTTTTAAACACAAAAATGAAATACTTTTGTTGTTATTAAAAAAAAGCTCATATTTGTTTTCATGAATCACAATTTTAATTTCTTAATAAAAATAGCTGGACATTGTTTCTCTCTTTTGGAATAAGCACAAGAAATAAACATATTCTTTTATCTGTTCATGTAGCTGATTATTTCTATGCTTCCTGAAGTAGTCATCCGATAAAATGATAATATACAGAAACTCAAAACAGGTTAAAGACAAAACCAGCAAACAATTTATCTGAAAATAAAACATCCCCATTTTAACTGGAAAAGCTAAATTGAACTGTTTGATTTTTATCAGTTTAAAGAATAATCGGATTATTCTGGCAATGTTCTTGCTGCAATGTCCAAGACGTAGATAGGCTGACACTGCACGTCCTCACAAACAGGTAGTGAATATGATCTTATTCAAGCTAAGATCCTGATAAGTTCTGATAATGATGGTATGATATTATTAGTTATTCTGTTTTTGGAAATATAAAGAAACTTGACTAGTTGGAAACTTTTATAACAGACACAAGTCTAAATAAATGGTTTTCTGTGTCTTCACTGACAGCCTTCACTATGGAAATATAAACAAACGTTGACTTAACTGACAGCAACACTCTAGGAAACAGTTCAAAGAGAAGTAGGGAAAAGGAGGAAAGTTAGATTAAATGTTCTGGAAAATTCTGCAATCACAGATTAATTGATGGCAGGTCTGGGTGCCACCACGGGGTATAAAAGGAGCATCCACCAAAGGTTTAATATTTCAAGACATGGATGGGTTGCAGCTTGTGCCAAATTTTGTACGAAACTTCTAAATGACAGTTTGTAATGAACTTTGTTTTTTACCATCCACAGAGCAGAATATTATGGAAAGCTTCAGGGAGTCTGGGAAATTTTCAGAGATCTGATAGATGGTTGCAACTTCAAGAACAGAGAAACAGGCATGACAACATGATCAGCACCGTCTCATGGGCTCAGGTGGACCTTAGACAACTATTTTCACTCAACGTAGTCCAGGAATGTGACATGGCACGGGATTACACAGGGAGGGAGGCCGTATATCAACCTCTCAGGATGCTAACTCATCTCAGGTGGACAGAATGTCGGATGAGTCCAGGTTTCATCTGCTTTCAAGAAAAACTGGCATCTGTTTGTAGGTTGCAAAGATGAGAAAAATAATCAAGGCTGTTATCGGAGGAAGTGTGATGTATGCACTGTAAATTGTAATATTGGTTTTAATAGAATATATCTAGATAAAACTTAATTTTAACTTAGTTGTTAGTAATACTTACCTTAAATAAGTTGTGTGAAATTAGGAGAGCAACATGCTGGATAACTTAATTTACTTAAGTTGAGTCAGTTTAATTAAAATGAGTACAGGGAAATTAGGGATGTGAGGGAGCAGGTTTCCCACAATGCAGTTCACTTATTTTAACACTAAATTGGAGGTAATTCAAAAGTGAGGGATTTATGAATAATGTTGGCAGTGTCATGTGACTGGTGTAAACTTGATTGTTTATTCTTTTATATAATATCTACTATCCAGCAGTCGCTGCACCGCGACAGAGACGTCTGTGGTCCGACATTAGTTTTAGCTAAAACCCATTAAGAGTAAGTTCTTGTTACATAGTGAGAACAACCTTGAGTTTATCAACTATTTAAGTAAAATGAACTTGAACTTATCATGTTGGTGAAAAATAAAAAGATCATATGAAGTATTTCATCTAATTTATGTGAAATTTAAAAAAAAGTTTTCTCCACAACCCCATTCACTTACAGCTTAATCAGATTTATTAAGTTCAAAAAAGTTCTACAAACTTTCTACTTAATCTATTACTGAACACCGATTGTTTTGAGGCACAAGTTTGCTTTTTTTTTTATAAAGTAAAGCCAACTAGTTAGAATTGACAGTGTGGGTGAATATCAGGTCCATGGCGTGGTTGACTATATGTGTGAAGGTACCATTCATCCAGAGGTGGATGCTGGTATTTATGAGGAGACGTAAAATGTACACCATGAAGGTGATGACTTTTCCCAGAAGCCCTGTGGTTATTTCAGCAGGACAATGTCAGATCTCATTCTGCAGAACTTTAAACAGCGCGTGTGTGTTTCACTGTCCTCCCTGCAGTCCACATCTCCCCTTTCCCCCCCCCCTTTCTTTCCCCCTCCGTCTCAAGCATCTTAAAACGAAGAGATTCAGACAACAAATGCAAATTGTCAGGCATCTGAAGTCTTGCATTCAGCAAGAATGGACACAGATTTCTCTGAAAAACTGCAACATTTAGCATCTTAAAGTTCCATTTGGGGGAAAATGATGCAACGCAAAAGAGGCAAAAGACTCAAACTATATAAACAAAGCATATTCAAAATTTTTGGTTGCCGTTTCCCAACTTTTCTGGAAAAGATGCTTTTTAAAAGTTTTTTCTTTCTGCTTTTGGAAGAGAAGCAACATTTTCAAAGCACACTAGGAGAATATTTCTGTGGACTGAAAGCTGGGAAGCATTTTATCTACAATTGTGATCACTTTCGCCACACACTCTCTCTTTCAGTTCTCCTGTAAAATAGTCACAGATGCTCACAATTACCTACAGTAACCATACAGACACAGTGCTAGCACTGATGGACATAATAATGGGTTCAGCCCCCTGACCTCTGTAGTTGAGCTTTCCCACTGAAATACTAAACTCCTGAGCTCTCCTTCTGTCTCCCAGTTTGTATGTGCGTGTTTTAAGAGCTGAAGGAACCAAGTCCAGATGTGACATTGAGAGGGTGGAGGCAGGAGGAGAAGATTAAGAAGAGGGAAGAGAATGAGGGGAATGAAAGGGGACAGGAAGAATTAAACGACAACATAAATCTGTAGAGAGTGAATAGATTTACTCTGACAGAGGGTCAACCTGCTGTTCCTGCAGCTCACATTTGATCCCTCAGGCCCATAAAGTGTATCCATCTTCAGTCTGTTCAGATCAGTTAGCATTAACCGTCTCAACCGGGGACTTGGTGGTCATTTTGTATACTATTAGCCAAAAATAATCTTATTAAACTTTGCTCAAATCCCTCTCCCTAATTGGTGTAATTTACCCATTATTTTGACTTGTGGCATATTGTTGCTGTCACATGCAATGTGAGTCAGAGGCACCTGATGGCTTCATGCGGCCCCTATAATCATTATCTAATGTCTCACTACTAGTTAGGGCTGAGATGGCGTAATTGTGACCGGGTTCCTCCTCTATTAGAACCAAATTCTTGAGGAAATGCCAGACACTCCTGTGCGCAAGGGTCAACTCATACCTGTCTGTGATAGTGATCAGAACAGCTTTCAAGAAGTCATTTAAAAAGATTTATAACACACAAGTCTAGTTCTCGGCAGATGTCCCAATCAATGGGGAGTATCTTCCAGCACATGGCTTAAAAAGAAGTGACACGATAGCTTAGTCGTGAAAACTTTGAAGGGGGGAGTAAAAGCATTATCAATTGTTTGCAAATTTTGAACAAATGAAGGAAAAAAATCAAACGTTACGTTATCAGTCCTGTTATTTTTAGGATGATAAAGAGAGTTAGAAAAAATTGGCTGTAGAAACAGATCCTTCTTTGGTGGCGCAGTCCGAGGTGTACTCACCACTTTGCTTCTGAGTGACGCTGGACCCCATCCTGATCACCTCACATAGCAAGGACATCGCAAAGGCAAAGAGTCGCAAATGCATCTGGGCTGCTGGCAAGCGCCCGCTTCAGCGCCAGGCTCCAGACATCTGCGAGGACTCCAGGGGTGGCAAGGTTGAAAATTTAGCTCCACAGTGAGGCACAGAAAGAGACCAGACAGGAAAATAGCAAAGATCTAAAAAGACAAAGGGATGTCTGGAGGTGAGGTGAAGAAGGTAATCTTGGGGGCCCAAGCAGCAATGGAAACGGTGAGTATTTAGGTGAGAGAAGAAGTGAAAGAGAAGAGTCTTCCTCTCCTTTGTCCTGTTTCGCACAGATGATTTAGGGCTGGGATGAGGAGACAGGCAGCCAGCAAGAAAAAAAAATAAATGAAAAAATAAAACAAAGAAAAGCACAGGAGAGGCTGGAGGTGAGGAGAGCAGCTTGGTCTGCTTCCTCAGACTGGCAGATTGGAGGGAAAGCTCAACATTTAACTACCACTGTCAAATTTGCGATAAACGAGCTCCACTTATCCCATAGCCATCTTTAACCCTTTACAGGGTGTGCTCTCAGGACCTTAAGTGGTTCCATATTTCCAGTCTGATCTTTAACCCCCTCCTCCTGGCTCTATCTATTGTTATTCAGTCTCGTCCTTTTATCCCCCCCCCCCCCCCTTTTTTTGTGCTTGCACTCAACAGCTTTGTTTTCTGTGGCAATCCTATTAAATGTGGTCAGTCAGTAAACTTAATTTGACCACCCCGAAAGAAAAACAGCTGGAGAGCAGCAGAGCTGAGAGTCTAAACTTTAATTATGCCGTGTTTTTCCAATAGATGTGCTTTGTTTTTTAGGATGGTAAGCAGCCAGGTAGAAAGGCACCTCGACACCCTTCCTATTAAGCCAGTTGTAGATATTAAGAACATTAAGTTAAAGGACTGGACACTGGATGAATTAATGGATTAACGGAAAACATGATATCCCTCCACCATCTCTTTAAAAATGCTCTACGATCTTTTTACATTCAGCAGATTCCATTTCACATAGTGAAGCTTTGATATTGATGAGGCTTTTACCTCATTGTCAAAGTTACAAATCCGGTTTTCCAATGACTCACAAAACATTGGGAGTTTGTATTGATTGTTAGTAAATGATTGAACACAATTTTCCTCGATTTTTAAGTTAAATTCAGTTGTTTTGCTCTCCAGGCCATACACAACAATTTCAATAACAGCAGTGCTGTGTTTTCCATGACCTGTTTTGCTTTGTATCAAATTTTTTTGAAACTTTGGACTGTAGATGTTTTATGTGATGTTTCCAAGTGAGACTTTTATCAATGATGACATATTTGTTTTTAGTTACCTTTTCAATATCTACCCCAGCTATTCAAACTTTTGTTTGAGGAATTTTACTGCAATTCCTACATGACATTATTTTATTTTTGCTTATACAGTTGGGTTTTAAAGTTTACATACCCTCCCATTAACGACAGAAATCGGTTTTATGCTTTCATCTCTATTTTATATTGATGTTACAGTTAAGGAGACAGATAGCAGAGACTAAATGTTATGGGTTGCTTTTTGAGTGGGATGGGGGTGTAGCTATTTATAAATTGCATAGGTGTGATTGTGATAATGTGTATGACGCAGGTTGTGATCCAGTGTGTGTTCTTGTACAGTTTGTATGTTTATATGTGAATAATGTATGTATATCCTTGGTTTCCACATATAATTTTTTGTTGTTTTACTTTTATATCTTATGTGTTTATATTTGTACAAGAACAAAATCAAAATTTTCTGAAATTCTGATAAAAACTGTAATGGTAATTTCATTTTTACCTCACACCATGTGGGCTTTTGTGTCAAAAGTCACGCAGCACACTGTGCATCTATCTTTTTTTTGAGTATATCTGAATGCCGGTGCAACATACATTTAACAGATCAAGACAAATTAAATAATTTCATGTCTCCATGAAAGTTTTTTTTCATGGTTTCTAGTTTTACTTTGCTTTAAAGCTAGGGTTGGCAATGTTGGAAAACTGGTTCGAGCAAGCAACATAAAAAAAAACAAAAAAACCACACCATCCGAAACCACGCCTTCAGAGTGGAGGGATATGTGAGCCAATGTTTTACAAGCAGGTTAATGGTCTTTCTTTTTGGGTTTTTTATTTTTTTAGGGACCCACCCTCCAATCCCAATCTTTTTTTTTCCGAAAATCCCAACACAAACCCGAACTTTTAACACCCCCCACCCCACCTATTACTTTTTTTTTTAATATATTTTTTCTCTCTCTCTCTCCCCACCACTTTATATATCTATTTTTTTTTTTTTTTTTTTTTCCCAAAAAAAAAAAAATAATTATATATTATTTTACTAAGAGTCAATCTAATTTTTTTTTTTTTTTTTTTTTTTTTTTTTTCTTTCATTTTTTTATATAAATAATTTTTTATTTTTTTTTTTTTTTTTTTATTGTTTTTTTTATTTTTATTAATTTACTACCCTACTATATTACCTCTACTATTTTATATTTTTTTTTTTTTTTTTTTTTTCTTCCTTTTTTTTTTTTTTTTTTTTTTTTTCTTTTTTTTATTTTTTTCTTTCCTTCCCTTCCCACCATCCACCTTTACTGTCAAAAAAGAATCTACCTTTCTTTTTTCTCTTTCTTCTCTCCTCTCTCATTCAAATCAATCACTCACCCTATCATTCTACTTTTTCTATCTTTCTACTTTTTTTAATTTCTCCTATCCATCACACTATCATTTTACCACCCCCCCCTCCCCCTCCCCTTACGTCTCCCCCTCCCCCCCCCCCCCCCCCCTTCTTATCCTTCTTTGTTTGGCTTTTTGCCCCTTCATCATCTGATTTTCTTTCAAATAATTTAAACAAACTTCTCCCCCCACTGGGGGGGCGCCCCCATCCTTTTCTTCCAATTTTTTTTTTTTCTTATTCCTCCTTTTTTTAACCTACCCCCCCCTCCTATTCCCCTTTTCCTCCAGCTCCCTTTCCAACCCCCCCCCACTCTCCTTTTCTCTTAATAATATATCCACAATAATTGCCCCCCCCAAATAAATCAACCGCCCCCCGTAAGCCCCATTTCATCCCCACCCACCTATTACTTGAAATGAGGTCTGGCCTTTCAAAACAATTCCCCCTTATATTTCCTTTTTTTTTTTTTGTATTTACATATAAAGTAATGCCAACAACATAAACTATTTTTAACTCTATGCCATCACTCCTTTAATGAACAGTCAAGTAGTTAGCTCGTTAGCTTGATAGCAAACAGCTGGAAAAAACACATTTCTAAAAACTTTAATCCACTTACCTCCAACTCCTTTTGCGGTGTAAAAAAGTCCACACTGCAAATGTCAACACCTCCTAGACTTAATCCTTATCTGTTGTTTTGTTTTGTTGGCACAGCAGTTAGCAATCTGTATATTTGTTTACAGTTAGTAAACAAATATACACATTGCGGATCTGCACTCACGTGGGAGACAGTGAGAGGGGGAGGGACAGAGGTGAGACATAAAGGCATCCATTTGTTCTTTCTATCAATTACCAATTCCTGCCTTTCCGTGAGAATGGCAGGGGTTGGTTATAGAGTTTTTACAGACCTGCAGCTCTCACAGAGGTCTGACTTTTTACCTTCCTTTTTTTGAATCCATGATGTATTGACTACTGTCAGGATGGAAGGACCATTTCACCCAGTATAACAAAAAGTGTTTCTGAGTGGGATTACCAACTCTGTCTTTAATGAAAACTAAATATGTTTAGATTAGTTCAGTTCAGTTTAGCTTAGTTTTTTTTTTTTTTTTTTTTTTTTTTGAAGGACAATGCAATTTCCTGAAAGCACATGAATAGGCATGGTTTAAAAAAGCCAGAATTAGTCAGAAGACTATTTTTCATCTGTAGTCCCCTGGCCATGATGGGTAAAGGCATTAATGATGCTGAACTGATCCACTTTTTGGCAATAAATCTAAACATTTTCAGCAAACATTTATTATATTCTTTCAGATGTGGACAAAAACAAACAAACATAATTTTCTTCTCCAAGCCTTCGTAGCAAAAGATTTAGCTTTGAGTTTGACTCATAACTTTTTATTTCATGTTATGTTTGTTATGCTTCTCCATCAAATTCAAACAAGCAAGTTTAATGTTTAATGTCCCTTCTCTGTTTAGACTTATTATGAAATCAGATCAAAATTGCCCATTAAAAAATTTAAAAACAATTTTTAATGAAAAAAAAAAAACCAAGAATGAAAAATAATTAATCATCAATAAATTTGTTTAATTACTAAATTTGGGGGACTGGATAGCCCAGTGGTAGCGTTGTGGGCTTGGGCGCGGAGGACCCGGGTTTGATTCCCCGACATGACTCCTGGGTGTACCACTGTGGACCCCTGAGCAAGGTCCTTAACCCCCCACCAACTGCTCCCCGGGCGCTTTAAGTAGCAGCCCACTGCTCTCTGATACTCACAGTACAGAGATGGGTAAAATGCAGAGCCCTAATTTCCCCTCAGGGATCTTACCAGTATATAAAAAAAATAAAAAGATTTTTTTTCTTATTTCATAAAGGGAGAATCTTTAAAGGTACGCTGTGTGGCAAAATCACAAACCAATGACAAAAGAATATAAAATATTGTTAAAAACTGTTTCTTTTGATATTTTCAGTCGTCCTCAGAATTATTCATACCATCCAATTAAAGAAGGAAAAAATTCAGTGTGAAATAAGTTGAAATTGACAAAAGTAATAATAAATAAAAATTCTATGAAAATCATGACATTGATTTTTGAATTGTGGTTCAAGAGAAATATTGAAATCAAACAAAAAATAAAACAACTGAACAAGCATGATGGGGGTCTGAAGCTAAAACTTTGTTGAGCAACATTTCGAGGCAATGACTGCAATCAGATGTTTTATGTAATGTTCAAAAAGACTTCTATACCTGTTGACAGGTCTACTGTTCATGGCAAAGGTGCTATAATGTGTCTGAAACACTTCTATTTGTTTTTTTAAATTTCATTTTCAACCACAATTCAAAACAATACTTTATATCAATAGATTATAATTTTGGATTTTTTTATTTCTATCCGTTGCGAATTTCTATCCACCAATCAGCTCACTGCTGCTCATAAGTTTCATTTCTGCATCCTGACATGTGCTCAGTAACGCAGCTGCACACTTCTGAAACAAAGGGGGCACTCATGCCTCATCAACAGCCTTTCCAACATGGCCGATCTCACAATGATAAAGAATCCTTCAAAAAAATTCCTGGATCCAGAAGGTGATCCGGATCACCACCATGATTCAATGGATTCCTCCTTGGGTTGAGGCACACGGCTGGAGAAAATTTCAGGTCAATCCGTCCAGAACGTTTTTCGGTAAAGTTGCTGTGAGACAGACAGACGAACCAGAGCTACCAAAAACTTTACCTCCTTGGAGGAGGTAAAGTCATAGTCTTCTGTCCTCATGCTCACTGCTGCTCATAAGTTACATTTCTGCATCCTGATATCATGTGCTCAGTAGCGCAGCTGCACACTTCTGAAACAAAGGGGCCACTCACACCTCATCAACAGCCTTTCCAACATGGCCGATCTCACAATGATAAAGAATCCTTCAAAACATTCCTGGATCCAGAAGGTGATCTGGATCACTGCCAAAATTTAATGGGTTCGTCCTTGGGCTGAGGATCACGGCTGGTGAAAATTTCAGGTCAATCCATTCAGTACTTTTTCCGTAAAGTTGCTGACAGACAGACGGATGGACGGAAGAACCAACGCTACCGAAAACATTACCTCCTTGGCGGAGGTAATAACTGTTCTTGTTCTGTATGAGCCATTAGTATGATGTAACCCAGGTTAAAAAGTATATATATTACATAAGAGTAAAATAAGTTGAAAGTGATTCATGTAGTGCAAATTAGTTAATCAGAGATGATTACAAACTTTAATACAGCAATCATTCTGTGTTGAAGAGTAAAACCATGCTGACATAAAATTGATGTCGCTGCCCCTTTAAGAAACTAGGGACGTTGAGCGCAGCACGCGAGGGGTGTGTCAGAAGGCCTTAGAGACAAACAGAGAGCGGATCGAAGAAACTGAGCAGCAGGAACAGGAACAGATTGGAAAAGTGAATATTATTTTTGGAAAAACATAACTTACCTGGTCGGGAATTGACAGGGACTTTATGAGAGTTAAACCACATCGGTTTTGGTGAGTTTTGTGTTTAT
This sequence comes from Atherinomorus stipes, assembly GCA_023101725.1. NCBI lineage: Eukaryota > Metazoa > Chordata > Actinopteri > Atheriniformes > Atherinidae > Atherinomorus > Atherinomorus stipes. The sequence goes on along the minus strand of JALJCO010014268.1, from coordinate 93,568 downwards.
TTTCTTACATTTTTATGTGCTGTAGTTGTTCTTTTTCTGGCAGTGAGCCAATGTTACATTGTTACAAGTATGCTCCGCCATGAACTGTTAATCAGTAAACATTTTGAGTTTATGAATATTTTGAATGTTATAAATGTGACTGTATATTGTGTAGATGAAAAATATATGCAGTAACTGGTGTGGAAAACGGAGCCGTTGGTTAAAAGAAGCTGAGCTGCTCCATGGCCGTTGCGGAGCCGTTAGTTAAAAGACACCGCTCCGCTGTCATTCTGAGTTGGAAAAAAACACTGTTGCAGTAATGTTACAACTCAGAATGTGGAATATTTATTTGTATAATTGAGGATTTTAAAAGAGATTTATTGTTTTTATGACCTGTTACACAGGTCAGGTTTTTTTTTATGCTTGACTTGGAAGTTCGTTGGAGGAAGGACGGTTGAACTGCCGTGTGCGGGCGTGCACACACACAGACAGGATTTGGATCCAGGATGGCGAGCCAGACCCAGATCTTCGATTCACCTTCTGCATCACGTCAGTGAGGAATCTCCTGTATGTAGTAATTCGCTGCCAGAGCGGTAGGAGTATCAGGAACTGCATTGAACTGAGCTGAACTGAACTGAGCTGAACTGAACTGAACTGAACTGAACTGAGCTGAACTGAATGGAACGGAACTGAAAACTGAATTTTTTTTTTTTCTAACTGGATCGAACTGAAACTTTTCATTGGACTTGAACATTTAAATTCACATTGGACGTGATCTCATATTTAAAATATTGTATTTTTTTATTATTGAGTTTATAATTTTGAATGTGATTTGAATGATTGTAGTCTGTTTTGATTGTTGGGTAATTAAATGAAATTCTTACCTGTTAAAGAAAGAAAAGAGAGTTAACTCAGAAAAAAAAGTAGGAAACTTAAATAGGTGCAACCTAGGATAAAGAAACTAGTCCAACTAACTTAAATTAGCTCAACTAAAATAATTTAGGATAAAAGGACTAGTTTATTCTAATTTAGATTAGCTTTAGTGAGCTAAATTAGTTGAATTGAAGAACTAAAGAGAAAGGGTGATATATATATATATATATATATTTTTTTTTTTTTTTTTTTTTTTTTTTTTCTGTTGTATTTTTTTTTTTTTTTTGTTTTTTTATATTTTTTTTTTTTTTTGTAATGTCCCCCTTTTTTTTTTTTAACGTCTTTTTTTTTTTTTTTTCTTTCCCCTCCTTAGAACCTAGAACTGTCCTTTGTATTGGAGGGAGCATGCTGACGCACATCCGGTCGGAAATGACCGGAAACCATACTGCCGCGGTGAAAACTAAGGTTGGACACAAGCTAGACAAAGGCAGATCTGTCATAAACAACGTCGTATTTTGCCTCTCGGCATTGGTTGGATTGTCTGACTGTCCGTATCTTTTACCGGCAGATGTTTGAGTGGATGATCAAACAAAATGTCCTGATTTGCAATACCCCGATCTCTTTAACTGTTTGCTGAACTCCCAGCTGTGTATAACTGAACTGTATAATAGGCACTTTCCAGATGGAAGTCTAAATCGTTTTCATGTCTTATATTTATAATATTAAATATCTGACATTACATTTCATAATTGGCTGGCATATATAGTTCTTCTCATGTGTCTGTATAATAAATGATAGTTATTCCATTCAGTGTCCACATAAATATTTTGTGGCAGTTAGCTATTTATATTGATGAAATTCCAAAGGAAATATGTAGTACCACAGCATCAACCATTATTATTATTATTTATTATTATTATTATTATTATTATTATTATTATCAAGCAGAGCGACTGACATTGAATGTTAAGCTACAGGTGTTCAAGTAGAGGCACTGCTTCAGCAAGTAATGATCATACATATGGGTTGGTTATTTTATAACATGTATAATTTGATTATTTTTATGGGGAAAATAGTTTTGAAGTATTTGTATCAACATATTGCCATTATAATCAGCAGAGGGAACTCAGGTGTGGGGAAATTCATCTGCAAAGATTGTGGTAACATATGGCTCACTGTGTACTATTGAAAAATAAAATCTGTAGGCCTAAGTCAAGTGAATTTCATTCTTTTTTAAATTTTATTTCGACCAGGTATATGCACACAAGTAACAATTAAAAAAATACACCTTTTAAACCAACATTATCAACATTACAACAAACAACTGGGAAACTCAAGTGTGAATAATAAACAGTATTTATCAATAAAGGTATTACATAATTACAATTGAGAACACATTTTTGTAATCAACATCCATTCAGAAGTATTCCCTGACCTGCAGCAGGTTATATAAACAAACGTACAATGATTAATAAACGTTTACATGGCTCCACACACTGCCATCATCTCTGTTCACCTTCCTCACTGATCGCGGCGCTCAGCTGACTCGTTACACGCCAGAAACTTGAAGAAAGACAGCTGCCACCTACTTGAAGGCTGCGTGCTGTGCAGAACACCGCAGCACAACTCCTCGTCATGGTTTACAGCGATTTATCACAGGGACAAGTGATAAAGATAAAGCGCTGATCCCGCATAGCAACCGTTTGTTTTCACCGCACTCCTGGTTGCTAGGTGCCAGCTCATACCGGATGTGGAAAGTTTCGCTCCCGAGAATAATGAGCTATTTACATACTTGCCATGAGTCCACATCCATGGCAGCCGCCATAATTGTTCCACCATTTTAACTACAGTGCTTCTGACGGGACAAACAATTCTATTTGACGTGAGAACCTTCTGAGCTTTAAGACGATTATTCCGGCTTTGTTTAGTTGGTGCTACAGTATCACTGACCCATCTAACAGTATCACTTGAGACAAATGACACCTTAAAAGGCACATAGAAGAAGATGGTAAACATGTACACCATGTTGAACCTGTAGTGCAGTCATCACTGCACCTGAAGCGACTGGATGCACTCAGAGATTTGAAAAAAAAAAAAATTGTCTGGAAGAATTCTGGCCATCTGAATTAATTTTTATGGCCATATTTACAACTTAATTTCAGTAATTATTAAATACACTACCTTCTAAATGACACAACTGAAAGATAGAAGATCATTTTAATAAAACTTTTTTAGGAGATCATTTATATATGCACATGCGTAGAACAGAAGTCTTGTTGATTTTTCAGAACGAACTTCAGGCTTAAATAATGCAACATGTCTAGTGAGTTTCTCGCACACAGAACAAAAATATTTGTCACGTGTCAGGGAGAACTCTGATTGAGCAGCTGATGACAAGAAAATAATTTATTATTAAATTGTCTGGGCCAGACAGGTAAATAAAAAAGCACGTAATCTAAGCTTCAAGAATCAAGGGGACTGGAGAGGAGAAAGGATGTTTAAATGTTTACAAAACTTGGTCAAAAAGACAAAGGAATGAGCAAACTTGGCCGAGTGCATTACCACAACTAGCTACACAACAATCTGTGGAGGAAGTCCCGTACTTGAATAGCAGCTGCTGAAGATCAGAGGGATGAGACCATAGACTGTAGAAGAAAAGGGGACGAACCATCTGCTCACGTCATTAATTGGTTTCTGAAGAGCTAGAAGTGAAGCCAGTTGGGCATTCCTGCTGTCGCCATCTTCGCTGTGTAGCACGTGTCATCAATCCCGGAAAATGGGCAAAATGGGCAAAGAGCGGCTTTAGGGCAAATGATTGTCAGCTAATGTAGTCTGGGTTAAATGCTAACCGATCTAACTTGTAACTAACAGAGCTAATGAAGATTATTTCTCTAAGTGGCGGGCTATAAGTAAGGCATGCATGGCCATGCTGTTAGCTAGCTAAAAACCATCGTTGTGCTACTCTGCTACAGGCTGAGGTCTTCCCGAGAGCAAACAAGGAGCTCACCAGTAGCCACTGGCCGGCATCTGCCACCTGTTGATCAAATAGACAACCCTAATTATGTGTAATTTCAAAATTAAATAACATCTAAATGGATGAGTTAGACTCTTAAAAAAATCCACCCCCTTCACAGTTGACATGAAGGTAAACTTGACCTTTTAAACCTAAAATGATGTTTGAACCAGGCTGTAAACATGTTTATTTCTGCTGTGAAGTTGGCCTTTTTTAACATGGGAGTCCATGGGGATTTGCTCTGTTTAACAGCTAGCCCTGTGCAGATGAAGAGTTAGCTACAATTTTTGGACAACCCGGAAGTAGCTTCACTTTTCTGCCGCTTGGACTGAGGTGTGCAGGTGGTCATGCATCCTCAACAGGCATGACAATATCATGTCTCTGAACACCAAGGCTGTTTTGTCTTCTTTCTCCTTCCAATAGTGATGGTGATCTAAGAACACATAGAAAGGTAACAGGTTTGATCTAAGCAGAAGCTAATGGGTCTATCCATCCTGAGGTACCTTTAAATACAACTTTGAATCCAGTTACTTTTGGTCATTTGATCTGGAGGTGATCACCTGATAAAATCTGAAATCAAAGAAAATGTGGATTTTGTTTAGGGTTTTTCTTTGACAACACACTATTATCTCAGATTAGTTCATCAATATTTTTGTGGTATCAGTTTAACAAGAAGTAAAATTATGTTTCAGTGTGAGTAAAGTTGAGTATACAGATTAATGTCGGTACAAAACAAAACAAAAATCTTTTGTCTCAAGAAAAATAGCCTGTTTTGCTGTTTCAAAAGAGACAAGTCCATTGAGAAACAAGGTTTTAATTTGTTCCACCCCCACACATTTAGCAATCGTGGAATTCCTCTAGTGACAGTCAGGCAACCACTTTAAGCCTGGTTGTCATCTTTATGAAAATGTTTTGTGGCAACAGTTTTTTTCAGGAGGTTGAACAGAGTAAACTGTGGCCTGTGGTGAAATATGAACAAGAGACACTGAGTGGGAAAAAATGGGAGATTGCTGCTTCTGTTTCCTTTCCTGTTGTGAAGTTCACATTTAAAGGTTGTAATGTTTCTCCTCAGCATGTCCAAAAAGTACTTTAAAGTTTGCTACAATTTCACATGCTTAATATGACATGCTTGACTTTTTACTTTGATAAACATTTTACATTTAAAAAGTTTGTTCTGTCAAACACTGCTTTCATTAGACTTCTTTAGGACAGCTTGTTCCTTGTTCAGAGTTTTTGTTTTTAATGACTTTTGTTATATGGTCTGCGAAAAGTAAATCATTTCAATATTACCAGTTTTTTTCTTTAATCTAAAGCTGTGTTACTGAGCACATGATTGTCAGGATGCAGAAATGAAACTCATTAGCAGCAGTGAGCACGAGGAGAGAAGACTGTTGGACAGACAGACTTCTAGCCAGTTGAATATGATGAACTGTGTGCGTCTGTGAAGATCTGTAAGTAACTAGTTGTATTTCTGCCTGAACAGGATGTTAATTTAGCCTTTAATGTTATTTAGCTGATTTGCTTATTCAGAAGTGTTCTTCCATTCACCATGTGCCTTTTTATGCTATTAAGCTAGCTGACCTGTTACATGCCAGTTACTGTAACTGTTAGCCTTGAACACATATGCATGTTTAGTCCTAAGTGTAAGGGATTTATGAGTAATAATTAATACCTTTAATGTGTTTATTTGCGGAATGAATGTTCCTCATGGCTTTGTATTTCTGTGTTAATAGACAACACTCACTTCCATCCAGGCATTCACCTTAAAGGAATATAGTACACCCACAGAATGATGTTATCTTACTTTATTTTCCACTTACCCAAATGATGAGCAAGATTCTGGAGCACTTTTTTAATATCTCAAATGCAGTCGGCGATCAGGAAGGCTTGTCGTTTTCCCCCAACTTTCATATAATGAAGTTCGCCGGGGCCCGAGCCAAAAAGGTCCATAGAAGTCCACAAAAACTTGTTAATATTCCTTCATACTGCTCGTCCAATGTATTCCAAGTGTCCTAAGTGGATAGCATCCAGAATTTACTCGAAACGACATCATTTCGTATATTTTTAAAGCCTAAACAGTAGTATATCTTACTTTTGCGAAGCGCGCATATGCGCGTTCACGAAACTACGGAAGCCGCAGCAGACGAGATTGCGCGTTCTCATTTTCTTTCAATTTCGTTTTAAATCAATATCCAACCCCTCCTGTGTTTGTCCCGGTTTGTCTGCAGCTCTGGCGCTCTTAGCACAATGTAAACAGCTAATGTCTTCTACGCTTGCATTATCGGCAGAGTAGGCTCTGAACACCAAGGCTTCCGTAGTTTCATGAACACGCATATGTGCGCTTCGCAGAAGTAAGATGTACTACCGTTTAGGCTCTAAAAATATACCAAATGATGTTGTTTCAAGTAAATTCTGGATGCTATCCACTCAGGACACTTGGATTACATTGGACGAGCAGTATGGAGGAATATTGACAAGTTTTTGTGGACTTTTATGGACCTCTTTTGCTCAAGCCCCGGCGAACTCCATTATATGAAAGTTGGGGGAAAACGACAAGCCTTCCTGATCGTTGGCTGCATTTGAGATATTAAAAAAGTGCTCCAGAGTCTTGCTCACCATGAGGGTAAGTGGAAAATAAAATTACATCATTCGGTGGGTGAACTATTCCTTTAACTAGCCCTGGAATTCCTCACCTGTAGGCCTGTCGTTTGTTGCATTACTGTTCTGTTGTGATTAAGAATGACCAGTGCAGACTTTGTGTGTGTTCTGACCGACAACCCATGGTGAACATCAAACCTCCTTACCAACACTAAACAGTCTTACATGAACATCACTCTATTAGGCCAAATTTTAGAAATTTTTCCATATAACTCCATACAAATGGCCCGAGTGTTTGGTAAAAAATTACAGGAAAGGATCTCATTGAGTTCTATAATGTTTTGAAAGTTGATCCGGATCCAGAGAAAATTCCTGATACTCTGATCCAAAACACACAAAAATAAGGGAGTCGAGCTGCTTGGTGGAGGTCTGCGCTCTCTGAGTGCTTTTCCAGTTGCCATTGTGTTGGTTTACCTGTGGAACTGCCCAGGTGTCTCCATCTGAGGAGTGATGGCAAGTTATTTAATCTAGTAACATCATCTACAAACAGCCCTGGCTGGTAGAAAGTAGCAGGAAACCTTCTTAAATAGCACCACAGAACATTATGGCCGCTGGCTGGGTAACAACACCACTGTAAATATGCATCATAATTCCCTTGTCTCATAACAGCTCCATGAATTCTGGATTTCCCTGTCGTGTCATTCTGTCTCAGGGTGAACAAAACGGGTGCTGCCGGAAACTAGACTTCTGCCCACTGGCTTGGTTTAGCATGGTTTTTATGGGTTTTTGTGTGCGTTTTGTAAAACTTGCTTTTATCTCCAATCTTGTGGGAGCTTTTAATGAACTGATTGGCAGCACCTGGAGCGAAGGACTCCTCCCCTGACCCACTGGAACAACATAAAAGCAGTGTGCGGACAACTGAGAGAGGAGAGGGGAGCCGGAAAGATCGGAGGAGGAGGTGAAGCCCGGGGAGGACATCAGATCTCCCGGTCTGGGGGCTCAGGAGATGGTGGCAGTGGAGAAGTATGTCTGGGAGCCGGAGGGTGGCTGCGGACCCCGAGAAGAGGCCTACAGCCAGAGGTGTGGCCGCCGAGAGAGTGGCTACTCGGAGCAACTGTGGAGTCCCGTTAGAGCTTATGACCAGAGGAATGCGGCCCTCACGGACCAGGATGGAGCCACAGCCCAAGAAGTACAGAGAACAGTTTTTGCTCCTTTTAGTCTTCTTTAGTCCTTTTATTATTTTATTACTTTAGACATTTTTTAATTTTTTTATATCAGTTTTCTTTAGTACTTTTAAATTTATTTTTTAATAAAGTTCTTGTTTTAATCTACCTGCTGGCGCTGGCCTCTCTTTCTTTCCCTCTCCTCTAGCAGTTGCTGGTATTCTAGAAGAACCACATCGTGACAGTTCCTCTATTCCACTGAAAATCTGAGTGACTCACACACACGTTTCTGATGGCCCACAACAGTTTTGTGTTTTGAGTTGGTATTGACTGCAGACACCTAAAATGTAATCTTTCAATCCCTAGGAAAAAAAAAAAAAACTGGAATATGTCCATTCTAAAACACAGTAGCATTCGTGTGCACAATAGCATATCTTAAAGGTAGAGTCTGATGGCTGCATCGCTCTTCAGGGTATTCAGCTTAAGCCTCTCCTTCAGAGATTGGAAGCGGGTGAAAGCCAAACCAGTATTAACCTTGCACTATCTAAAGCTCTTCCCGCAAAGTAATTCCTTTTCTTCACTGTGTCTGAGTGACTGGCGTCTAGCCTGGTACACCAGCCTGACTAACGCCATGTATGAGATACACGGCAAGTCAGTCTGGATTCCCTCCGTTGGAGAATGATTTCCAATGCGAGACGAGAGGCGGGACTAACAGGAGGAAAGTGAACTGGAGAGAACCAATCAGAAGTGACTGTAGCTGGCGTAGCTCGGCACTCTGTTGCTATGTTGCTATGGCGACGCCGGAAGTCAGCGTTTACACGTTGTTTTCCCCTCTATTTAATGTAGTTTTCTTGTGTATATTAACATAGAATGTTTGGTTTTATTATTATAAATACTCTGTTACATTTCAGCATTATTTATTGCTGAACTACTAATATGAGAAAGCGTTTGTGTCGCACGTCATGTGACTGTGACCCGGAAGCTGATAGTTACGCACCAAAACAGAGCAAAACAGCGGTGGAGACGTTGGAGGAGTTTAACGTTCATCTGTTAATAATTCTACTGCTGTGCTGTGATTGGTCCGGTCAATTTTTTACCGGAGTGGAATCATTCTCCAATGGAGGGAATCCAGACTGACTTGCCGTGTATCTCATACATGGCGTAGGTCAGGCTGGTGTACCAGGCTAACTGGCGTCTGCTCCAATCATAAACAGATTCATGCTTTCATTTCATTTTCATTCACAGTGTCATGCCCTTTGCTCTGTCATTGGCTGGCGACATATACAGAAATCTTCATCCAGAAATGTCCCAAACACACCAAAACAAAGGGAAAAAGCAAAATACAGACAGGGTGAGAGGGAGTTTCAAACAAATTCACCACCACATGAGAGTAGAGGCCCAAAGACACAGATTGAAATGCACAAGTCTAGCATTTATTTTCAGGGGGAAACTCCGGACTTTACCTTTAACTTTGTGTTGTTGCATGGACTTCAAAAAATTATTTTCTAAGTCTCAGCACAGACTGTTTTTAATATAACATCATAAACGTGGCTTCAACTTTAAAATCTCCAATGGCAGTGACAGACTATAAACTTATTCATTCTTGGGACAGGGGTACATGGATGATGCCCTTTGTTTAGTCTAGACAATAAAGTCAGTTTGTTTGAAGTCAAAAACTCATAAGGTTTTACAAAAAGTAATGTTTCTACAGTGCCATCATGCCATAAATGCAGCATCTGGAGCAAATTCAGAAATGTGATCTATTTTGAAAGTTGTTTTCGGTCTTAGATTCTTATCTGACCAGTTTTCATATTGCTCAGTCTAGGAGACCTGATTTGACCATTTTTCTATATGATGCTCCTTCACTGCTTGATATTGACATTCCCTGTGTGGTTCAGAGATATGTTTTGTGCATTCTTCCTCATATCTGCTTTAGTGTGTCCAAAGGCGGGAAGTGTAACCAAGAATTACACTTGAGTATGAATTACTTCAAAACAACATTACTATAAGTATAAAGTGGTCATAAAAAATTACTAAAGAGTAAAAACCTTTTTGATGAAGATTACTACGGTACTGAGGGACTTATTGTAAAAAATAATGTAAACGCACAAAAATTAGGGATGGACTTGATTTAAAAATTAATCTTCGTGCAAGGCTTTGCAATGAATTTATCTCAATCACATTTTAATCGCATTACAAAAATTGCCCATAAAAAGTAGCATTTTTCTTTATTTACATAGATTTTCAGGGACAACTGAATCAAAGAATAGACTCAGACATTAATAATGTAAACTCCAACTCTATTATTGTCTGACCAAAAGCATTTCATTGTATTGAAAAAACAAACAAAAAAAGTTCAAAAATAAATAAAAAAAATTATCACTGGCCAAAACTGAACATATCTACAATAAAATTGAAGTATCCCATTTTAACTACTGGCTGTGTTCTAATTAAGTCTACAACATGTTCCAATACTTTTTAAAATGAATTCGTCCACACTTTTATTTGCCATTATGTACTATTCCTTCAAGAGGCATTATTATCTAAAAATCAGTGGCAGCTTTGAGTTTTATTTTCTGGTTTATGGAGCAGAAGTGATTGAATATCTGCTGTTGTCTGCAGCTGATGCTTCCTGCAGCCTTTAGCGTGTGTTTGAGTTGGAGTTGGAGGGAGGGGCCTGCCGTAGCGCCTGCAGCTAACAGAAGGAGGTAAACAACACATTCTTCCAAGTCTGTCTCTAAAAGTCTACAATAACATGAGAAAATCTCGCTAGACTTTTTGCTAGCTGCTTTACACAAAAAAGTAATCAGATGGGTCTGAAAACTTTCTAAATAGAGCAACAAAGTTGCTGAGTTTTGCCGTGTCTGTCAGGATAATTGGTTGTACCAGAAAATCATCCCTGACAAAGGTTCTTTTTTACTTCTAATGCAAACTGCAATTAAATACGTTAACATTTTTAGCGCATTAATTTTCTCATGATTATTAATTGCAATTAACGTGTTAGAGTCCCAATCCTAACAAAAATAGAAAATAAGGTGCAAATTCTATTTCCACATAATAAAATAAAAAATTGTAATAAAGAAGCAAAATAAATGTGTTAACACAAATGAAAAATGAAGGCACAAAACACATTGGCCCCGAAGCCAGACTCTAGCCTTTTTCTGCTGAGCACACCCCCTTTTTTGGACAGACACATTTAAGTTAACGGCCGAGGATAGAGTTGCTGTGCCACTGGATCCAAGATTGGCTGCTGTGTTTCCGGCTCCTGGATCTGCAGCTCATTGCACCTTTAATTCCCGGTGGAGCGTCTTTTACTTCAACAACAGCAGTCTGTTCCTCTGATACTCCCTTGCCTTCAGCCTGCAGGCAGCTCACACCTGTTCGCAAGGGTTAGAGGCCTTCAGTTGTGATAAGAATAAAATGCACTTCATGCTTAAAAATATTCAGTTTAATGAGGTTTAAAATCTATAAGCTTAATAAATCTAAATCCACGTGATAAGTCAGTGAAAGATGCACTTTTGGCCCCTTCACATAAAGTTTTTCAAATCAATGTCTACAGGAGGTTACATATGTGTTTGAACAGTGCAAACTACTTCCAGTGACATGGTATACATTTTCACCTGCCCTCCAGATGGCTCTGAAGGCTCAGCAGAAAGAACATAATATTATATCAATCGGCTTGTGCAATACAAAAAGTGTCATTTTATCATAAACTGTGTGGGTGTGTGTTTGAGTCTTCACTTATTGAAGTGTCAGTTAAGCTTCAGTAGTAGTTGGCTGTCTCACAGTAAAGCTGGGACTATTAAGCTGTGAAGAGGAGCCCTGCATGCAACTAAATTCAAACATGTAAGGGATAGTTATGGATTCTTCTGCCGACAGCAAACAATCCAGATCAACTGAGAGACACTAAAAAATGTCACTACGAAGAAAAAGACTTTATCAGCGTAGTAAACAATATTATAGCTTCAGTTTGTACACGCTCCCGTGACGGCTTGGCTCGTGGCTGCTTGTAACCGCAGCGCTAGTCGCGGCAGTCGCGAGTCTCATTTCTTAAATCTTGCCTCAAGTCCCTTTAAATTCTTCATGGGTGTTTAATTAAAGTCGGAGGACTTTCACTCTCTGTGGAAGTGTGTTGGTAAGATCTCTTAAAGTAGGAAAAAAATATTGAGACTTTAGACATGTGAGAATAGGGGATTATCATGCTTTCCGGAACTTTCCGGAATCTAGGCGTTTCCGCTTCCGTTCCATTTCAACAATAGCTGTCCCTGCTCTGTTACACTTTGTAAATCGGATAAACGCTAACCATTCTTAAGTTTTCATTGATTCCCGAATGAAGTGATGCTAAGGAGGAAGTGGATCAAAGTGATCGATTCACCGCGGTGAAGGGCTGAACTTTATAATAAAACAACGTAGCACGTTTGTTTCTCCCCCCCCCCAAATAATTTATAAAAGTAAATCAATGTTAAGATAAATTTAAAATAACGTCCGTCCTCTCTCCTTATTCTTTCTTTCTGCGTCTTTGGTATTCCCCCCCCTCCCTCCTCCTTCACCACCCCACCCCCTCCACCCCCCTCCTCCCACAGTCTGCCCCCCTCCCCCCCCCCCCGAGGAGGGAGAGAGCACCATTCCCCCTTCTATCTCTCTTCTCTCCTCCCTCTCCTTTTTTTTTCTTTTTTTTTATTTTTATTTTTCCCTACCCTCCCCCCCTTCCTCCCCCCCCCCCCCCCCCCCCCCCCCCCCCTCTTTGAAACCCCCAATTCCTCTTTCCCCTCTCTGGTTCTCATCCCCCTCATACAAGTGGTTGCTTCCCCCCCTCCATTTAATAAGAGAGTGTAGCGTCCCGATCTACACCCCCCCCCCCCAGAACAATCTCCCCCCACAACCCCCCCTCCCCAACCCTCCCCCCTGGGCCCCCCCCCCTCCCTTTTTCCCCCTTTTTTCTCCCCTTTTCTCGTTTTTTGTTTCTTTTTTTAGGGAGGGGGGGACTGACTGGTTATTACCATCACTAATTAATTAAGGTGCGGTGTTTTATTTAACACCCCCCTCTCTTTTTTTTTTTTTATAAACCCTCCCCCAAAAAAAAAAAAACCCCCACAAAAAAAAAAAAAAACCCCCACATAAAAACTCTATAAAACATACAACTACAGTCTCTTAGCGCCATATGACACTTTAGCCGGCAGACTACACAGCTGGTGTTAGCGAGCTAGCGTTAGCTAGCTTGATGACGTGCGGCTGAAAATACACAAGCATCTGAAAAGGCCAAACTTATTGTCAACAGTCCCCAGTTGTTCCACTGGAAACGGGAGGGTACAGACCCGATTTTCAGATGCTTGTGTGTTTTAAGATGCACAAAGTTAGGCACGTCAGCAAACGCTAGCTAGCTAACTCTAGCTGTGTAGTCTGCATCATTGAAGTGCCGGCTACAAACAAACGTGCTACGTTGTTTTATTATAAAGTTCGGCCCTTCACTCCGGCGAATCGCTTTGATCCACTTCTTCCTTAGTATCACTTCAGTCAGGAATCCATGAAAACTTAAGTAGAGTTGGCGTTTATTCAATTTATGAAGTGGAACAGAGCAGGCACATTGAACTGGCCCAGAAGAGGAAGCGGCTAAATGTTTCAAGTTCCGGAAACCGGAACACGGAAGCGTGAGAATCCCCCATACCCCAAGAATTGCACAAAACCAGATTATTAAAAAATATATATATATATAAATAAAAAACTGGTAATGAAAACATGCAAATTTCAAAAAGCCTCTCAAATATGAGGTTTTCAAGCATTTATTTGATGTTTTTCAGACTTGCTGATACAGAAGCTTATGGATGAAAACACTTTTTTCCACATTTACATGTCACCAGGGGGTCGGGTGACCAGTTCATTTCAAGAAAAGCTAAAAAAGGATGGAGGAGGACAGAAATCCTTTTACATACATAAGTTATATTACACTGCACTGTAAACCAAAATACCGTAGTTTTATCGCCTGTCGTGAACTGACCAATGGCAAATGATTTTTTTGTTTTGTTTTATTTTGTGTTCTAACTGGTTTCAAATGAAATTCTGTAAAGAAAATTTATCTAAGCAAGATTTGACCACGAGTATCAATACTTTTATTCAAGTACTGGAGTCCAGTATGGTCTACCACTGCTAGTATTGCTAATATTTGCTTTCACAAGGTCAATTTCAGAACATTTATTCAAAAGCTTTGAACTGACAAAATATGGTGAAAACAAGCACATCTGCTTGACATCGGACACACACTGGCTGGAGACGGGAACTTGCTGGCACAGGAGGAAAAAGAAAACTGCTCTCTTTGTGCCACTGCGACAGATTTTGATTGAATATCATATTCTGTTTTTGTACAAGATATACTAGTATAGATGAGAAGAAGTTCTGCTTAGTTAGAATAAACAGGTTTTGCCTGATGAAGATGTAGCTTTGTCCTGCCCTCAGTTAGTTAGCAAAAACAGGCCAAACTTATTTTCTGACCCCTGCAAAAAACTCTTCTGCTTGTCCTGCCTGCATCCTTAATCTCCAGCTTACAGCTGCCTTTCACTCTTGGGAAGCAAAACTGCTGCAAAGAACCTGAGTGTTCGATGAGCTTAGGGACTGTCGGGGTCCACAGTGAATAAAGCAAAACAGAACCATGCTGTCAACCTTTCCTTCAATGCAAATTGTTCCTTTGTCATTCCTTTGCCTGCTCTTGGTTGGTAAAGCTATGTTTCAACTTATCATTTAAAAAAAACAACCAAAATCTGGATTGCCATTTCATAATTTAAACATTCTGTGTTATTGAGGAGTAAATTCTACAAACGCATAAACAACTCACTGAAGTATGCAGGGCTCTGGTTATTACAGTCCAAAAAACAATTAGGTGAAGGATCGTAAAGGGTCTGTACGCCCACCAAAAAGAAAAATAGTATTTTGATCTGTCTTGCAAAGACGCTTCATTGCACGCATTTCCTTGGTACAAAAGCAATGGAATGCTGTAAAAAAAAAAAAAAAAGTCTAAGAAAAGTCATCAAAAATTATGAAGCATAAACTTTGTTGATCTCCACAGGTGTTGCTTTACAAGGAAATCAAATTGTACATCGGAAACACGTTTGACAGCAGATGAAAAAGAAAAGAAACATAATTAATTCTCTATGGTTTATTTATATGTTGTGTTTTTTAGAAGTTATTTATAAAAGTTAGACACGTAGACCTGCTGTTACAGCTTAATCGTATAAATCATGACCAATATATCATCTTCAATGTGGCAGAATCACAACCAAGTGCAGAGACTCAGAGCCACTGAGACTAGTTATTAAAATGCCAGGCTGCTGCTTCTTTATGGACTGACAAAGCTTCATTTGGCCAACAAAGACTTAACCAGCTGCTGACAGACTGCCATTAAACCTATTGTTAGCACATGCGGAACTTCTCAAATGCACAGTTGGAGGCTGATTTAGGAGTTGGAGCGTTTTCTCTTCTGTAGAGGAGAGGTATTTCATCAGCAGAAAACCCCCCAATATTGGATCCACTTGCATGTAGTTATGAATTTAAAAAACAAAAATAACTTTTCGTGGGGGGTGTCTGTTGCTGACTGTATTTGCACATTTATGATGCATCAAACACTGCAGTTATCAAAGGCATTATAAAAGATGTGTCTTTCAACAATTTTTGTCAAAGTAAAAAAAAACAAACTCTGCCAATGATTTTTGCATTCGTTACTGAATATGTTTCATTTGTCCATCGGCCCGTCAACCATTACATTACAAAACAGGTTGGTGAATTAATGGAACATGATATGGATCCATCACCTGATATCCTCATCATGTTTCAATCGGATTTCCATTCTGCTCACTATGGTGCTGGACAGGACAAGTAAAAAAAAGAAAAAAAAAAAAAGAAAAACAAACGGTTTGGTGAATTAATGGAACGTGATATGGATCCATCACCTGACATCCTCATCATGTTTAGGAACAATCCCAGCTGGCATTTTTAATGTGGAGTCAGGGGTGAATCCAAGTCAGGTACAAACGTTGAACAAATTTTGGATTTTATTTAGATTTTGCATAGTTCATCAACATTGAAATGGCAATGTTATTTCAAAGTCTGCTTTGCTGACGTTGGATCAGCATTGATTTTAGTTTCGATTTTGCAAAGCTGATCAATGCTGAAACATTATGTCAACATCCTGTTTCTCAACATTGGTGAATTTTCCAACACTGAATCAATATTTATTTACTTTCGATTCTGCAATGTAAACTTGCAAACAGCTTGAAAACTAACACTGCAGAATTCCGTGATTGTCATTAAAGAGTGCAATAACATCTATTGCAGGTTAGGTATGATGTCTGCTTGGTGATGTAGTGACTTCCACTGGAGAAGCAAGGGACAGGTTCAATGGGCTATATGCACAGTTCCACTACTGTACTTCCTGAACTTAATACTGCACCTAATTTCTGTCTTTCATTACTGGACGAACTGATTAATCTAGGTCAATCTAGCCAATGTTGTTGTGTTTACCGAGGTCAGACACTCCAGGATTAATCAGTTCATCCAAGTGATGAAAGACAGGAAACAAGGGTGCAGCATTAAGTTCAGGAAGTAGGGGAGCTGTGCATATGTAGCCCACCTTTGTGACGCGCTGTTCACTTCCTAATAATGCACAGACTTGGCTGCGTTTATCCTTCTATCAAAAGTGCAAATTCAAACTGTCCAGTCTGTATCCGGTCAAAATCTGCACAGCCCAGCCTGATGATGACGACACTTTGCGCATATGTGCACAACCGTACATGACCCGTTTGCTTATGAACGCGCACGAGCAAATCAAGCAGTGACAGCTTAAAGTACTCTGGGAAATGTAGATTGCGTTTTTTACCACGACTCAACAAACACTGAATTCATTTACAGTGACTTTTCAACGTTGTATCAATATTTGTGCATCAACCCTTTTTCAACAGTTGATTGATTAGCATTGTTTGGATGTTGGAATTACGCCATTTTCCAACTGATATATTTTAGCTTTTTTTTAAAAAAAAGATATGGTTGTGAAAATGATGTTGATTAGACATACAACAAAAAAAAGCTGCTGATTATTCACAGTTGAATCAATGGTGAGTTAACAACACTACTTCAACTGTTTAGTGTTAAACGTTGTTTTGATGTTAAATGAATGTTTATCAGAAACTGACATTATTTCAGCTACATTTAAACATTTAAAGTCGGTCAAATGCCCGCAGGGATGTCTCGAATTTATTGTTCCACTTACGTTTCAGTCCATACTGAACAATCTTGTTTCAATCACTACCGTCTACCGCAGCGGTTTCCAACCTATTTTCTCTGAGAACCCCCATAATGCAACTACCAAAAAGCTGTGGACCCCCTTTGATGCTTTTGCTGAAACCATGCTTGGTTTTATGCTTTGATTTGCTAGGCTCTCACCACAAAATGCATTCTGGTTGAGTTCTTTCCTGTTTTTGATTAAATCGTTATGTAAGCAAAACAAAATGATAAAAATGAATAAATAAATTAATAAATAAATAAAAAATTAAGATGATACACCATCATCTCTGTGTGGACATGACCCTAATTTTAATCACACTGGCTCTAAACAGTCAAAGCATTGAGTACCCCCTTGTGCTCTTTGGAGACTCCTTTGGGGTTCCAAAGAACAAGTGGTTTCCAACCTGCGTACTGTTCTGGCTCTTTTTCATAATCTTTCTGAGAATGTCCATGATCATGATCATGATCTCCTCCATCGTCACCATGTTTGCGATTGTACATTGCTACTGAAACTGACGGTGTAACACCAATATAAACGCTGCACTGCCCTCACGTGGATGGTTTCATGGCCATGCCAACCTAAAGCATATATGGGGAGTACAGCTGTGTGAAATTTTTTTTTTGCCCCCTTCCTAATTTTTTACTTTTTTGCATGTTAGTCACACTTACACTACTCACAAAAAGTTAAGGATATTTGGCTTTTTGTATGAATTCAAAATTAATCTAAAATCCACTGCAACCTTTACAGGTGAACTGAATTAAACTTTCTCTAAACTTTTCAGTGCAGATGTACATTGTTAAATGGTTAAATATTTATTCTGCATCATTCTGTTCTCCAAAAACCAAAAGTTGAATATCCCTAAGTTTTTGTGAGTAGTGTAAATGTTTCAGATCATCAAACAAATTTAAATGTGAGACAAAGAAAACACAAGTAAACAGAAAATGCAGTTTTTAAATGAAGATTTTTATTTTTAAGGGGAGAAAAAAATCCAAACTTAAATGGTCCTGCGTGAAAAAGTGATTGCCCCCCAAACCTCATAACTGGTTGGGCCACCCTTAGCAGCAACAACTGCAATCAAGCGTTTGTGATAACTGGCAGAGAGTCTTCTACAGCGCTGTGGAGGAATTTTGTGCCACTCATCTTTGCAGAATTGTTGTAATTCAGCCACATTGGAGGGTTTTCCAGCATGAACCATCTTTTTAAGGTCATGCCACAGTATCTGTATTGGATTCAGGTCAGGACTTTGACGAGGCCACTCCAAAGTCTTCATTTTGTTTTTCTTAAGCCATTCAGAGGTGGACTTGCTGGTGTGGTTTGGATCATTGTCCTGCTGCAGAACCCAAGTCCGCTTCAGCTTGAGGTCTCCAACAGATGGCCAGACATTCTCCTTCAGGATTTTTTGGTAGACAACAGAATTCATGGTTCCATTTACTGCAGCAAGTCTTCAAGGTCCTGAAGCAGCAAAACAGCCCCAACCATCACACGAAAACCACCATATTTTACTGTTGGTATGATGTACCTTTTCTGAAATGCCGTGTTACTTTTACGCCAGATGTAATGGGACCTACACCTTTCAAAAAGTTCAACTTTTGTCTCGTCAGTCCACAGAATATTTTCCCAAAAGTCTTGGGGATCATCAAAATGCTTTCTGGCATCCTGAGACGAGCCTTCATGTTCTTTTTGCTCAGCAGTGGTTTTGGTCTTGGAACTCTGCCATGCAGGCAATTTTTGCCCAGTCTCTTTCTTATGGTGGAGTCATGAACACTGACCTTAATTGAGGCAAGTGCAGTTCTTGGATGTTGTCCTGGGGTCTTTTGTGACCTCTTGGATGAGTCATCGCTGTGCTCTTGGGGTAATTTTGGTCAGTCGGCCACTTCTGGGAAGGTTCACCACTGTTCCATGGTTTAACCATTTGTGGATAATGGTTCTCACTGTGGTTGTTGGAGTCCCAAAGCTTTAGAAATGGCTTTGTAACCTTTTACAGACTGATAGATCTCAATTATTTTGTTTCTAATTTTTTACTGAATTTTTTTGGAATCGCAGCATGATGTCTAGCTTTTGAGGATCTTTCTGGTCTACTAAACTTTGTCAGGCAGGTCCTATTTAAGTGATTTCTTGACTGAGAACAGGTGTGGCAGTAATCCAACCTTGGTGTGGCTAGAGAAATTGAAATCAGCTTTCCAAAGATGTGAAAAACACAGTTAATTTATGTTTTAATTATAAAAAATAAATTATATCATAAAAATCTTCATTCAGAAACTGCATTTTCTGTTTATTTGTGTTATCTTTGACTCACATTAAAATTGGTTTGATGATCTGAAACATCTAAGTGTGACAAACATGCAAAAAAGGAGGGAAATTAGGAAGGGGGCAAAAACTTTTTCACAGCTGTATGTAGGCTGTGATGTTTTGTTTGACACAGTTGATATGGACGTATCTATTTATGTATATAAATGGAGCATAAATGAGGGTTGACGAAACGTCAAGTAAGTTACAACTCTCTGCACCAGCTGAAGACTCAGAAACATCAGTGGTTTTAGTGCAGTCTCCCTCTATCCCCAACAGAACTGAAGAAACTTTTCTGGATAGAATGCAGTGCCTCCAGAAACCAAACCCTGTCTAGCTGGCTTACATTGAGTACCATGATCTGGATTAACAAGGACTTCCCTTTCATGAACAATTACCCCTTGGTGATATTCATTTCTTGACGCTTAATTGTGTTGTGACTCTTGGTGATTTTATGTTTTGATTTTTGGGATTGTGCATGTTTGGGTTAGTATGGAGTAGTCCTTAGGGGTGGGATATTGTTCAGAGGGAACTATTGAAGAGTTTCTGCTCCCCCTAGTGGTGGGCTCAGCCTTGCTGCTTGGTTCCTGGTTATTTAACTTTTAATAAAACCTTTTTTAACTTGAGTAGGCCTACAGTATGTGCTGTCTTTTGCTCGGGAGGATCTGGTGACTGGTCGGAATAACCATGACATACTCAAGGAGAACATGCAAACTCCACACAGGAAGGTCACACCCGGAACTTCAGATCCCTCCCCAGCAGAGGCTCAAACTAGCAACCTTCTTACTATGAGCCACAATGATCACCACCACACCATGCAGCCCAGTTTGAATTAGTGGAACATAGGGCCTGTCTCAATCCGCGCACTTGCACTACTTGGTACACTACTTTTGAGTGCAAGTGCAGTTTCAAGTAAAATTCAGTGCTCTGAAAATACCAGAATGTTGCCCTAATACCGGTCAAAAATCCTGTGCAGAACGAAGCACACTACCCGCACTAAATAGACGCCATCTTGCTGACGTAGTGGAAAAGACAGGACTTTCAAACTATTTTCAAAGCTGAATAATGGCAGAGAACAAAGCAGTGGCGACCCCTGCTGAAGTGGAGGCTGTGTTGTACTGAAGTAATGTTTATGAAATTATTTAGTAGGGCTGTCAAAATTAATTCTGATTAATCACATTGCTTTTATCACTTCTAGAACACATTTAGGATTAAAGGCATCTCACCAGGAATTCTGCATTTATCTTTAGACTAGACTACTGAAACCCTGTCCTTGTCTCCATGAAGTCCTTCAGATTGCAGCAGTTTAGTAGAGAATGCTGCTGATACAGTCCTCACAGGCTGACTTCACAACTGTATTAACGTCATGCTGAAATTCAGCTCTGAGTCCTGGACTACTCCCAGATTTCTGGTTTGGTTTTAGCCTTTAACCCCGTTGTAAAACAAAATTTAATGTATTTTCTGCATATAGCAGTACTAATTAATGGAAAAAAAAAATCTCTTGACAATAGGATGAAGGATAAATATTTTGTAATCAAGACATAATTACTAATGTATATTGTGGCATGCTACCAAGCTGTTCACTAGGGCTGGGAAAAAAATCGATACACTGAAATATCGTGATATTTTCATATGCAGATTTCATATACAGATTCAAAAATGCAATGTTGATCTATTTTACCAACGGAATCTCGTGAGATTTGAACCAATTGATAAACTGATACCAACTCACAGTCTGTTTTTGTTTCTTTCATCACCTCATAAGACAGGGATCCCCAATTCCGGTCCTCGAGGGCCGGTGCCCTGCAGGTATTATGAGCTGCCCGGCTGCAACACACCTTGTGACATGTGCAGAACTTGATGTCAAGCTCTGCACAAGCTTGCTAATTACCCACTGATTGGAGTCAGGTGTGTTGCAGCAAGGGAGCTCCTAATACATGCAGGACACTGGCCCTCGAGGACCGGAATTGGGGATCCCTGTCATAAGAAGTGCTTTGGAGGTTTAGGATATTGTTTAAATGTTATACCTATATAGAATATTAAATGATCTGCACTGAAATAAGTTTTCGTGCCAAGAAGAAAGTAAAAAATTAAACTCTTTCAGAGTCTTTATGAAACGAAACAATTAAGACTTACTGTATTCAAAAATTTTATGACAGCTCGCTCAGCCTAGCTAATACAGGGAGATTGTTCTGTGAAATTATTCTGCCTTGTGTCCAAAGCTGACTTTGGGCACAAGGCCTGCAATGACGAAGTCGATGTTGGGGAAACACTGAATTGATAACTTGGAGGATGTAGTGATGTTTTTCTTCCCTGAAGAATAGTGGATAATGACGTCCAAAAAAATAAAAAATAAAATCACCCTTGCTCTCCAGTCTCAATAAAACATGAAATACTCATAAAACTTAATGTGTTGATTTAAATCCATAGACACTATTTTTCATGCTGATGGACCCAAAAGGTTAAGCGGCCGAATGTTACTGTGATCTATAAATTACTCTGAATCAGTGCTTCTTAAACTTTGCACTTCCCAAACCACCAAAAGCACCACCTTTGTGACTGATGTTAAAATAAAGTAAAGAGAAAATCCTTAGCAGTCACACTTCAGACAGGAGTCAGGTTAGTTCCAAATGAAAATATGATTTATTGTTGAATAATGGCAGCAACTCACATCATAGAAGGGCTGTATCATCAGAACTGGCATCTAAACTTTGTAACACAACTCAAGGGTAGCCCCTCAGCAAAGCTCTTACAATACAGGTGCTGGCCAGTAAATTAGAATACCATCAAAAACTTGATTTATCTCAGTAATTCCCTTCAAAAAGTGAAACTTGTACATTATATTCATGCCATGCACACAGACCGATGTATTTCCAATGTTTATTTCTTTTAATTTTGATATTTATAAGTGACAACTAATGAAAACTCCAAATTTGGTATCTCAAATTAGAATATTGAAAAGGCCAATGAAAAAAAATTTTTTTTTCAAATGTTGGCCAACTGAAAAGAATGAACATGAAAAGAATGCCCATGTTTAGCACTCAATACTTAGTCGGGGCTCCTTTTGCCTCAATCACTGCATTAATGCAGCGTGGCATGGATTCGATTAGTCTGTGGCACTGCTCAGGTGTTATGAGAGCCCAGGTCGCTCTGATAGTCGTCTTCAGCTCCTCTGCATTGTTGGGTCTAGCGTATTGCATCGTCCACTTCACAATACCCCATAGATTTTCTATGGGGTTAAGGTCAGGCGAGTTTGCTGGCCAATCAAGGACAGGGATACCATGGTCCTTGAACCAGGTACTGGTGGTTTTGGCACTGTGTGCAGGTGCCAAGTCCTGTTGAAAAGTGAAATCTGCATCTCCATAAAGTTGGTCAGCAGCAGGAAGCATGAAGTCCTCCAAAACTTCCTGGTAGACGGCTGCATTGACCTTGGACCTCAGGAAACAGAGTGGGCCAACACCGGCAGATGACATGGCACCCCACACCATCACTGACGGTGGAAACTTTACACTGGACCTCATGCAACGTGGATTCTGTGCTTCTCCGCTCTTCCTCCAGACTCTGGGTCCTTGATTTCCAAAGGAAATGCAAAATTTGCTTTCATCAGAAAACATAACTTTGGACCACTCAGCAGCAGTCCAGTCCTTTTTGTCCTTGGCCCAGGCGAGACGCTTCTTACGCTGTTTCTTGTTCAAGAGTGGCTTGACACACGGAATGCGACAGCTGAATCCCATGTCTTTCATGCGTCTCTTCGTGGTGGTTCTTGAAGCGCTGACTCCAGCTGCAGTCCACTCTTTGTGGATCTCCCCCACATTTTTGAATGGGTTTGTCGTCACAATTCTCTGCAGGGTGCGGTCATCCCTAGAGCTTGTACACTTTTTTCTACCACATTTTTTCCGTCCCTTCGCCTGTCTGTTTATGTGCTTGGACACAGAGCTCTGCGAACAGCCAGCTTCTGTAGCAATCACCTTTTGTGTCTTGCCCTCCTTGTACAAGGTGTCAATGGTCGTCTTTTGGACAACTGTTAAGTCAGAAGTCTTCCCCATGATTGTGGAGCCTTCAGAACAAGACTGAGGGACCTTTTAAAGGCCTTTGCAGGTGTTTTGAGTTAATCAGCTGATTAGTGTGGCACCAGGTGTCTTCTATATTGAGCCTTTTCAGAATATTCTAATTTTCTGAGATACTGAATTTGGTGTTTTCATTAGCTGTCAGTTGTAATAATAAAAATGAAAATTAATAAACACTTGAAATATATCACTATGTGTGGAAGGAAAGTATACAGTATACAAGTTTCACGTTTTGAATGGAATTACTGAAATAATTCAACTTTTTGATGATATTCTAATTTACTGGCCAGCACCTGTATGTGCCCTCTCAAACATGCACAGTAGAACAAGGAAAACATTTTCATTTGAGGACTATTTTAAATGAAATCATGTAAAAGTTGACCAACAAGTTACTAAATGGAGAAACTGTTACCAATCAGCCTAATACGAAGGATGCAGGATGGGGCAGGTCTCCTTGCCCCATCGTGGTCTCTAGCCTTCCCTGATTTTTTTTTTTTTTTTGCCCTGGACTGTTAACATGTGGTGCATCACCCTTTTTTAATTGCACCAGTGTAGAAAAGTTTATGGGGAAACAAAACAGTCAAATCACAGCTTATGAGATCTCCCCACCTTGTTTTTTTTATGCATCACATGCACTCTGAACAAGGGAGAAAATATATATAAAATATATATAGGGTAGGGTGTTGCACTGCATGCAGTGTGTGTGTGCGTGGGTGTGCATGTGTGCGTGGGTGCAGGGGTGTTCCCCTGCGGGTCCATAGGGACCCAAGGCACCCTAGAAATAAAGTAATATAGAAAGAAAGATAGATAGAAAGAAAGAATCAATCAATCAATCAAAGCTTTATTTATAAAGCGCTTTTAAATACCAAAGGTAACAAAGTGCTGTACAGGTGAGTGAAAATAAAAAAGTAAAATCATATAAAAATAATCACAATAACACCAATAAAAACAGTGAAGAAGGAAAACAATAAAATCAACATACAGATTCTGGCTTAATGATGGTGCTCTTGGTGACGGTGCTAGCAGACCTCACAGAAAGAAAGAAGGCTCAGTTTCATGAGATATGCTTCTCCTCCATCCTCCCTCCATACTGTTCTTGTAATTCATTATTATTATTTCTGTTAATTAATTAATTTTTTTGCTAAACTATAAGTTAGCATTGCTACTTTTTTCTTTATTAATTTCTATTATCATTGTTTCCCTCTTTTTTTAAACCCCTTTTATTTTTACAATGTTGAATTTCCCTTCTGGGATCAATAAAGTATTTTTCATTTCATTTCATATACTCTGAAATGACACACACACAAGTAAAACCACAAATTTTGTCTGTTTGTCATATCACTGAATTGTCTTTTTGCACAACAAAAAAAAAACAAAACAAAAACAATAGAGAAATAAAGGGATTTAGATGCTTCTGTGAACACAGTCCTGTGATATCTGGATCAATCAATCATAAATTTAGTCTCAGATTTGACTCCATCTTGTTTTCTACATTTCATTTTTACAGCAGGAACTAAAGAAAAACTCACAAAAAAAGATGTTTTTACTTTTCAAATCTTTTGTCAAATCCTGTGGACATAGATGGAGTGAGAAAAACATTGGAAACAAACATATCCTTTTGTGATGAGGCTGTTCTGCCTTTCTTGATCCGTCCACAAGTCTGGAACTTCCCCACTGCCAAAGTATCATTGGAGTTACAGCATCGAAATTCCTCTTGTGGAAAAGAAGAGCTCAAAGCATGGAAAATAATCATTCAATTGAAAAAGCACCAGTTTGAAGTTTGACATACTGCAGATGAAATTGCTTTAATAAGTTACTTTAGAAACCCTCTATTTGTCCACTAAAAAGCCCTTTTGATAATTTTACAAGAAGACAACAGTCTTGTGAGACAGAAAAGAATGAAGGTGTCTAATCTTCTTTACCCACGGTTCAAGATCGTAAACTGTTCACTTAGTTCACAAAAGAGATGAAAAAAATGGTGGCAGATGAAGAGAAAACCAGAAGAGGGTGAGGAGAAAGGGCTGGTTTGGAAAACAGAGGGATAGAGGGAAAGAGAAGTTGTCCAAAAGGCAGTCCTGCACAAGAGAGGGAGAGAGGAGAAGCTAAGGGGCTCCACAAGGCCATGACCACAGCGTAAATGTGCAACAGATGCTCCGAGAGATCGTGTGAGAAAGTTATAGGCTGTTTAATGGCACGTCATGGCAACACAGGTTTATCTGCACATTGTATCTCTGACACCTTGACTCCTGACCGCTCTCCTTCAAGACTAACATCTATGATCAAACAGTAAAAATATGCACATTTAGCTTTACACCATACTTACAAAGAGAAGCTGGCACAAAAAGATTTAAATGTGCAAACCAGACATGCAGTATTTTGCATATATTCAAATTCATCATTTAAAAAGTATTTTCAAATTAGTTGATAAGACTTGGACAAATCTTAGATATTTAGTCTGCAATGAGAAGTTAATTTAGGCCATTTAACTGGATTTCTCTCTTTTGTTTTCCCTTGTTTTTATGATCACTATCAGGCAGGCACCTGGAAGTGCTGTACAGGCTATCTGGTTCCAACCCTCCAGTTCTTCCTATCAGGAGCTTCAAGGAAACTCTGAACACTAAAGGTAATCTTCTGTGGATATGAGAGGCATGCGGCGGCGATAAAAGCCTCCATATGTTGCTGCTGCTTCACATTTCTACCTACCTGTATGATCCAAGAGGTAAACTTAGGTCAGTGATGCATTTGATACTTCTGCAAGTTGTTTAATGATATGATTCTTAATATAATGCTGGTTATACAAAAGACAAACAACAAAAAAGCTCTCTTCAGGGATCAAAAGATGACTGAAGTTATGATGCTAACACAAATGCAGACACTTTAATCAAAGACATTGAAGTGATCCCAATGTTTGAATATTTCCACTCTAATGTCCCTTTTGCGCTTTTCTCAGCATCATTTCTTTGATCTGTTAAACTTAGTTTAGCTTTAAAAAAAAAGAAAATAAAAAGAACCAGGATGGAAAACTAAAAGGGAACCTAAATGTAAGTAAAAATGAATAACACTTATAAAGGAGCACCTTTAAGATGTTAGAGATTTTCATCAAAGACTTTATTATTAGCCTTGATGTATGACGATTAAGTAACTGAGACCTGAAACTGGCTACCTGAATCATAATGGACTGAGGAGTTATGGCTGGTGATAAAAAGCAATGGAACTCCTAAATCAGGTTTTCAATACACACGCGAAGGATAACACACTCACACAGAGCTGTCCTTATGTCACTTCAGAGGATATTTCAGTGAATTATAGACAGGCCCATAGTCTTTGAATAGTTTAATGAACCTGGACTTAATTTTTGTCACTTTGCTTCAGTGCAGTACAATTTAAAATGAAGATGCCAAAGTGTAGACTTTCAGCTTTACTTCAAGGAGTTTCACATAAATAGTGCATTAGTGCTGTTTCTTTAACCAAACAGGCTGACGAACATGACATTTTACATCTCATAGATGCAGAAACCATGAGTTGTATCCTATGCAGCTGATGCAAGCATCCACAAAAACGCAACAAGTCTGTGCTTTGATTGATGGTCAAACCAACAAAGAAAAGAAAACATTCTTCAGCACATAAAACAAATAGTAGCAAGCAGTATCAGGACTAGTGTGTTCTATATTCTTTGCAGCATCAACTGAGCAAAACTGAAACCTATCACATAGCTTGTCAAACAACCAATTAGCAGGGTTATTATAGTTAACTAAAACTAAGACTAAAACTAAAACTAGCAGTGAAAAAATAATTTAGTTAACTGAAATAAAAAAAAAATTAAGAAAAAAACTAAAACAAAATAGAAACTACAAAGGACAATGCAAAACTAACTAAAACTGAATAGTAGGTTACTTCCGCTTAATTTTCATTTTCGTTCCGTTTTCTCCCTTGATTAGACGCGAGATGCCTGTCCTGCGGCAGCTGCTGTTCTTCCACTTTTCCTCCAGAGGGTGGCAGTTTAGCGGCTGTAATCTGCGGCTCCTGAACTAGAAGAAGGTGCTTAGCAGACAAAAATGGCTAAAGTTGCAGCAGGTCAAAAATGCCAGCATTCGAGTATTTATAAATACTATTCGATTATTTATGAATATTTATAGTATTTAGTATAAACCATCAGAGTATTTTGAGTACGACCCACTAATCGATAAGAGTAAGTGTATTGTGATGAAGACTGATGGGAATATCTGTGGAATGCAACTAAAAAGGGAAAAATACGACAAATTTGAAAGTTCATTTGTGAAGTTCTCAAAGAGACACTCATGAAAAGTTCACGGTTACCCTAAAGATATGTGGTGAGAGCTGTAGGTGGGCTGATTTTATGGTTGCCTGTTCGGATAAGGGCCTGTTAAACATTGAAACAAAGTTGGATTTACATTAAAATAATTGTGGTTCAGGATTTAAAATAAAAGGATTTGATAATCCATATTTTGTGGAACACATCCTTCCATCCTTTTCAGCATCTACATTTCAAGGCTCTCTCTTAATACCTGAAAAACAAGACTAAGGGTGAATCCCATTTCACCCCTTGGCCCTACCCCTTAGCCCTTCCCCTCCGTTTTGCGCGTTCATGTGTAGGGGTAGGGGTGTCCCAATACCTGTAGGATGGAGGGGAAGGGCTAAGGGGAAGGGCTATATACCCCTTCAAATGAAGATTTTTCGAGAGCACACTTCAAACGAAGGGGTATGAAAATCACTGGGGCGATGGCTGCTACTGAGTCCAAAAACATCCACAAATGTAAATATTTCTCCATAAATAAAGTTTAAAAAGTGTGAAAACCATTATATAGTCTAGTTTAATGCTGTTTAAATGTTTAACGGTCTTTTTTTTTTTGCAAAATGCACATGAAAAAAAATTGCGAGTACTACATTGACGCTTCAGTTATATAAACGCTACCAGGCTGAAAAGCAGCGGTGCTCTGCAGCCCTGATAATCTAGATGATCAATAAGAAATTCGGCAGCATCGCTGCTGGTCTTCATGGGATAAAACACAGGCAGGAATGTCATGCAAAAATCGAATTTGCTTGTTAACGTTAATCCACAGCTGTAGACGGCTTGATTTCTCCAGATTTGCGCCAACAGCTCAGCGCACATCTGCTTACACACAAGCCGGCGGAATCACTGATGACGTATGTGATTCTTGAAGGGGTGTCCCAATTTGAAGGGGTTGACTTTCACCCCTACCCCTTGTAGCTTCGTTTTAAGGGCAAGGGCCAAGGGGAAGGGGTAAGGGGTAGGGGTAAAAAAGAGAATTGGGATTGGGCCTAAGACTAAATAAAAACTAATCTGACACTAGTCAATTCCTCAAAATAAAAATAAAACTACAGAATCATTTGTTGAACTAACTAAAATTAAACTGAAATTTTAAAAAAAGGAAACTGAAAAATGAAATAAAAATAAACACTAATGTAAATTTTTAAACTATAATATCCTTGCCAATTTGAAACCAGAACAGAGTGCTGGGCTCATTTGTCAGTGTTACCACATTAATTAGGACCCAAAAGTTGACAGAAAACTCCTGGAAGCGGATTAAGGTGCTTTATCTGGAAACCGCAGATAAACATTACTGGTAGTTTGGCAGGAGGTGGACCAGTAGATGTTTGGCAGAGAACACGGGCAGATGGGGCAAGCATGCAGACTGGCAGAGGAGTTGGGTGGGAGTCTTCCAGTACAGAAGGAGATTACAGGTTTGAGTTGGGGCTCTAATAAGGACAGGCGTAATCATGCCAAAAACCCAGTGTGGCCATGGCCAGACACAACAGTCTGAAATGTGGTGCGAGAGCAAAATACAAGTGCTGCAGGGTGATAAACTGATAGGATCCAGGTGTGGGGAATGAACCGAGCAGCAGGTAGCCACGCCCACAAAAAAGACAAACAAGGAAGGAAAAGAGAATAAAAAGGATTCAGGGAAACGTAAGACAACAAAATGAAAGAAACAGAAGACACAACATGAAATATGACATTGTGCCTTGTCCTCAAAGTGCATCTTTCATCTTCTTCATAATGGTAGAAAATCATTCCCTGAGATGAGGCAGTAACTGTTTTTTCTCTTTAGTTGACAAAAAACAGGAAGTGTTTCTTAAAAAGGGAGGGGGAGGGGATAAAAGTCTCCTTCACAAACACTGAATGGTTCTGGAATCATGTGACCTCTGACATCAGAGTAGGTGAAGTCGTGTGAATTCTACAGCTGACCAATGCTAAACAATAACCGCTAAATGGTGAGACAACAACTGATTAGCAGCTGGACAACATCTTTCTTAACATCCGTCTTCTTTCTTTACCTCACCTCTACAGCTGAGGCTTAACTCTCCCGGCCAGCACCTTCTCGATCGCCGCCAAAGACATCCTCTTCTCCTTGAACGGATTCGGCCACAGCAGGGTCCTGGCAACGTTAGCTTAGCTGTAGCTGGCGCAGCTGCTGGAGCTTCTGCCAGGTTGCAGTGTTTGTTTCGCGCTGTTCCTCTCAACATCTCGAGCTCAAAGCAAAAAGATTCACCAGCTGAATTTCTCTGAGAATAACAGATGTTGTTGTCATTAAACAGCCATATCAGAAGACACATCCCATGGTCACAGAAAAAATATCCATTTCTTTCTGAGGGGTCAAATTATTGGCATCAAGCAGAGAAACACGAGTTTGCAGAAGCCACTAAAATTGGGCTAAGAACTGTTCAATTATCTTTTTTAAAACTAGAGGGATAGAGGGGAACCATTATCTTTGAGAAAGAAATGTGGTCAGAAAAAATCTCAATGATCATGATTGGCTACCACTTAAATGTTCTGTAAAATCAAATTGAAGACAAACAGTAGAACTATGGGCTATGTTTAACAGTGAAAGTAAGAACATTTCCACACACAATGAGAAGGAAACTCAAGGGACTAGTACTGAACAGCACTGTATCCCTATGAAACCCACTTCTCAGGAAGAATAATTAGGAAACAAAATCTTAATTTGCTGTAGAGCATAATAATTGGACTCTGGAGCAATGGAAGAATGTCATGTGGCCTGAGTCCAGATTTACCCTGCTCCAGAGTGATGGGTGCATCAGGGTAGGAAGAGAGACACGCAGTGATGCAACTCTCATGCCTAGTGCCTACTGTACAAGTCTTTGGGGGCAGTCTAGGATCTAGTGGTTGAAGCAGTTTGTCACGGCAACTTTTCTCCTGGATTGGTAAGCTAACTTGTTTGCTAACGTGGCTAACGTTAGCTGTCAGTTATAAACTCCTCTGCATTACTTGTTGGACATGCTGCAGGCTGTTGGTCACTTGTGTATCGGCAGCGAGCCTGGCATCCGAGTGGCTGGAGTTGTTTTCCTGCCATTGCAACTACAACCTAGACACACGTGATGTCGTTCTGTCCGTATTCCATATTCAACCTTTAAAGTACTGAAAGATACCAAAACATCATCACTAACAGTAGCAGCATCATCATCACATCTGATAGCCTACCAACATCGTGTGAATCAAAAGCTAGAATCTGATAGGCTACCACCATCATGTGACACAGAAACTAGAATCTGATAGGCTACCACCATCATGTGATACAGGCGCTAGAATCTGGCTGCTTTCACATCCTTTCATTTTGAAAACTTTCAGATGTGGAAACAAATGCATATTTTGTATCTGTACAGTGGTATCGGAATACTCAAAAAGTATCAATTAAGATATTTTGTCTGGCTGGTATCGAAGTAGTGACTCCAGGATATCGATATCCCCATCCTGAAGCTTCACAGCCTCGAGACATTTCAGTTTGAAATGTTTAGTTTCATGAAGTTCAGTGAAGTTTCCCCCTAAAAGAGTTTAACATTAAAGATAAACAGTTTTCTAAACCTCATCATTGTTCATAATAACTTCAATAACCATCAATGTCTATGTAAAATGATTAAAATAAAATCCTTAAACTGGGTTAAAATGAGCTGCACACAGCGATGCTGGAAACATTGTGGTGCACCTAAACTTTTTGCTTGTACAACCAAATTAGGTGCAACCAGTGTTGAAAGTTAGTCTGGAGCCCTGTTCCATCTTCCTTGATTACACAAGGACATTTCAAAATGGCAATGCCAGGATTCATCGGGCTCAAACTGTGAAAGAGTGGTTCAAGGAGCATGAGACATCATTTTTACACATGTAAAATGTACAGAAAAATTCTTGTCTTATTAGTGAAACAAGGCTTCCTGGTGTCTGCTTTGTTAATATGTTAAAATAGTGCACAGAAATTAACCAGAACAAAATAATTGCAATGTGGATCTAAAAGTGTGAACAAAATAACTTGAAATTCAAGCAACTCAATTGATATGTGCAAAATAATTTCACTCTCAAACCCCTCGAATAATAATTTTAATATGATACAATACATATATATTTTTCTTTTTAAATTTTCTTTTCTCTGTGATCATAACAAGATATGGTTTGGTATGACCAGAACTCTTCCAAGACCCGGCCGCCCTGCCAAAGTGGGCAATTGTGGGAGAAGAGCCTTGATGAGACAGGTAGAAGAACCCAAAGATCACTGTGGCTAACCTCCAGAGATTTTCTTTCTTAATAAATTTGCAAAAATTTCTACATTTCTGTTTTTTTCTGCGAAGATGGGGTGCTGAGTGTACATTAATGAGAAATAAAATGAACTTTTTTTTTATTTTGGCGGGCTTAAACTGCCCAACATGAAGCTATATTACTGGGCAGCCCAACTTCGTACAGCCATATACTACTTTCATACTACAGACATCCCAGCCTGGGTGAAGATTGAAACTAATGCAATAGAACTTCCATTAAATCTGTACCTTTATTCATCACAGGCTAAAATACTTGGAAAATACACACAGAATCCATTCCTCAAAAATAACCTGACCATATGGCATGAAGCCCACACTTTTTTAAATGACACCCCCAAACTTGAAGGTGCACTGATGTCATTTACACAACTAAAAGATCATTTTAACCTACCTGGGAAACATAATTTTAAGTACCTGCAACTAAGAAGTTTTATATACTCTCAAATTAAAACTAGTTCAAAACCTTCATTATCTACCATTGAACGTATTATGGTAAATTGTTCGCGGGGCAAAGGTCAAATAACTTATTCACACAATGGTATCCTTAACAATACTTTACTGTAGATCTTATTTAGGATGGGGGGGCAAAAGGGTTGTTGTTGTTGTTTCGTTTGTTTTTTTCATGTGTGTGTGTGTTATATCGTTATGTTCGCGAATGTATGTTCATTAAATTGGGGAAACAATAAACAAATTGGAAAAAAAAAAAATTAAAAACCTTTTTGATTTTGGCAAATGGCTGCAATGAAACAAAGTGTGAACATGTTAAAGGGGTCTGAATACTTACCCACTGTATGTCTGTTGCAGCTGATGTCAGATCAGCATCAGGTAAATCCCAGAGGAACATTAGTGCTATTAGTCCAAGCTTCAAGGTTTTTTTTTTTTTTTTTTTTTTTTTTTCATTTTGATGGAAGCAAACCAACATTTGACAGATTTTTTTCGGAGCAGTTTAATATTGGTTATAGTCTGACTGAGCAAATCTGTTTTCTTGTACTTTAAAGGCCTCCTTCCACTGAAAACCCGTTTAACTTGCTCCTTCTGAAATACGGAGGGTTTCCCTTGTTTACTTACACATGCTGACTTGCTAGCGTTGCGTTCCCCCCAGTCGGCTGTGCTTTCTCATCAGAGAAACAATACAAAGAAAAGAGCGAATCGGGAACAGCCTCGCACTTCTACGTCACATTTCAAATAGCGTATCCCACGTGGGGTTTCTATCTGTCCATCTGAAGGCAGGTAACCCTCCACTACACACTAGAAGTAAAGACAGCACGACTGTAGCTTCGGAGTTGAGAAGCTAATTAGCTAACTGTTTGTTAGCATGGCGGAACAAACTTGTTTGTCGGCTCTATTTCCTGTCTGTAACGAAATAAGAGCGGAGGGCGGAGCTTCCTTCATACACTGATGGGAGCCAGCCAATCAGACGGAAATTCATGAGAAGGACCCGGAAAAGCCTGTCGTTGGACCACAAGCCTCTCTTCTAGTATACAAATACAGCTGGATACAAAGATACCAGAAGGGTTTTTTAAACAGAAACGATGCAGAATGCATTCAATAATAATGGAGAACACAGAAATATTAATGAAATGACCACGGAAGTACAACTTTAAGCTTTTTACATACTCTACAAGAACTTTCTTCTTGTTGTCAAGGCCTTGAGAATAAAGTGACGTCATTTTGCGCTCGCGGACGTGACTGAGGACATCTTGTGGCTTGTTTTCAACACCTCGGCTGAGGAGAACTTTCCTCTTGTGTATTGGGGTTTACACGGAGACACTTGAAGCAGAGTTGTTACTTCCGCATTTCTGCAGATGTGAGGTTGAACGGCCAGTTTTAATAAACAGCTGATCAAGGTGGTGAGAAAATTTGAAAATGTTTACAACACAAGTGGCATTTACATACACAGACATCACTGTGTGCGCATGAGGACGGTGGTGTAGGCGAGGAAAGGATCCCGGCACAATGCATCATTTGTGGCGAGAAGCTGTAAAATGACAGCATAAAACCAAGCATGTCTTAGCAAAGGGTGGTGAAGGGGGTCCATGGCTATTTGGTAGGTAGGTTGGGAACCACTGTTCTAGAAGTTTGCTGCTGCTTTCAGGCCAGCCAACTCCTTGAGAGCAATGCAGCCTGTTCTTTTCGATGGTTGTCATCGAATTTCTTCAAGAAAAGCATTTCATGATAAATTTGGAATATTTTTGAACACTGATTAGAAGGATAACACATACCATGTTTCTTTTTAGTTGCTGATTAGTTCAAGGGGAAGTTCGTTTTTTTCCCAATCTGGACCCATTTTCTAGCATGAAATATGTTTATTTACTCACACAGACAGTTTTGGTGTAACTTGAATTCCTTCGGGAGATATTTAGATCTACTCCAGATCAGCGTATGTCCAATATAATGGAAGTGATGGGGCAATTGCACGCAGCCTCTAAATAAGGCATTATCTGCCACAAACTCCTTCATTTCACCAATGTGTTGTTACGAAACATTAGTCGGACCCCCCCTGTGAGCTCAAAGCTGCTTTTTTGTGGTGATTCATCCTCATTTACAGACATTTACTTGTTATGGTGTTGCATGATAGTGACGTCATCAAAGCCGCAGTAAAAATGTCCGTAAATTAGGATGAATCACCACAAAAACTAGAAAGCTAGAAAGTAGGTCTAGATTGAAAAAAACCTAACTTCCCCTTTAGGTCAGGAAAGTGTCTTTCATGACAGAAAAGCTCTTCCCCAAGAGAGTTGAGACTGTTGTACAACTATTTCACATGAGAATGTGTTGAAACAACATCAGTGTCGTGTGACATTCACAACACATATAGCCCATCCAGTAACAGATGTGTAAAACAGCAAAGAGCCATTCAATTAAAAGAAAAACAAAAGATATGACAGAGGCCACATCAGAGAGTACATCTTAAACACCCATCTTACCTATAATGGGTTATTTTTGGACCCACTGCTGAGTTAAAAAAGGACCAACTAATTTCTGGGTTACTTTGACCCCCAAAAATGGGTTATTTATTTTTTTTTACTCAACTTTTGGTTGAATATTTGACCCAGAAATTGCGTCATGTTGACTACAATGTTGGGTCATTTAAACCCAGAAGTTGGCTTATGTTGACTACAAAGTTTGGGTTATTTAAACCCAGAAGTTGGCTTATATTGACTACAATGTTGGGTTATTTTAACCCAGAAGTTGGGCTGACCCAAATGAGTTGGTCCATTTTTAACCCAGCAGTTTGACCGAGGAGTTTTTAGTGTGTTTGTTTAGAGGTTTAGAGCAGGTGTATGTGCACTGCAGATATGAGAACATAATGGCAATAAAAAGCCTGGTACAGCCAGACTTGACAGATAACAGCAGACAACACAAATTTCTGCATGGAAAGGCGGAGGACAGTAAAGCTGTTGACTCATATTGTGCAACATGGGGAGAGGAGCTCCAACGGAGTCTCCCAACCCAGATTCCTCCTGTGTCAAATAAACAAGCTTGACCCAATCATCCCAGTGGGAAATAAAGGAGCATCACGCAACATTCTCCACACAGGTTTCATGACAAGAGCAGCAGAGGAACAAAGACACTGCATGCTGTTCTGAGGTCGGAAGAAACAAGCTTGATGTAATCATTTTAGCAGCGGGAGCTCTGTAGCACACAGGTTTGCTTTGCGTAAGAGTTCAGATGGTTGCGGTCCCCTCAGACCTTCCATCATTGTGCACTGATTCAACAGAAAACAATTCAGCCTGAAATCTCTGAGGTATTTTAACTCAAAAGAATGTTTGGTTTTACATCTGTACCAAAGCACTATAAAATCTGTTTTAAAGAAATAGGTCTTATTGTGGCTGGTCTACAAGGGATCAAGAGTAAGTTCAAAATGAGTATGCTTGTCTTAAAATTATTGCCTTTTTTCTGGTCATTGTTAGTGTTGTTGAGTTATAATGAGTCAGTAGCATGTTGTCAGTCAGCTGAGCTAATCAAGAGTGTTTTCCATCTCATTATTACTCTGTAGAGTGCAAAACTGAATACTTGTAAATGATTTATTAATAAGACGAATAGAAAGTTGTGTCTGGTAAAGCTCTTTTCCCTGTTGTGGGGATAATTTTCAAAGAACAACAGTACAAAATCCACCTTCATTTGCAGCTGATGTATTCTGGTTAAATTTTATTCTTTTGTTCTTGTAAGAATCAGGCAATAAACTCTTATTCCTTCAGGTTAGGTGTTTAAAATCTACTTCAGGTTTTATGATGGGCTATTGGGATCAACGCAGAGGCACATGAAAACGCCTGCGCAGATTTTTCTGTATCTAAAATGCATTTGATTCAAATGACTATCTTTTAAAAAGTATCTACTTCTTGTAGATATCTGCTTATCTATCTGCTTGTGTGGTACAATTTAACTTCCTGCCATGAAATGAGTCATAACAACAGGTTTGACAATGCAAATGGGGTCAGATTAGATTAAGTGTTTAAGTCAATGATATTTCACACTTTCCTGTCAGTTCCTATAATCTATGACTGGCTCTTTTTCACTGCTGTGTCAGGTTAATGCCTAATCCTTCTTTTTAAAAATATTCTTTAGTGTGCATACTTCTTTGAGAAGAACTTATCAGATGGTAACCATGTGTTGAAGGCAGTTAAATCACAGGTTTTTTCTCAGGCTGGTTGGTTGCAACACTGATGTGTTTGGACACGTGGTGCTGCACAGAAATCTTTTGGGGATTCTGTTATACACGATTTAAAATTATACACAATCCAACTTTGATTTTTCTTCACAAAATACTGGATTAGTTTATTTGTGAGTGCTGGAGCTTGGCCTGTGACCAGCCTCCTGAGCAAACACACGATTGCAGGTGCACCATATGTTAATGGTTTGAATAGTTGCAGTGTAAATCTATTTGACCCAACTGCTTCAAACAGACTAAGAGCTTAAACACATGCCTCTTATCATATGATGACCTATCTGCCTTTGCTATATCTTTTCTCTGTTTCTTTATGTCATTCTCTTTACTCTGTCCAGTTTTCAAATACCATTCATCATAATCTACCATTTAATTTTTCATTTTTTTCTGGCTTATTTATATCAGCCCTTCTTTGTCATAAGTTTAAGCAACCATTAATGAGGCACACAAACTTTTTAATTTTCTTCTCATTTAAAAAGGATAGATTTGTGATTGTAACAAATATCCTCTGTCCAGGTTCTACCCTGCCTCTCGCCTAATAATAGCTGGGATAGGCTCCAGCAACCCCTGTGACCCTGAACTGGATAAGCGGTACAGAAAATGACTGACTGACTGTCAGACTGACAAGTATCCTGTCTTTTTTTAACTTTGTCAAGTTTTTTTTTTCTAATTTGAAGACAATCTGATTTAAAAGGACTTGAGGCAAGATTAAGAAACTAAACTCGCGACTGCTGCTTCAGGTAACTGCAGCCACGAGCCAAGCTGTCACGGTAGCGTGCACAAACTGAAGCTATAATGTTGTTTACTAACCTTTTTCTTCGTAGTTACACCTTTTAGTGTCTTTCAGTTGATCTGGATCGTTTGCTGACGGCAGAAGAATCCATAACTATCGCTTACAGTGTTTGAATTTAACGCGACCGTCTTCTTCCTGCATCAAAACTGCGGATGTAGCGTCATTTGACGTCACATCCGCAGGGCAGCGCGGGAAATTCGGACACCGAATTGCAGCGCTTTTTGCAGCACACAGCCTGTTCAAGGCAACAGAGAGAAACGTGGGTGGAAACGTTATTTTTGGTATTTAGCGCTTCATCACCCATTAGTATTAAAAAAATGGACATGCATGTTTGGGTTTTTTTTTTTATTCCTGCCTCTAGTCCCTTTAAAGCTGCAATCTTGTCTTTCCGCGTGGTGCTACCAATGGGGAAAGCTGCACTGAAGCTAGCATGCTTTGTCTGATAATGGCGTTTAATATTTGCAACTTTGCAGACAGCAACCGTCATCTGGCAAATTAAACACAACGGTTTGGCATTGGCATGAGGTGGCAATATAAAGGCAAACTCATTGGTCCATTTGTTATTAAACTGTCTGTTTTCAACGTCAACTTTCCTCCGCTAACTTGCGGGGGCCAGCTGTGTATTGTTGGCATGGATGACAGCCAGTAATGCAGGAATCAAGGGTTCAATTCCCAGCTACAGCATTCTTATACTTTATTAAATCAGATGTTCTAACTCTAAACCCCTTAGATGAATGCTCAAGCATGATTTATCATAGTATAAGTATTTTTGAAGGGCACAATTGTATTATCTTTCTAATAATTAAAGTATTACTTGTAGTAGATTAAGTAACATGGCTTTACTATTGTTATTTGTGTTATTTCCATTGTTATTTTTATTACCAATATTATGTAAATCATGCCTGCTTTCCCACAGTTTGTATAATATAAATCAGATCTATTATGAATGAAGATGAGACTTTTCCACCACAAAGAACACTGAAAAAAGTGACTTTTTGGTATAGTAAACTCTATGACAGTTACTGTCATAATATTTACCTTTTATTTTTAAGATTCAGTAAAAACTAGAGTTTCTTAAGTAAATTTAAACATTTTATTTATGTAATACATGAATACTGGGGAAAGAGTAAGTTTTACTTAGGTTTCCTCATAATATTTAAATGTTTAGTGGTTGTAAGTACATAACCTGAAAATACTACATAAACTTTACTCTGAAAATGTAGGATTTTGAAATGCATGCAGGGCGCATGCGCAATGTTTAAACAGGGCTGGCGCTGCTTTGGACCGTTACTGCAGCCATCACATAGCAAGGTGCACAATCAACAGTAATTTCACAGGTAAGTTATTCCGTTCTGTTTTAAATTTTTGATAACATACAAGTCTGCATGTAGTTTGACGCAAGATATGTGACCGTTTATAAGTTAATTTAAAGTTAGCATAACGCCACGTTGGTCCGTGTTAGCTTGTAACTGGCAGGGCTGCAGATATTCTCGATAAAAGTGGAGATACTTTTACAAAAGCACCAACGTAACGTTTATCAACCGACGTCTACTCAGTGGAACATGGTTCTACATAGTTCTCTATAAAACTTTTGGCGGTGACACTGCAGTAACGTTACGTTGGTGATTAAATGTTGTGTATTGAGGATGAGGGTGGAGATGATGAACGTCTGTGTTAATTGATTTATTTAGCGACACCAAACAAAGTCTTCACTACGTTTGTTTATGATACAGTTAATTTAATTTTAATTTAATTTAAAATGTTTATTAACAGGAAGCAAATCAGCATTGTCATTATTCAGGCAAGTAGGAATTGATGTATGTATGATTTGTTTAGCAATTTTCTCCTTATTCATTCATCATATGGTGATATTAAAATTGTGGCTGAGTATTTTAGACCATTGTTTTAATACTACAAATTGTGTCTCTTCATTTTCAGGGTGCCCTTTGAAGCCAGTGGACAGTTGGAGTTGAAGTGGAGAGCAGGTCAAGGAGAAAGTAATCAGGGAGAAATGGTAGGTTTCTTGTAATATGAGATGGTTGTGCAAAAGATGCAATTTTAGATCATCAAAACATTTAGAGCTTATAAAACTTTTTAAAAAGAAAAGATTTTAGCCATATTTATTGGTTTCTTTATCATTGTTGACTGAACTGTGGTCATCTCATTTGGTTTTTTTGTGACAGATTTTATTAAATTGTGGATAGTTAGTGAGATGAAGTTGTACCGTATGCAGCAAAAAAAAGTTTCTTTGGCATAGATCCCTCCATGACTCTGGCGGGAGTAAATAATGCCATGCAGTCCTGTGGGCTGCTGTGGCATCACGTTAACAGTATTCTTCTGGATAAATAACTGCAGGCATAAGGAAGAACAAGACTAGGCTGGAATCTCAAGCCAGGAAGCAGAATTTTGACCTGCCGGACATTAGTTTTAATAGTTTATCGAAATATAGTTATGGTAGTTGTGTATAGTATTTTATTACACTACTCACAAAAAGTTAGGGATATTTGTTTTTGTTGTATGATGTCAGAATCAACCTAAAATCCACTATAACCTTTCCAGGTGAACTGAATTAGACTTTCTCTAAACTGCACAAAAAGATGAGTACTGACCAAAAAAAAAAAAAAAAGTAGTGTAAACTGTGACTTGACTAAAAGCTGAATATCCCTAACTTTTTGTGAGTAGTGTATTTTGTCAGTGACAACTTGGAAAACTTTATTTTGAATCTTAAAGCAGTGCATGAGTGAGGACTGCATTGTAGTTACATGAAGTATTACTGTTATCACCTTTTTAATATTGCTGAACCATAATCCTAAATCTGGTTCTGCAAAATGATAGAAAAGTGGTTAACACAGTTATTTAAAAGAAAATCTTTTGCATTTTAAAAAGTGTGCAAACTTGTGCTTGTAAGCAATTTGGAGAAAAAGCGTTTTTCATATAGAAATAGTCGAGGATTTAACAAGACATTGCTGTGAATAAAGGTGTAATGTGTTCTCTGCAAAAATTTTGTGCTGAAATTTCAGATAAGTAATTATAACGGTATTCATTGAAGAATAGGCTATGTGCATGACTCCACTACTTCCTGAACTTCAACTAGCACCTTTATTTCCTGTCTTTCATTACTGGACAAATTGATTAATCCAGGCGTGTCTGGTTAGTTACTGAAGTCAGACCATATAGCCCATTCATTAATAGTGTTCAGCCTCAAGATTTTTTCTGCCATCTCTTCTGCACACATGACTATATGGTGCATAGATGTGTGCAAGTCCCAGGGTCATTTTTCTTCAGGCAAGTTAAGTCACAGGTTATGTCAAGTCAAAGTCAAGTCACAAGTCATCAAAATACCGTCTCGAGTTGACTTGAGTCAAAGTTAGTTATTTCAGTCCCCATCTTTGATAGGTTGTCATGGCGATGTCATATTGTTTTCCCTGACCTATGTTTTACAGTCTTTCTCTCGGCTTCTATGCAAGGGGCAAACTGCTGGAGAAAAGTGAAGCACGGGAAGTAACCTTAGAAACTTAGAGACTGCTCATCCACTAGGGGCTGGCTCCAAAACAGAGCAAAACTTCTTTGACTCCCATCTTGAAAAGGCCAACTTTAGAGCAGAAATAAACATGTTTACAGCAGAAATAAACATGTTTTACAGCCTGGTTCAAAACATCATTTCAGGTTTCATACGTCAGGTATACCTTCATGTCAAGTGTGTGTGTGTGTGGGGGGGGGGGGCTCGCCCGCTTGATGTATATATGAATGATGTGAACAGCAAACTCAGAGCGTAGCAGAACAGTTCGTTAATGGGGGTGATTACTGATTAATAAAGAAGAAAAAAACACTTGTGACCAAAAGACATTTTAGTGAATAGATAACAGGAGAAGTTCCACAATGCCCCTTAAATGTTCAAGCTTAGAGGAAAGTAGCCGGAGGAACAGATATTCTTGCGTTCAGTCTTCCCTGATAATCTCTTTGAATGCAGTTCTTTCATTTGCTTCTCAATAACATTCTTCTTTTTTGTACATTGTATGCAGGAGGACAGCTGGAGGGATGTCAGGACCACATCCTCAAAATACTTGTTGCCCATGGTGCTGATGAGGATCCAGTCAATGTCACCATCCTTGCCGAGGGCCTCAAGATTTTGCCAGGGTGCACAAGGACTGTGAAAGCTTGCTCACTGCTCATTGGACTGACATATCCCCTGAACTTTGCACACCCTCCCACTTGATGCTACACTGTTGAAGTGCCCCACCCCACCCAAAAAAAACAAAACAAAACTCTTAATGGAACTGGATGGACTTAAACTGTCCCAAAGTAAACACCTTGGAGTTGAAGTTGCGTTCCTACATGCATGTCATGACCTGAGAAAAATGTAGCATCATGCATGGACCCTTGTGAAGAAATGCCAGATTTGGCACTGAGTTCCAGTTCGTCTTGGATTACAAGTGGAAGGTTGCCTGTCATAAATGTTTTTCATTTCATTTCATTCCTCGAGGACCGACTTTGGACACCCCTAAGCTATTAATCTGGAATTGATTCTGCTGATTATTTGTTTTTCATTAATGTTTAAATTACTTTATTGAAAGTGGACCAGTTGAGAGGGCTGGTTTAAATGTTGAAATTGCGCTGATCTGTGCTTACTGTTTTCTTTTTAAAAAATATTGTCAGAACAGTTAATTATTTTTGACTATTTTTTAAAATTGAAAATGAAAAATAAATGTTTTATTGCATTGTAATTTAGTTGTGTGATATTTAATATATATCAAATGTGTAGAATATTGGTTAAATGTATTTGGTCAAATTTATCAAAAGAAAACTGGCAATAATTACCTAATTTTAATTAGTAATGTAACCTAAAGCAGCCAAGTAAATTAAAATGTCATACACAAGAAAATAATTAATACCAACTCAATCTGTCATGTCACGCATGCGCGAGGG
Source organism: Atherinomorus stipes (assembly GCA_023101725.1). Taxonomy (NCBI): domain Eukaryota; kingdom Metazoa; phylum Chordata; class Actinopteri; order Atheriniformes; family Atherinidae; genus Atherinomorus; species Atherinomorus stipes. The sequence continues at coordinate 51,350 of JALJCO010014268.1, read as the reverse complement.
GTGAAAACTGTGTGGGCGCCAAGCTCCGAGTAAAAAGTTTGGAAAGTTTGAAAATGGCTAAAACAGAAATGGATTGAAAACACAGATATTGATGGTTGCATTACTGGATTGACAGGCAACTGATGAAACGGATTTAAGTCTGGGAGAAATGAATTTGGAGGACGAAGGTGGACGCCGACAGAACAGACGCCGACAGAACAAACAAATGCCTACTGAAGATATGGCTGGAATTGACAAACAGGAACTGTCGGGGATGATTCGCTCGATTATGAAAGAAGAAATTGCTGTGGCATTGACCACACTTCAGCCACAGCTAAACTCTCTTGGAGAACGAATAGACGACTGTGTAAAAAAAAATTGAAGGTCTTGAGAGGGGACTGAATGGAATGGACGAGCGGATTGCAGCCCTGGAGTTGGATGCGAGGAAACAGGAGGGTGATTTAAGAACACTCAAGGAAGAGAACAATGAACTTCGTGAAAAAGTGGAAAAATTGGAGGCGCACAGTCGGAAGTTTAATTTAAGGGTTCATGGATTGCCGAAAGGCGTTGAGAAGGGTAATCCTACAGCGTACGTGAACACCCTTATGAAGGAGATGTTTAAAGGAAAAATCAAGACTGAGCCTGCGGTTGAAATTGCCCATCGAGTTGGACCAGGAAATAAGACGATGATTATGAGGATGCAACGTTATATGGCAAAGGAGGAGATACTGACGCTGTCAAAAATGCAGCGTACACTCAAATATGGAGAGCTGGAGCTTCAATTCTTCCCTGACCTGACGTCGGAAATGGCAAAGCGAAGGGCAAAGTTTGGAGACATTCGGGAAAAGCTACGAGCTGCGGGAGTTAAACATGGAATTATTCATCCGGCCACTCTCATTGTTTCATATGGAGATGAAACGCGGAGATTCAGGGATCACCAAAAGGCGGAAGCTTATTGGGACACTGTTCGGAAACTGAGTCCTCAGCGGCCAAAACCAGACTGAACTACTGTAGAGGTTGGTTTATTGGGGCCATAAATGAAAAGATGTTTATTTCTCGGAGTTGACGTTAAGCATTATTACATTTACTGAGAAATTATTTCTGATATATTATTTTGGGGGTGTGTGGGTGTATGGATGAGGTGTGGGTGCATTTATGATTGGGTGCATGTGGGGTGGGAGAGGGAGGGGTTGGAGGTTTGGGGGAGGAGAGTTTGTGTTTATGTTTCTATTTTTCGTTTTTGTTGTAAGAGGTTGTGTTTAGAGGGTAGCAGTTATTATGGGGATTGTTGGTTAAAATTATTATTGGTGTGTATCACTAAAGAATAGTTCCGTTTTCATCACAGAAGGGGTTGAGGCTGGGTCACTTGAATATTTGTAGTTTACGTAATAAAGTTGCTGATGTTTCTAAGATTTTGATTGAACATGAATTACATATACTGGCATTATCAGAGACACACCTGAATTCAGCAATAAATAGTGACCTATTGAGAATAGAGGGATATAGTGTGTATAGAATAGATAGGGGAATAAAGGGGGGAGGTGGGGTAGCCATCTATTGTCAAGATCATTTACCAATTAAAATCAGATATGATTTAGGATGTAAAGAGGTGGAAGTACTGTGGTTGCAATGTCATCTCCCGCATTTAAAGCCTCTGCTAATAGGATGCTGTTATAGACCCCCGAATGCAACAATAATGTATCTGGACAACATATGTAAGATATTGGACAAGGCATGTGACACAAATTATGAAATGTTTTTTTTAGGAGATTTGAATATTGACTGGAATATAAGATACTGTCCACTCAAAGCAAAACTACTCTCTCTAGCAGAAACATGTAATCTATCACAGGTAGTTAATAAGCCGACGAGAATAGGTTGTAGAGCAGATGGAGTCAAATCTTCAACTTGTATTGATTTGATATTTACAAATGTTTCTGAGCTATGTACAAAAGTGATTTCCATTCCTGTAGGTTGTAGTGACCATAACCTTATTGCTATTGGAAGAAAGACTAAAATGCCTAAGGGAGGTCAGAAGATTGTTTTGAAACGGAGTTTTAAAAATTTCAATGAGAATACTTATTGTAATGAAATAAGAGACGTTGATTGGTCTGAAGTTTTACAGAAGGATGATCCTGATCTTGCTCTAGGTGTGTTTAACAGTTTATTATACCCTCTTGTGAATAAACATGCTCCTGTTAGGAAGCTGAATGTACGAAACATAAAATCTCCTTGGTTAGATCAGGAACTAAAAGCACGTATGGCAGAACGGGATAGAGCTAAAGTGGACGCAATTAAAGCTGGTGGTGAGCAAGAATGGAAAAGGTATCGTAGGTTAAGAAATTTTGTAACAATGTTAAATAAAACCAAAAAGAGAAGGTACTATCATCAGAAAATTGGTGATATTAACAAAGATGGTAAAGCAATATGGAGGGTTCTGAATCAGATAATGGGGAAAAGTGGTAGATCTACACCATCCTTCTTAGAAGTAGAGGGTGAGTTTATTACCAGACCAGTTGACATAGCTAACTATTTTAGTGTATACTTCAGTGATAAGATTGAAAGACTTAATGATAGTATGAACGTAAATGATAATGGCTTGGAGCTTTCATCCAGTCTTATTACTGACAAATTGATGAAAAATAAATTCTGTAGTTTTCATTTTGAAAAAGTCAACGTGTCAGAAGTAGAAAGATTGATAAGATTAAGTAAGGATAAAACAGCAGGGATTGATAACCTGGATGCGAGGTTGATTAGACCTGTTGCAGATATACTGGCTTTGCCTATCTGTCATATCATTAATTTAAGTTTTGAAAAGTCAATTTGCCCAGCTGACTGGAAGATTGCTAAAATTATACCACTGCCAAAAAATAGTAAAGAGACTTTTTCAGGGAGGAATAGTAGACCTGTAAGTATTTTGCCAACTATTAGTAAAATAATGGAAAGAATAGTATATGAGCAAATACAAAATTATTTCTGGATTAATGGCCTGGCTATAGTCCACCAACATGCATATAGAAAAGGGTATTCTACAGCAACTGCATTAACACAAATGACTGATGATTGGCTGAAAGACATAGATGCAGGGAGAATAGTTGGTTCTGTTTTATTGGATTTCAGTGCTGCTTTTGATATTCTTGACCATAGATTGCTACTGAATAAATTGTGCTGTTATGGTTTTGACAGGGGTGCGGTTGCTTGGATCAATAGTTATCTTTCAAATAGGAAATACTGTGTATACTTTAATGGCAGTTTTTCGGAGATGAGGGTTATGGATTGTGGGGTACCACAAGGGAGTTGTTTGGGGCCACTCTTATTTTCGATATTTACTAATGATTTGCCTTTAATTCTAAATCATGCTTCAATTGTTATGTATGCAGATGACTCAACCATCTATTCAGCAGCTTCAACACTGTTAGAACTTGATGAGGCCTTAAATGAGGAGCTGGTGCTGATTAGAAAATGGGTTGTCAACAATAAATTGGTATTAAATATAGAAAAAACAAAGTGTATAACATTAAGCTGTAAACGGAGAGGGAGAGAGGAGTTGAAGCTACAGTTAAAATTAGATAATAAAGAAATTGAGCAAGTTACAGAGGTGAAACTATTGGGGGTGGTGATTGAGAGTAATATGTCATGGACAAGACAGACAGAAGAAATGTTGAAGAGAATGGGAAGGGGGATGGCAGCAATTAGATACTGTAGGCCATATTTACCAGGGTGTATGATTAAACAGTTAATGCAAGCATTAGTTCTTTCTCAGCTTGATTATTGTGCAGTTATATGGTCCAGTACATCAGAGAGCAACCTTAATAAGTTACAGGTTGCTCAAAACAAAGCTGCTCGTATAGTGCTTAACTGCCCATATAGAACCAGAGTGAGTGTGATGCTTGAAAAGCTGAAGTGGCTACCAGTTAAAGGGAGAATGCAATACTCCCTTTTAAGTTTTATCAGAAATATTATTATAGAAAAAAGTCCAGTTAGTTTATTTAATAGTTTGATGTTTTCATATGATAGACATGAATACTCTACTCGCCAGTCATCAGAGAGGAGATTTTTGCTGCCTGTTTATAGAACAGGGGCTGGACAGAGAACACTGCATTACAGGGGAATGTTAGCATGGAATTCTTTACCACGTTTTTTAGTTAATGAAACAAGTAAATACATATTTAAAATTATGTTGAAAGTGTATTTATTTACTAAATGAGGTTTATAAATCATTTAGTAAATGAGATGAAATCATTGTTTGTTTTAATTTCTGAAAGTAAATAGCTATGATTAATTAAACATAGAAATTAGTTGAAAAACCAATAATTAAATGAGTATTGATTTTTGCTTCCTCTTTTAAGGAATGTTTGTTTTGTTTTTGTTTTTGTTTTGTGTATGTAATATGTTGTATGAATGCATGCGTGTGTAAAAATGGACATGAAAATGGTGTTCTTGACCACAGGAAGAACAGCACTCATTGATATATGAGATAGCTGATGGTGGATCAATAAACAAATCAAATCAAATCAATTACTTCATAACAGCAAATACAACAAGCATATAAAATTTACTTAAAATTTTTAGTACAATGATGTTGCTGACTACAAAAAACCAAGTAGACTTTACCTAATTCGTTTAAATAGATATAACTTAAAATTTGGATGTAATTAAGTAAATGTTACTTAATTTCTACACAACTGTTATGTTTTATTGAAAGTAAAATTTACTTGATCCTGGCAAGTAAGTGTTACTCAATATTGCAGCATTAAATTTTACTTAAATAAATTGCATGCAAATACTTACAATAGGTTTTTTAAGTAAATCTTATGAGTCATTTCTTTCAGTGAACTTTTACAGTTTTATTTCTTTAAAAACCTGCAAACATGAACATTTTTCTTGGTGTGTTAGAGGGAGGAAGTGAAGGAGTGAAGGAATTAGTGTGTATGTGAGGTAGGGAACAAGGTAGTTTGTGTGTGTGTGTGAGTGAGGGAAAGAGGGAGTTAACATAAAAATAACACCAAATAATTCTATAAAACAATTAAGTGCACAACCAGAAAAAAAATCCTTCACATACCTGTATCCATGGAGGTAAGTATGTACAATTAGGAATAAATATGTACACAAAAAGGTAACGAGGAGGTAAGTATGTACACACAGAGGTGATAATGAACTTAAGGAGGTAAATATTTACAAATGGGGTAAGTATGTACACAAGGAGGTAAGTACAGGGTTCCTGCAGGGTCTTAAAAAGTCCTTAATTGCATTTAATACCTTAAAAAGTCCTTAAATTTGACAGTTGTGGTCTTCAATTTCATCTTGCAGGTCTTAAATTCTTATACACTCCAACAGATTTCCTTCATTTAGAAAAATTACAGTGAAAAACAACAACAACAAAACCCAACAGATCCACGTGTTTTTCCCAACCAACAAATCTTGACAGAACCTTTATATCAGCCAATCAGGAAGAGATCAGGACGGGTCTTTGCACAGCCGTCACCTGTCAGCCTGAGGTTTGCGTGTTTGTGTAAACATCTTCAAACCATCTTCAAAGAAAATTTTAAACCAGGTACCAATGATACACGAAGGGGTAATTATGGTCAAAAGTTGTTGTTCAATCTGTCTTTTTTGACAATATCTTTGAAAATGAAGAGGGATCTGTGTTTTTGCCAGCGTGGCCGTGAAATAGGCATTAAATTCTGTTCCAGGTGGTCTTAAAAAGTCTTAAATTTAACTTGTTAAAATGTGTAAGAACCCTGTAAGTATATACAATTAGGGGTAAGTATGTACACAGACATGTTGGTGTCATTTCTTTTCCTCCATCCACCTGTTCTCTTCTAACATGTAAAAGGGACAGTTCCGGAAGTCTCTCCAGCTCATCTCCCTCTCCATACCCTGGCTGCAGTACGAGGCGAGGACCTTGGAGGGGCAGTAAATGTATTTCGCTGCCACACCAGGGAAGCCCGTGTGGATGTGGGGCTGTTTGGTCCCTGCCCCAGCTCCCTGTGGCAGAACCTGCAGAGCCGGCCGGGCCGTACCGAGATTTGGGCTGCCCACAGGCCAGACAGGTCTTCGTCTGCCTTTTCTTCTCATTCTGCTGCTGCTTCCCCAAGATGCCCTCCACAATCCTCTCCACAGACTCTTCTGTCAGGGGAGCAGGAGGGCTGAAGACCGCCGGCTCTACGGTGACCACAGGAACGCTGCTGGTGGTGCTTCCGGAGGTCAGGGAGTGCCGCAGCTGCTTTAGCGTTTAGCATCTTGGCTCGGGACTTCACGTAACGGGATATGTGAAGCTTGGTGGTGGGATGCAGCAGACTGTTGGGGTCCCCTGCAGACAGATGCATCATCTCTGCGTACTCCTGGTCCACCAGCTTCAGCAGGTCCTTCTGCCCATGGTGCTTCTGCAGCAAGCGGTCGATAGCTGCGACCATGGGTGGTGTCCACCGAGTGTGGTCCAGGACAAACACACGTCCACCGGTCTTAATGGGACCCACACGGGCACTCCTGGGCGACGGCTGCAGCGGGAGGCGGGGTGGAGGTGCAGTTTCTGGTTCTGGAAGAAAAGAAGGAGGATCGAGATGATGTAAACAATAAGATGATGAAACAACACACGGCTATGGGCTCCATCTGCTTACCCATCACAGCTGGAAGAGCTCCTACCACCATGTCCTCCTGTTTCTGACCAGGAGCAGGAGGAGGAGGGACACAGGGGGAAGGCCAACTGGAGGAGGCTGTCCAGTTTCCATGACCAGGACCAGGACCAGGAGCAGGAGCAGGTCTAAGTGCAGAAGTTTAGAGGACAACACAAGTGTAAAAGAGGAGGGGTGCTAGGAGTTGATAGATGCAGAAGTGTTTAACTCTTTTATCTATTCAGATGTTAATGAAAGGAGAAAGATCATAGAAAGAGAGAGGGGGAGATGGAGGGAGAATGGATGGATGGAAACCTCACTGATTCCAGAGGGAGAATTGTGGGCTCAGCAGCATGAAATAAAGAACAAGAGAGAAGTCAACAAAGAATGTAAAGATGCGGTACAGTGATGTGTAATAAAGTTATAGGTAATATTAATAAGAAACATAAAAATAAATTATGATAAATATGTACATAAGGTAAACCAGACCATACAGGGCAGGAAGAAGGCACATAAAAGATTGGCGTGTATGTAAAAATATGTGTACATACATACATACATAAAAATGTGTACATACATGTATATACATACATGTAACTGGTCACATGACCTGATCACACACTACAAAGAGTTGCACATTAGTCATAACCATTCGGACTCTGCCTCTGTAATTTAAACCAAGTAACAAAGTCCTAGTAAACAACAGCATGATTGTGCAGGTCTCACTTTTTCTTCTTCTTTTTTTTTTTTAATCCTAAAACGTCACCATGAACAGTCTGCTTCCTGTGCACTTTGGTTACCAAGGAAACGGTGCGGATATGAGGATACAAAACAACCTGATACCGTCATGTCACACAGCACATGCCCCGTTAGTAAACGTGTAGTTAAAAAAATCTGATGTTTAGTTACTTTTAGCAAGAAATTCAGCCTTTAACTCGGCTGCGTCTGCCTCGTGCGTTTGGATATGCAGACATGCGCCAACACAGGCTGTATGTGGCGTCCTGCAACACTATTTACATTTATGTAATTAAAAACATTTAACGTTTATCTGAAACAATCGATTTAATTCATTATTCAAGCTACATAATGTTCACAGAACCATACCGTTACCGAGTGATGAGGCCGGCTCATCGCGCTCAAAAACAAACTGTCTATCAAGTACTGCCTCAATCCTGTAATTAAACACACTGGGAATGTGTTTATTAATCATAATTACGCCAATGTTCATTCATCATTTAGCAAAGGAAGAAATTAAACTGATATAAAAGAGAAGAATGTGTCTGTACAACAGTGTAAACCGTAGCGGAGCGGGAAAAGTTCGCGAGTTGCGTATAAAGCCATAACACAGCGATGTTGGTATTAATAGTTTCAATAGTGAATGTTTTTGTATAAAAAATCACCTTACCTCGTAAAATCTGTCGTAATCCGTTAAACTCCGTGAAAATTCTCCGAACAAGTCGCCTTCTCCTGAAGAAATCAGCCGAAGTAATGGCGATTACTGCGCCTGCGCGTCAGGGTGGAAATTTCCCAGCAGAGGGTAAAACAGCGACTCAGAGACGTAGTAGCCAAAAGTATATTGCATCCGTAGGGCTATGGTTGTCCTTAGGACTACCATAGAGAATGAATGGGATTTGGTTCAGGGCCGTTTAGCTAAAGAATCCCCGCCAGCCAACTTCACTCATTTTCTGCAAAAGCTAAGCAGTCACCCAGACAGATTCAAGCACGGTTGTAGGCTCGCGGTTTTTGAACCGCCCAAACTGTTCAATACCTTCACGGCCCCAAAACATAATGGGTCATTTGTAGACTGACATGGAGGACTCCTATTAGCCTACTTCAGTTCCTCGTGTGAAAGATCAGAAGAATAATTCAGCATTTAAAACGATTATTAGAGGGAATACTTGGTGTGAAATATTTTTTATCAGGGTAGGAATGATCGTGGGCCAGTCAGCTGTCCCTGACGGGCCGGATTTGGCCCGCGGGCCTTGAGATGAGTATCGCTGCCCTAGATGTTCTACTTCAACCACATTCTGGTCTGTGTTGAAATAGCTGACCAATATGAAAAGTACTTTGTTGTAGCTGTTGCTGGTGCTCTCATCAAGGTTTATGGAGAAGGGGTATTTCTGAACGTTGTTCAAAATCTGTTGCGGAAATGTGTACCCCATTCCATGTACCATTTTGTATGCTGCCGATGTGCGCGACAGCTTCATGCCACTCAACACAACTTTGTCGGCAGCTAGAGCCTGGGCCAGCTTCACGATCATGGGTGCAAAGCTAAATGGCAGGCAATGCTCAGCCAATGTAGTGAGAACCAGAGCTTGTACAGGAAAAAAAAGTGAATAGATGTTCATATCTCAAAGAATGTAACTGTATGATCTGGATAATGAACTTCAATTTGTACTGTAAAGTTGTCAGAATAGCCCATCATATATTTGCAATTAATTTGCGCAAATCCAGTTGCATTATTTGAATAAAATTGATCATCTACTTTGATAAAGGTAGCCTATCAACAGGCTACCTTTGGTAGAATAGATGATGTCTGATAATTTTGATTCGCACAACTGAACTGGATTTACACATATTAGTACAAGATAGGTTATGCTAAGTTTCACCTGGTGTAATAGAAAACTGTAAGCGTCTTATCTACACACACCTCTGCATTAGCAACCCGATGAGATGAAGGTACAGGTACCCAAACATTTTCCCTCATGACTTCTGGGCCCTTGGGAGTAACTGCACTTGGGGCTGTTGGGACTGGAAGTGCACTGGCTGTAGTCATGATAGTGTTGACCTTTGGCGGTGCACCTCTGTCTGGCAGTGTGCAGAGAGGGCATGTGAGCCCTTGTTGCCATACTTGATCTCCTTGGAGCAGAGGCTGAATCTAGCATACCCTGCCTTGTCAATTTTTTTAAATAGTGTGAAAGTGGGAAGCTGTGCTGCACTCCTTAAACCTCTATTTTGGCCTCGATCTTTAGCAAGGCCCAGCTCCATCTACACCTTATCCCTGCATCAAACTCTGCGACATAAATAGCATCTTCCTCCTTGAGCTCTTTCATTCTGAAAAATTGAACACATTTCACGAGTAAAAGGACTTCATTTTCATCATCATAAAGTGCATTAAGTCTAACTATGGACCAAGTCCCAAAACATAACTTTAATGCAATCTGGATGGGCAAATTCTAGTTGTGACTTCTTATATATATCCCTGTAAGAGGTTTTGATGTGATCAACCTTTTATGTTGGTAACTTGTTAGTGGTTTCCCCTCTTAAAGTAATAGAGGCGTCACACTGCAGATGAATTGGGTAACATTTTTAACTTATAGATACAACTATATATATATAGCTATTAATATAAAAGGTTGATCACATCAAAACTTTCTAGGGTGTATACACTCTTTATGCAATTTAATTGCATAAACTTTTTAGCACAACAAAATGTTAGCTTTAACGGATCTGAAGCATTGTTTTTACCCAAGGAAACACTGGAGAGTTTTGTCCTGGTTGATGCAAAGATGCTTGGTCGAGTTTTCTTCCAGCTAAACCCAACAACCTGCCTTTTAGACCCCATTCCCACATCAGTTTTCAAGACATTTTTTGTTTTATTTGAGTCAGAGCTTTTAAATATTGTAAATTGCTCTCTTCAGACGGGTGTCTTCCCATCTGCCTATTAAACAGCGGTAGTGAGGCCCCATCTGAAGAAGAGCAATTTATATCCAAATATCTTTGAAAATTACAGACCTGTATCCAACTTACCATTTTTAAGTAAAATTATAGAAAAAGTAGTTTTTATTCAATTACACGAGTTTTTAAATAAAAACAACATTTTAGAAAAGTATCAATCTGGTTTTAGGACGAACCACAGTACTGAGATGGCCCTGTTAAAGATTGTCAACGACCTTAGATGCAACTTGGACTGTAAAAAACTTTCTGTCCTCATTTAACTGTATCTTCGTGCTGCATTTGATACAGTAGACCACTAAATTTCATTACACAGACTGAGAAGTCTGGTGGGCATCTCAGGTACTATTCTCAAATGGTTTTATTCCTATCTCACAGATCAACAGTTTTTAGTAAGTATGGATACAAGCTCCTCAGAAATCCATAAAATGAAGTGTGGGGTTCCCCAAGGTTCAGTTTTAGGCCCAGTACTTTTTAACCTGTACATGTTGCCACGTCATCAGGAGACACGGCATTGACTTTCACAGCTATGCTGACAATACCCAGCTTTACATTGCTGTGTCTCCTGATGACCTGGAGCCAGTTAACACCCTTTTAAACTGTATTTTAGATATAAAGCCATGGATGGCAGAGAACTTCTTACAGCTCAACCAGGACTAGACTGAAGTTTTAATCATCGGTCCTGAAGACAAGAGAGAGATCATTTTACCAAAATTACAGAATTTTAATCCTTCTCAGTGTGTGAGAAACTTGGGTGTCCTTTTTGATTCTGAGCTGAATTTTATTCCACATATCAGAAATGTCACAAAGACAGGATTTTATCATCTTAAAAACATCGCCAGAGTCCACCCATTTCTCTCTCTCGCCAGCACGGAGGTGCTGATGCATGCTTTTATTTCTAGTAGAACAGATTACTCTAATGTCCTGCTTTCTTGTCTTCCTAAAAAGTCTGTTTCTAGCTTACAGTTATTGGAAGCAGCATCACAGTGTTATCATGCAGAATAAAGGGTGCTCTATGTTGAGGCAGCCATGCAGTTGCAACCTCGTATCTGCAAGGAGGAGGAAGCCAGCATGGCCCGAGACCCGGGCCCCCAGCAGCCACCCAGAGGTCTGGACCCCAGCCACCCCCCAAAGGGATGAACATGCAGCCCCCCGTTGGCCCAGGGCCCAAGCATCCAGGGGCAACACCCCCGCCACTCCGACCCAGCCGACAACCAGGTGGCCTGGACCCCCCACCCCAATACCCCTGCCCCACACACTTGACACCAGGGCGCTACCACTGCTACCTCTTCCCTACACCACCACCACACTCACACACACTCCTCCCTCCACCCCACACATATATTCCCCCACCTCTCTATACCCCCTGTACCCACATGCACTCCCCCCACACACATGCACCGACCTGCCCCACCCTCCAACCTGACACACACACACTCCCTTCATCCCCAACAACCACACACTGCTCCCTCCACCCCACATACATGACCCGAACCTCCCTATACCCCCAACACCCACATGCACTTCCCCGCACACATGCATCGACCCCCCCACCCTCCAACCTTACACACACTCATCCCTCCACCCCACATACATACACCCCCACCTCCCTATACCCCCAATACCTACATACAGTACACTGCCCCACACTTCCCTCCAACCTGACACACTCACGTCCTTCTTCCACCCCCTCGCACACATCCCCACACCATTCCACCCCCAACACGCACAGGCGCACGCCTTCCTCCCTCCCTCCCCATCCCCCCTTTCCTCCAACCATTTACCCACATCTCTTCCCCCTCCCAGCCCATATTCCTCACTCTGACACACACCTCGCTCCTCCCTACTTACTTCTTCCTCCATACACACCCTGGACACCTTCCCTCTCCTCTTCTTACATATCCCTCTCCTCCTGCATGGTCCTCCTTCCTGTCATTCTCCGACATTCACTCTCTCCAACACTAATCCTTGTACACCTGCATACACCATGCCCACTGATACACACTTTATCCCTCCTACACCTTATAAATGTCCTCTTTCACACTCTCATTTATTTGCTCTCACACACCCACCTCACTCTTACCCTTGCTTCCATGCCTCCTGAGTGATAACCTGGACCGGAGAAGGGGCTGCAAGCTCCAAGCCCCCGGCACACTCTCCCCCTAACCCAGGATGCAGCAGAACAGGCATCCCCCAAGCCAGCAGACCCCCCTGCAATGCAGCTAGACATCACCCCGAGCTCGCGGCGCAGCCACCACCCCCCGCTCGCGATAGATAGATATTGAAGCAATCAGTGAGATGTAAGCACATAAACCCAACAGTGATTGTCCATACTGAAGGACTATTACTCTTAAAAGACTACATTAATAAAAGAATTACAGTGAATCAGTACTGTATTTAGGGGCTTCCCATATTTCCTGGAACATCATAAAAATTCCTTTTCTTCGTAACGTTGCTGTGATTTAAAGTGAAGAGCAGCTGATCAGAAGGTTCTTTTTCTTCTGTCCTCATTCATGCAATGCTTTATGCTCACCATTTATGGTTAAATGTCAGGACAGGATATGAGCAATGAAATATGTTTGCCCAGTTCCAGGTGGATTGATTTATAATGGAAATGTTGCCTGAAGATGTGCGTGACATGGTTTAATAAATCTCATGGTTTTTCTGTTTTCCATTCCAACTTTTTGTGTGCACAAACACTTATGGATTGTATGTAATAAAGTAAGCCTGTGGTTGAATGTGGATGGGGTAGGAGGGAAAGAGTGAAATGGACCTTTTTGTTTGTTTTCTTGGGTATTTTGACAACCACAGACTTTTCCATGCAGCACGATTTGACAAGCTTCATTCATAAAATGTGTCGTAAACACTAAATCAAGGGTGTTTCTGTGAACGCAGCGGGTCTCTTTTCTTCCCTTAAACACATTGTTTTGTTACATTTGTCACTGCTATGAATGAGGATGGAGGAGCCAAAACTGCCAAATGAGCAATCCATAGTTCCACCGTCAATCTAAAGTGACGTCAAAATGAATAATTACTGCATGGATGATTATGTTTCAGCCAGCAACATGTCATTTAACCCAAACTGATGCAGTGAGTAGCTTCTCATTTCTTAAACAGCAGTGTCAGAAGACATCCTGTGGTTGTAAAAAAGGTTTGGAAAGGATGAAATTAATGGCATCAAGCAGAGAAAACAACTTAAGAGATGCTGAGGCTGGGTTAAGAACTGTCCAATAAACGATCAAGTACTGGAAGGATACTGGGGAACCATCATATTCAGGGAAGAAATGTGGTCGGAAAAACAATTTGAATGATCATCATTGGCAATCAATTAAACATCCTGTTGAAATTCAACTTTACCACTTTACTCATTGAAACACACACCAGCCACTGGATATAAACTGGCTGACTACCTGGCTGTTTGGAATTTGCACAATGACTTACTCATCAAAGAAACACAAGAGGACATTATCAGAAGAAGCAAGAAAAAGGGCAGAAAGCAACAGAGCAAGAGATAAGAGGGCTGACTGGAGGCAGCTTAGAGTACAGGATGCAAAATGGATGTTGAATTAGCCGCCATTATGGGGCACCTCATTGAGAAAATCTGTTAAAGTGAAGTGTTTTCCTAAAGAAACACAACTTATCAGTGAAGCTATGGAAAAAGACAAAAGGAGGAAGAAGTGGTGCAGTCATCATGCCTAGTGCCCACTGTACAAGTCTGTGGGATAGTGATGTTACATGCTCATAAGAGAGCTCTGAGAGCCGATGCTTCATAGTGAATCAGAGGAGCCGGCTCCCATTGAGTGAGAGCCGACGCCCAGTTTTTCAGGAGATAGCAGTACTTTCTTTTGACTTGCCACTCTGGAGGCCATACGGCTTGTCAGATGTGAGCATATAGATTTGCACAAATATATGAAAACAGAGAGGAAAGATATGTTCTATTGCAAGTGACGAGTGATGAGGAGTGTGTGTGTGCATTGCGTTGTTTTGTAATGAAATGAATGAAAAATACTTTATTTATTCCAGAAGGGAAATTCAGCATTGCAAAAAGGTAAGCGCCACCCTCACCTACAATCAGTTGCTTACTACACAATTTTCAGAGAATATAAAACTTTGAGTATTAAGTATAATTTTGATGTATAAGATACGTGTAAAATACTATATTTGCGGTCTTTTGTATGTAAAAGGCAGGATTACACTGTTTCTTTTGAATGATTTTTTACAATGTCTGTTGGTATGAACAACACTTCCTGGTTGCGGGGGCGCCGATCAAATGGATCCCTGGATCCCCTCAAACTTTTGACTATAACGTTTATCAATGCTGCGTTTTAATTCGCCCCTTCAAAATCTGCTTCAGGACGCACTTGACTCTGCTACTGCTGATTCCATTGCTGCAGCACTGAAAGAACGTCTTGCTGCCATCCTTCCTGATGACCAAAAAAGCAAACTTATCTGTCAGTCATATGATGGAGCTAGCATGATGAGGGGTGCGACAGCAGGTGTTCAGAGGAAAATCAAGGATGAGTACCCTAATGCTCACTACATCCACTGGTATGCTCATCAGCTAAACCTGATAATGCAGCAAGCCACCTCTAACATCTCCAAAGTTAGAATTTTTTTTTTCTGATCTCAGTGGATTTAGCAGCCTCTTTTCAAAGTCACCCAAGCGGACCTCCATCCTTGACCAAGCAGTTGCTCATTGACACAGTCGTGTCAAATGATGGCCCTCAACTGGCAAAGAAACACAGAACAGTTAGCCCTCAAGAGCTTGAGAGGATTGCAGCAGAAGTGACTGTTCTGTGCTTTGTAGGAATCAGTCATTTACTTTGATTGTGGCAAGTCAAGGAATTTAACTGCAAAATTGCAAATGATTCATAGCTGCACTTTCCCCTTTATTTACAAATAAATAAGAACAAATATACAGATAAATTAGAATATGAAATGATACACTATTCAATTTCTCAAGTTCATTTGCTCTTTTTCCACTGCAGTAAACTTAACAATTCATGTTCAAATTCTGTCCAGCAAATGGCAGTAAACGCTCTATAAAGTATCTTTTTCTGTACTGTTGGAATTTTAAATCATAAACCATGGCTGTGAAATAGTAATGTCATATTAAAAAAAATAGTTCATAATTTGGATGCATGAGATTAAATTCGATTTTGTTTGCTCTAATTTGTTTTTGTTTTCTATTTTGTCTCTTTTCTCTTTAGGTGTGTGACACCATGCTCGGTCATGCTAAGGAGCGCTTCGCCTTCACAAACCGCCTCCTCAGTGCCACCTTAATGCAGGGGGATATGTTTGAGCAGTACAACAACAGCACCTTAAAGGCCTACCCAATGCTGAACGGAAGCAAGCTGAAGACTTAGTTCAGTCTCATCCACGGCCAGGATGAGTTCAGGTGTTGCCATGGTGCTATGGATCTGTTTCACTTGTTTGTGGAGAACAATCTGGAAAAGGTATTTTCAGAGACAGTAATACTCCTTAAGATCCTCATCACCACACCCATGACCACAGCAGAAGCTGAGCAGTGCTTCTCGACATTGAAAAGAGTCAAAACCTTTCTCAGAAACACCATGACTCAGGAGAGACTGAATGCATTGGCCATGCTGTCAATGGAGAAGCAAGTTGTTCGTGAAATACCTGACTTTAACTTTAAAGTAATTGAGAGATTTGCAGGACAGAAGGAAAGAAGGGCCAAATTTATGTTTAAGTAGTGTCACTGCCAAAAGCTTTGTGTGTATGTCTGTGTAACAGCATTACAAATTAGTGTGATGAGTAGATATGCTGGTTACCAGATAATTTGATTTCCCCAAGGGGACAATCAAACTTCTTTTTTTTTTTCTATCTGGTTCTATAATCAATGTGTAAGTGATGGAAAGACCAATACAGTGAACAATGTACGCATGGATGTGGCAGACATACTGTTTATTCATAATAAACATTCCACAACATCTTCCTAGATACTGCCACTAGCATTTAAAAGATAGATAGCAGACGGAATAAAATAATCGGCATATCTATTAGTTTTCCCCGTGGTTGCAAGATGGCGCCTCCCAGAGGGCAACATAGCAAACTGATCATTCAGTGCCCAGTATACTCTTCCCTTTCCTGGGCACCTGCCTGCTCCACACAGAGTGCAACATAGGGATCTGCAAACCTATGATCCTGGAGCAAGTCTTCTTATCTTTCACCGACAGCCCGTGAAACCAGCACATAAAGGAAAAAGTTCAAAGGTTTTCAATGAAAGACTGACAAAAGACACATAAAATGGGGTTTGATACATTAAAAAAAAGTGAGTTTACGCAACAAGTAAATACGCTGTTGGCCTTTCTTTGCTATAGCCTCAGTGTTTTTTTTTTCAGATTTGAGATCGATGTTGAAGACTGTGCCCAGATAGTTGTAACTCTCCACAATTTCAACTTGGACACCACTGATGATGCTGACCTCACATTTTGTTTCTCTTTAGTTTTTGTTGCGTTGAGTTCTAAATAATTTTCTCCACACCATGTGACAAACTCAGGCAGGGCTCGACCATGGTCTGATTTGGGGAACAATCGTCAGACAACTTGACGAGATAACTGCCCTCCTGGCTGGCTCGACAGGTTTCAGTATACATCAGGAATCACCAATTCCGGTCCTCGAGGGCCGGTATCCTGCAGGTATTAGGAGCTCCCTTGCTGCATCACACCTGACTCTAATCAGTGGGTAATTAGCAAACTTGTGCAGAGCTTGACATCAAGCTCTGCACACGTCACAAGGTGTGTTGCAGCAGGGCAGCTCATAATACCTGCAGGACACCGGCCCTCGAGTACCGGAATTGGTGATCCCTGGTATACATGATGAACAGCAGGGGGGAGAGAACACAATCTTGAGGTGAGCCAGTATTTAAATAGCACAATCTGACGTGTCCATTAAAACCTGTTGAATTCTGTCAGTTAAAAAATTTTAGAGTAGCAAATTACACTACTCACAAAAAGTTAGGGGTATTTGGTTTAGCCACCATTGTCTTTAGCTTTTCTTTCAATAAGTTGTTTGAGATGGAGGCATTACCACATCATAATTCCAGTTAAATGTCCAACATTCATGATATAATATTAATACGATGTAAACATTTGACATTTTCCTTAAATTGTAACTGAAAGTTGAATATCCCTAACTTTTTCTAAGTAGTGTATATCTGCCCCGAATAGGGTTGTCACGATACTAAATTTTCCAACTTGGGGGCGGTGATTAGCTCAGTTGGTTGAGCAGCCGCCCCATGAACAGAGGCTACAGTTCCTCAGCGCAGTCGGCCCCAGTTCGATTCCCAGTCCAGGTCCCTTTGCTGCATGTCACTCCCCACTCTCTCTGCCCCTTTCCTGTCACTATACACTGTCATATAAAGGCCACTAGTGCCCAAAAATTCTTTAAAAAAAAAAAAAAAAATTTCCAACTTGATATCGATATCTAAAAATACTCAACACCATTTTTGATACTATGGGGGATAAAAAAGAGACAAATACTTAAAAGCATAAGAAATATTTGTATGGACTTGAAAATCTCTTTATGCTAGTTGAATAAATGTGCAAATAAATGCAAAAAATATACCCAAATATAATGCAATTTGACAATATTTTAAGGTTGTCTAAGGTATTATTTTTTTAATATGTAAAACATCAAAAAATCTAAAAGTGACAATAGTAAAAATATACAAACAGTTTTCTGAGGTAGTGCAAAAAAAAAAAAGAAACTGGTTTTGACTTTGTGCAAACTATATTATTATTATTATTATCATTATTGTTATTATTTATACATATTGTTAATAATAATAATAATAATAATAGCAACAATGACAGCATTTTTGGTTTGAGGTCAACACACAAAAATAATTAGAACAATATCTTGAGGTATTAATCTCTACAAGTAGACAGCAACCAGTTGTGAACAGGACAACAGTACTCGTTCGTTCATTCGTCTTAGAAGTATTGGTGAAATGAGGGAGTTCTGCTGCAGATAATCTTATATAGAGGCCCACTCCCACTGCTAGAAAATTAAATTTGTTTTTTTGTTAATGACATTTTACAGTTTTTTGGTTACCCAAGGTTTGTTGTTGGGGTACATGATCACCTTCTTAGTACGAATTTCAGAATCTGTACAGAAAGTGATTTGAGAAGAAATAGAATCAATTCATCCATGCTGTCGCATGCCTCAAAGAAGCAGTCCCAATCACTCCAAATATGCTTGAAGGCCAGCTACACTGTCCTCTGACCAGACTTTAACCGTCTTCTCCACTTTCTCCAAGCGCCGGAAGACCAGTTTATACACGGGAACTAAGTAGATGCTATAGTGATAGGATGCGCCAAAGGAAGGCAAGGACAGTGATTTATATGCCCCCGGCACCGAGCCATAACAAAGGTCCAGTATGGTGTTCTTGTGTGTGGTTGGACACTTAACATACTGCTCGTAAGTTCTGCGCATTTTACCCAGTGAGCAGTGGTTGAAGTCACCCATGACAAATTTTGGCGACTGTGGGCTAATTGTCTCCTGTTTATGTATGACGTCAGCAATCAGCTGAGAACCTGCTGACACATTGGCACGTGGATGAATGTACACAAGGGTGCATAAGAGCTGCGGAAATTCCCAAAGGAGATAGAAGGGGCAAAGAGAAATAGACAATAGCTAAGCATATTGTATCCCAAATCACCACAGTATTGCATTATCTCTGATTAATGTAGAAGCGCACACCCCCACCATGGCTCTACCTGGTTACCTCTGCATCCCAGTCCAAACGGATGGGGCTTCCAAATCCAGTTAAGGTTAGTTCTGAACCCTGATCCCTCTCTGACAGCCACGTTTCAGTAAAAGCAACCACACAAGTATCCATGAACTCCTTTCTGAGCTTGGCATGAATCTCCAACTCGTCAAGTTCATTTCTGACAGACTGGATATTTGACAGCAGGATGGAGGGGAGGGGTGGAAGCTTGTGGCGTTGATCCAGCCAAAAGGTTTTTAATCTCCGGCGAATGCCACCTCTCCTTCCCCTTTTCGGATGTTTGGGCCTTGACTCAGGACTCAGTCTGCAGAGCTCCGCAGGTATATTTAATGGTAAAGTATCCGTTTTGGAAGACCAGAGCGACAAGAGGAGATCCCAGGAACAATATGGGAACAAACACCTGAATCCCCAGCTTGACAACAGTTGTCCAAAAAGACAAAAAAAAAAAAAAAAAAAAATATATATATATATATATATAAATATATATATATATATATATATATATATATATATATATATATATAACACGTATTTCTGTAGTTTTTCCGGCCACATACTGGACTTTAAGGTTCAAACATTCATTCTCTGAGATACACAGCACGAGATATGTAAGTTAGCACAAGAAAAATGTTTAAAAAAAACAAACAAAAAAAACACACTGGCTGTGAGCAGCAGCCTGCGAGGTTGCACGCTCAGGAGCGCCCTCGTTCACAGGCCAGTCGAGAGATGTAGTCCCTCAAGGTCCTCCTCCAGGTCTTCCCGGGGTCTCCTCCCAGTGGAACGTGCCTTGAACACCTCACCAGGGAGACCTCCAGGAAGTATCATAACCAAATGCCCAGATACCCCCTGTGACTCCTCTTGATGCAGAGGAGTAGCAGCTCTGCTCTGAGCCACTCCCGGATGACAGAGCTTCTCACGCTATTTGAAAGGAAGAGCCACCCTGCAGAGGAAACTTATTTCTCTAAAATCCTAGCAACGCATTTGTTATTATCAAATACTGAGTTTCCCTTAGATCGTTGCCCACTTTGGCCTTTAGCCTTTTCTGTAGTGGAACAAAGTTTAAACACCAACAACAGCGCCAACGCAACCAACATTTAAAAGATGCTCCAGGACAACAGAGTGGCAACATTTGCTTGGTCACAAGAGAATGAAGTGTTAGCTTGTGCAATGAAAAGCAACCACTGACTCATAGCCTCCAAAGTTCATACTTGTATACTACAGTATTGAAGCCAAAGCCTTGGAATCATTAATGATTACTCAGTCTAATCATGCTGTGTTGAGTGGATTGTCTTTTAACACAAGTCTGATCAGAAGAAAACTCATTTAAACATGGAACTAACTGTAAATACCTGTGTTTTTACAACAAACAATTTGGATAAAAAATGAGTCACGACAAAAGCAGTTTTCAATATTCTGTAAACTGGACTTTGTTTACAACTTGTCTCTGAACTCTGCTTTTATGATGTCACTGCACGTCAGTTTTTAATGTTTCCTAAGAGAAAACATGAGGACAAAAACAAAGTGAGCATCTGTTTTATTTTAAATGCTTTAGACGTTACCTACATATCAAATACTTTATCCAAAATTCAGTAATAAAATAAAAAAAAAAAGAGCACACAAAAACAAACAGAAGTACAGGTTAAAAGGGCTCTGATAAAAGCAACAAATTAAAACCAGTATGGAGGGGGAAATGGGAAGGGAGGGACACATCTGGAGAACTAACTACTGGGCAACAAGTGGTAGTGGTAAAACACACACACAGTTTGCTTCATATTCATGATTACGCACAAAGGCATGCATTAAAACACACAGTCCCTGCGTGTATAAAGAAGATCAGATGTTTGTGTCTGTTAAAAAAAAAAACTACCATTGAAGTGTGTGTGTTTGATGAGTGTGTCATGTACATCTCATACTTGTGAAATTATGTTGCATTTTAGAAATGAAACTCAAGTTCGAATGAATCAAAAGTGGATGTGAAAAACAAAGTGTCTTTTTCTGTGAGTGTGAGCAAAATCTTAGGTGGCTGAAGTTCTTGTTAACTTTGGTCAATTTCTGAAAATATATCGTTCATGAGCAATTCAACTCTACGGGAAAGAAGTATGTCACACTCCAAGTTCAGAGTGTTCACTATCTTTTAGTTCAGCATCACTTGCCCTGTCTTCCCTTGAGTGTTTTTATGCTAACACTGGAGTACTCAGCTGTCTGAGGTACATGCTTCGGTACTCAGCAGTCAGGTAGTACCGGTAGTATTTTGACCACACCATCCTCTTTATGCATGTTGTCTTACTCTAAGCTGTATAGGCCAAAAGCCTACTACCAAGTAAGCATATCAGGTGATGTGCATCTCTGTAATGACAAGGGGTGTGGTCTATTGACATCAACACCCTATATCAGGTGTAGGAGCCATGTTTTTCTGGCTTGCCCTAGAGTGATGTCATCTGTGGGTGTGGTGGCATCTGGCTTGTGGGTGGCACTTTGGGTATAGAGGTGTCATTAGTTTGAGTGTGTGCAGGTGCACCCAGACAACCTGAATCTTGTGTGGGGTGAGCATGGGTGACCTACTTTCTGTTGACCGTTAAGATCATTCCTGTTGGAAATGGAAATGCCATTACACGGTAAAATGAAATACGACAATAAAGTAAGTGTTGTTTTTTCTGAACTTGTGAAATAGGCAATAAAGTCCACAGTGAGTATTGATATGACGCGTCTTCAATTACATCCATGTCTTAGCCTGCAGCGGCGCTTGGTAAGATGTTTGTTGAAAAGTTTACGCCGCAACATCAGGTGTATTAGGCAAACATAATTATTAAGCAACTTCCTTTCCTTTGGCAAAATGGGTCAGAAGAGGGACTTGACAGGCTTCGAAGAGTCAAAAATAGTGAGATATCTTGCAGAGGGATGCAGCACTCTTAAAATTGCCAAGCTTCTGAAGCGTGATAATCAAACAATCAAGCGTTTCATTCAAAACTTAACTAGGCTATTATGAATCTGACCTGAATTTTTTTCTGTCTGTTTAAGCGCCCTGAGGTGACACTGTCATGAATGGACGCTATATAAATAAAGTTGAATTGAATTGAATTGAAATAGTAAACAGGGTCACAAGAAACGTGTGGAAAAACCAAGGCGCAAAATAACTGCCCATGAACTGAGAAAAGTCAAGCGTGCAGCTGCCAAGATGCCACTTGCCAGCAGTTTTGCCATATTTCAGAGCTGCAACATCACTGGAGTGCCCAAAAGCACAAGGTGTACAATACTCAGAGACATGGCCAAGGTAAGAAAGGATGAAAAATGACCACCACTGAACAATACACACAAGCTGAAACGTCAAGACTGGGCCAAGAAATATCTCAAGACTGATTTTTCTAAGGTTTTATGGACTGATGAAATGAGAGTGAGTCTTGATGGACGGGCTCGTGGCTGGATCGGTAAAGGGCAGAGAGCTCCAGTCCGACTCAGATGCCAGCAAGGTGGAGGTGAGGTACTGGTATGGGCTGGTATCATCAAAGATGAGTTTGTGGGGCCTTTTCGGGTTGAGGATGGAGTCAAGCTCAACTCCCAGTCCTACTGCCAGTTTCTGGAAGACACCTTCTTCAAGCAGTGGTACAGGAAGAAGTCTGCATCCTTCAAGAAAAACATGATTTTCATGCAGGACAATGCTCCATCACACGCATCCAAGTACTCCACAGCGCCGCTGGCAAGAAAGGGTCTAAAAGAAGAAAAACTAATAACACGGCCTCCTTGTTCACCTGATCTGAACCCCATAGAGAACCTGTGGTTCCTCATCAAATGTGAGATTTACAAGGAGGGAAAACAGTGCACCTCTCTGAACAATGTCTGGGAGGCTGTGGTTGCTGCTGCATGCAATGTTGATCGTGAACAGATCAAAACACTGACAGGATCCATGGATGGCAGGCTTTTGAGTGTCCTTGCAAAGAAAGGTGGCTATATTGGTCAATGATTTGTTTTTGTTTTGTTTTTGAATGTCAGAAATGTACATTTGTGAATGTTGAGCTGTTATATTGGTTTCCCTGGTGAAAATAAATAATTGAAATTGGTATATATTTGTTTATTGTTAAGTTTCCTAATAATTGTGTTTGCCTAATAAACATGATACAGAGTAGGATAAAGAGGATGATGTGGTCAAAATACTCATTTGCCTAATAATTCTGCACTCCCTGTTTTTGGCCACAGCTCCTGACTTCAAACTTTAAGAGAAGCACTGATTCACCCCTGCCAATGTTAGCAACTTATAATGCTGGACAACAGGTGGGGCCACCACAAAGAAGTTTAGATGCTGACATTTCAGCCCATACTAAGCTTGCCAGAGAGAAGAAACCTCTAGGCCCACTGCCATGGGCACTTGGATGAAAAGATGACCAAGCAGCGTCTGAAGACATTCTCCAGTATTAGCACAAAAAAGTTCAAGGAAAGAAAAGGTAAGACTTCATGCTCAAGGCAGACAGAAACTTGTTCAGCCACAAGAACCCTAATGGCTGAAAGCAGGAAGGTAAATATGGAGGATGTCCTTGTCTAGCCACTAGGCCCACTGCCATGACACTTACTCATGCAGATGGGTCCCTACGAAAAACAAGCTGAACTCGCCAGGGAGTTGGAAAAGAATGTGTCCCACTTCCATCACTGATGGGATGAGTCTGGTCCAGAAATGAATGGCAATCACAAAACATTTTAACAGGTGGCCAAGTCCGTCTTCACCCTGGTCTTCCACGAGGAAGCACAGAGTCATAGAGTGAAGTTGTGTTTGATGTTTTCTGCCAGACTTCAATTAAGATGCTGAATGACAGCCAGTGTGCAGATGCCACGGTCCACTACAAAAACCTGGCAAGGGGACACCACGTAAGGAAGTGGAGAAATTTTCTGTGTAGTCCCTTTAACAAGACTAGTCTCATCAAGTTTCTGCTGGAAGAGTGGAAACTTTCACAATACAGCGATAAACTGCAAGGAAAAATGTTGTACATGACGTGTGAGGAAACTTGCTGCAGGTTGATAGATGATGGGTGCGAAGAAGTGTTGGAACTGCATTCCACACATGAAAAAGCTGACACATGCCTGCTCCTGTATGCAAAAGCAGTCATCATCACAACTGAGGATACAGAAGTCATGGTTCTGTCTTGCCTTTCAGAAGGACATTACCTGTCCCATCTACCTGAAATGTGCGACAAAGAACCGCACATGATTTGCTTGTTGCAGTGTCCTTCGTCTCCTATCTTCATCATGTGCATGATAAAAACAGGTTTGTGACATTAGCCAAATGGTTAAAGGCCCTGTACCAGATTTTATTTTAATCTCTTTCAGAGAAATGCTTTCTACGCGGTATAATGTGTGTTAAAAGAGGTAATTTCATAAAAATAAATCACTCATTGATTGCGTATATACATGAATCCAGGCCTTTTTAGTTTAGGTTTCTAAGGCTGGCGTGATGCTCTCCTCATGTCAATGCAGTTCGTTCTACATAAGTTTCGGTTTCCTATCAGCCACTCACAGCTTTTTCTAACATAAGCGCCCTCCTCTCTTGCGTGCACGGCAGCACTTGTAAACAGAACCGCATGGCTTCTACCGAAGGGAAAGTGGCGATACCACAGCAAAACAGCCTGTAAGCATCAAAACTGAGGAGGAGTGAGGCTTGAAACGCAGGAGAGACCAAAGAAAGAATAAAGTTTGTGTTCTCAGTGGATTGTACTGAAGGTAGAGAGCAGCTGGACGCCTCGGACTGAATGTGGACTCGAAGTCTGCCTGGACAGGTATTTTTTTCAATAACTTTCTTCTCAGTAACATTTACGTCCTCAGGTGCTGGTGCTTCCTCTGCTGGTCTACCGTATATAATAGTGATATTTACACCGTAACACGACGAAGCTTTACATCACAGCAGTTATTAACATTTTTATTGAAGGCTATATTATAAAAATAAGTGTATTATGAATATTACAAACTAAGCTTTAAATGCTGTATATAGGCTTTTTATAGGCTTTGAATACAGTAGATATTTTAACTGTTACACAGCGCCACACACACTTTCTCTCTCTCTCTCTCTCCTTCTCTCTCTCTCTCTCTCTCTCTCCCTATACACTGAGTGATACACACACACCTTAATCATTGTCTAACTTTGTGTTGGGAAAAAAACAGAATGCTAGGTAATTAAATAAATAAATAAATAAAATTGAATAAATTATTGAGAAAAAATTCAATTTGATCATAAAATAAAACAGAAAATAGACAAAAAATAAAGTTGTGCTAAGTATGAAAACTTGTTCATGCATACTTCGTAGTTCATAATTTCTGACTGGTTGCATTGTATGTACTGAAAAATATTGATCTAATGATTTTATTTTTTTAAAAAATACTGTAAATGGTTCCTTTGCTGTTGTAATAAGACATTGAACATTGAATCTCAACTCTGAGGCTGTTCTGTAAATAGTTATCAAATAAACCAACAAATCAAGAAACTTCTCATCAATTCGTATCAATTTCAGACTTAAAATTATGTGCTGGGTCAAACCACACCCACTTCCGCTTAAACCACACCCACTTCCGGCTTAAGCCCCGCCCGCTCCGAGTACAGATACAGATAATTTAGATGGTTTAATAGATACAGATACAGATAATGGTGTACTCGCTCATCCCTACCTCTAATGTAAGGAAGGCATAACAATTGAGACCATGGTGGCTGTGACTACAAAAACTCGTCAGATTTATTAAAGGAGTGGTGACATAGCAGTAAAAACTAGTTTATGGTGTTGGCATTGCTGCATATGTCAAATCTCCAAAGAAAAAAGCAGCATTTTTTGCAGCGAGGTATTTTTTTGAAACGCCAGACCTCACTTCCTCAGTAAAACAGTTGGGCCCCATGATGATATGGGGTGTGTCTCATGTTGAAGTCTGCAGACTGTGAAGTGCAGATTCCTCGGCTGCGTACGTCACAGCAGCGCACCCCAAGTCCTGTCCCATTTCAAAAACGTCTGGAGGATCCTCCGAATCCAGCCTCCAAACCCGCACTGTTTGGCCTGAAATACATCGCATGTGTCCTTGGTGGCCTCGCCTATCCCAGAATTCATTGTACACAAGATTTTTTTTATATATATATAAAAAAAAAACTTTATTTACATAAGCAGAATGTACAAACTCTTGTGAGGGGAGTAACAAGGACCTTTATACAATACTGTACAGTTATAACAAGAACAAATGCACCGAAAGGTTTGAACGATAAACCTACAAAACGGTTTAAATACAATAAAGTAAAATATTTAGTGCACAATATACAATAAATTATAGTTACAAAGCGATGTAAACATCAGACTTTTTTTTAACAGATCTTTTTTACAATTCTACTTGACATTTTTTAAGTTATGAGAAATATTGTAAAAAATCAATAAAACAGACAAAGTTAGATATTTTGTTTCATCCCGCAGAAGATGGGAGGGAAGCTGCAGAGCTACGAGTGTAATATTATATTCATGGATTTTTAAGTTTTAAAGGTTGAATATGGAATACGGACAGAACAGCGACATCAAGTGTGTCTAGGTTGTAGTTGCAACGGCAGAAAAACAACTCCAGCCGCTGGGATGCCAGGCTCACTGCCGATACGCAAGTGACCAACAGTCTGCAGCATGTCCAACAAGTAACGCAGAGGAGTTTATAACTGACAGCTAACGTTAGCCATGTTAGCAAACAAGCGAGGTTACCGATCCCGGAGGAAAGTCGCCATTTCTGTGTTTTGACTCCGTGGAAAACGTTTATGTGGGTCCATTTAGTGAAGTCTTCACCTAAATTTACTCCAGGTTTTGCTCTTCTCAGGTCACTCCTCCTCAGAAACAGATAACAACATCTCCAGGGCTCTGAAGCAGCTGTCATCTCCACGGTTTTCCCCTGTACAAGCCTGACTATGACCAAAATATTGTTTCCACACAGAGATCGTATTTGGCAACCTGCAATGGCGGCGTGTATTGGCTTATAGACGTAAATATATTGCCATTATCAAACCCGTAAAATTGACTTTATAATTATTTTTAGGCTAAATATAATTTTTCTAGGAAATGTTGTACTTTCATTCTGTACCCCCCCCCACCCCCCAAACGACTCGTGTAGGTATCATTTTTTTTTAAATATAGCTTTTAATAAAAATATTCCATATTCAACCTTTAAGATTATTGCATTACCATACCATCACTATACCACATCATAATCAGGTAAAATGTTGTAAAAAGACAAAAGTGGCTGAGCATGTGCTTAAATGATGCTTTACTAAATATCAGCGTTCCAATATTGGCTGAATGCATTACTGAAAGGGACGAAGACAGATGCTGCCCTCTGCTGTTCAGGAACTAAAGGTGCATTTTGATTCATAAGCACAGTAAAACAAGTTTATCGTATAAAACATTTGATTTGAAAGACAAAGGCAAAGCATTTCAAAGTATGAAAATATATAGAGAAACAAGATCATATTAGTCATATTGAAATAATATGCAACTGAATTAAATGCAGATGATTAAAAAAAGCAACAGGTTTAGTCTAGATAAGTTCAAAGTCATAAAGCTTTCCCTGCTTTTATTCTTCACTAAAGCATAATGTTGAAAAATATACCCTTGATGGATATATTCATTGCTATAAGCTTATAGATGCTTTTCTCAGCACACAGACTAAACTGATGCTGTAGTTAAATGCAGTCTTTGCAATTCCAGCTTCACCTCCAAACTTCCCTTTACACACTAAAAACTACTGTGTTAAAAATAACTCAATTAGAGTTATTTTATAACCCAACCGCTGGGTCAATATAGCACCAACCCAGCAGTAGTTAATTTGACCCAACAAAATGGGTTGTGCATTTTAACCCAACTAGATGGGTTACTCATTTCACTCAAGTGCTGGGTCAAATGAATTAACATGTTGAGTTGTTTTGACAATGACTACGCATATTTGTCATTTGCCCTATCCAAATACTGGAACAAGTTTCAAAATGATTGTCTTTCAAACCAAAGGTAATCCCAAGTGGGAAATTCTTTTTCTGCATGTGAACCATCTCTATGACTAGAGAGTATATTTCTCGATGCAAAACGTGAATGCAGAGTGAGACACTTTAGTAGCCAGTACTCTGTCATTAGTACTTTGTTATTCAACATTGAAACTGAACAGAATTTGTCTACAGCTTTGGCTAAATGTGAACATAACTAAAACAGTACAGCACATATTTCAAATTTATAGGATAACAATAATAAAAGGTTAAATTCCTGCTGTATTTGCATTTTGCATGAGCCTATGTGGTACAGATACATTATAGAGTTTTGAAAATAGCCCCGCCCCCTCTAACAGAAACATACCCAACCCAACCCATCATTTTTTAGGGTTTAACCCAATGCATAGGTTAAAAAAAATTACCTAGATAATAACCCAAAATGGGTTATACATTTCATAATCCAGCAGTTGGGTTGATGAAATAACCCGGCATTTTTTAGGGTGTACTTTCTATAACCAAGAATATAATCCAGGCAAATTTTTGTTCGGAGGACCTCACAGGACCTGATGCCCTCAGTTAAATCTGGTTGAAACAAGAAGAGCAGCCTAAACCTTAAAGCTCCAGAGTTAATTAGACTGTAGCTACTAGTGTCCAGCAGATGGTAGTGTTGTCTAAACATTGTCGCTTATCAGCTTTTATACTTTGTTCACCATGCATCCCTAACTGCTCACCATTAGTGAGCGCCCATGTTTGCATGGTTACACCAGAGACAGATGTGTCACACTGATGTGTGTGTGAGTAAGACTCAGAGCTTAGGATAATTAAACCTTGTTAATATGGATTGTGTTTTTTAAAACTCTCACGAAACAGTCAGTGTCACCATCAACAAGATGCATCATGCACACAACTGGTAGCTGTTTCTGTGGTACCTGTAATGTCTGCACACTGACAGTTTAGTTTAAGGTTGCCTCAGTAGCATATTCCCTGTAGTTTCTCTGGGAAATGCAGGGTCAAGTTCGGTGTGTTGTTATTGTTTTCAGTCCTGTTTGATTAGAAAAGCAAAAACATGGTGTCTTTTTCCTCTTTAACAAGTTATAATCCTTCAGTCCATCATCATATTAAGTTTGATGTCTGTGACTGATCTTACTTGCAGTCTTCATTTGTCCTATATATTAAATTGGGCCTTTTTTTCTAAACAAAACAAGAGGGATTTAAAAAATTGTTGGCTTTTTCACCACAAACTTGATTGAATTACCAGGTAAGATAAACATTCCTTATCCAAATTCACCTGGTTACTCATAATGTTAGTGTGATTCAGGTTAGTTACTTATTTTCCTGACACACTATGGATCAACCAATACAGACTTTTTAGGCCCAGTAATACAACCTGCCAACATTTGCGGCCGATACTGCATTTGACTCTCAAATTAATATAATGAAGGCCACAATGAAAAGTAACTTTGCAACTCTTTTAATATAAGAAAAGAACAAAGTAGCCTACTTCAAATAAATACATAAAAAAGAAACAGTGCATTTGTGAACAAATATTAAATAGAAAGATTAAACTTGTAATATATATATATATATATATATATATATATATATATATATATATATATATAAAATAGATGGGTTTCTAAGCAACGTCACAGATAGGATGTGCACGCAACCATGGGGCAAGAAAACACAGGAAAAGGATTATTGAACTATGAGAAGACGTGTGTTTTACGTACAAGACTCGACTTTTAATGCAGATGAGGTCAAGATATGGCGTGAAAGTGTCGGGGAAATATAATTTTTATGTCCTGGTATTTGTTCGGTTGCAAAAATCAAAACATTAATGCATGTAAACAGTTGAACATGGTGAAAATAGGACAGTAGGAGTGACTGATCTTCAGAAAACCCTCTCAGATAACTTATTTACAGTAGATTCAGACTACATGATTTAGTCTTTCACCATGGTCACCATGTAGGATTAAACCACCGCGGTGGCAGAAAATATTCCTGTGTTCTCGTTGGGAGACTGGTACTATGCATCACTGCCGCGATCGGCTGCATCACAACACTGTAGCTGTGTGTGACAGCCGTCCTCTGCTCAGACAGGAAAATAAAAAGACGAATAAAATGATTGTGGAGCCGTTTACAAACATTCAGTGTTGTTTTCGTTAACGATGACGAAATCTTTTCGTTGACGACCCTTTTTTTCATGACGATGATGACACGATGACGAGCTACACGTCTCTCTGATGACTAAAACATGACGGGACGTGTGTAAATTTTCGTTGACGAGACTGGACAAAAATGTGAATCTCTGGTCTGTCAGACGTTCATCATGCAGGAAATGTCTACCTATTCTGCATTAATCTGTCTGTCAAAAGTTAAAAAGTAGTTGCATCCTTACTCGCATCCGCCCGAACCGAGCCTCTCGAACCGCGGCTCTTCTTGTCAAACCTGACCCGCATGTCGCACCTTAATATCTTAAATTCACAGCAGTCTCTGTCATTTTGCCACGTAGGGGCTTTATCTATTTGATTCAGAGATTCCAGCATAAAAGATCATCATCCCTGGTTGTAACAGTGTTCGCTGTTCCCATTACCAGCAGTGCCTCTGTCTCTGCCTGATCTGGAAAACGTTTGATGTTTAAAACACGTCATGTCCAACGAAAAAGAAACATATTCTCACCGCCACCCGCCCGAACTACATAAATGTCCGCCCACACCTTAACCATGATATTAATCTTTGTCATTTCTATCTGCTAAACAGGGTTTTTGCGTGTTACCGTCGGGTATCTGAACTGCTGAGGGACTCTGGTGAACACCTGTGGTCAGACACGCAGCTGCTTGGCTGCGCTGTTCAAACGGTGGGAAGTTCGTCTCTTTTCAGAGAGTCGGTTTTTTTGATTCGGTTCCCAAAGAGCCGGCTCTTTTGAGTAGGTTCCTAAAGAGACGGCTGTTTCGACTCCCAAATGGTTTGTAATTTAAGATATTTGCAACCCTATATTTTACCTTTATTTTGCTATAAATTGATGGTCTGTGTGTCAAAAACTTTTTTGCATTCAGTATTTTTATGAGCAGCTTTAAAATTTATTCTATCTTCAAACTTTTTGTTTATTTGACAGGGACAGTACATATTAATGAACATATAGCAACATGTTGGATTGTCATAGCAAGCTAATTAGCATCAGCAGTCCCTTGGCAGGTAAAGAAAAGATACACAATATCATAAAAAAAACAAAATTAAACTTTCAGGTGCCACATGACTATAAAACAAGACAACGCAATGCACTCCCCTCACCATCAACTGCTGTCTTCACTTGCAATGGAACATAGTCTTTCTTTCTGTTTTCATATACAAACCTATATGCTCAAATGTAACCGGCAGCATGGTCTCCTTAGTGGCCAGTTTTTCTTTTCTTTTTTTAAAAATATAGCCTACCTGACAAAAACTAGACTATAACCTTTTTTAATTTCGTCGACTAAATATCAGATACAGAAATGACTAAAATATGACTAAAACTAATAAGCATTTTCGTCAGAAAGACTAAGACTAAAACTCAGATAGCTGCCAAAAACAACACTGCAAACATTCACGCTGCATAACAACGCATCCCAGAGATTTAATACGAAGTACAGGGGTCGTAAATCAGATGGCGTTTGAGTTTATACCGTTAGCTTGTTCGCAGTTAGCTAGTCTGTCTACTGTCCACCACAATCTCATACACAATAAAGCACAACGTTATACAAGCAGCGAAAATTACTAACAGCAATGCAGGTGAGTCCCTAACAGTTGAAATCGCCTCCTTTCCAAACGTAGTGATGATGTGGTTTTTTTTTTTTTGGTTTTAACAAAGAGTCTAAATGAAAGTTTAAGCCGCTTTCTAACTCAGGTTTTTCAGGCAAATTTCAAATGAGGTCCAACACGAATAATATCCATGTTTTAACAAAATAAATGCCGTTTCCGGGTAATGACTCCGTTGCCAAGTAAGTGTAATGGTAATAGAAATATAACACAGCAACGCTGCATCGGTATTTTTTTATCCGTCATCAAAATACAGATTTATTCAATATAATTTAAAACACAACGAACTCTGTTTGTTTCCTTAGGTTACTTTACATTTTTATGAATGATATGAGTGCGTGTTTGGCCATAGACTGCAATACAAAACACAGGCTTTTTGCCCCCTGGTTGCGTGCGCAACTGCCAATGTTTGTAAACAGGAAACCCATATATATATATATATATATATATATATATATATACACACAGTATGTAGATATATATATATATATATATATATGTACGTTTTCCACGGCGTGTGTATATATATATATATATATATATATATATATATATGTAAATTATGCTAAGTGGGGGTATCAGCCAACACCTGATGTATCAGCCGGTGCAGATACCAGCAAAAATGCAAATATCTGCAATGTATCGGTCTGTCAATCTACGCTGTCTCGTCTTTGCTTTGAAAAGTTAACATCACAGTCAAATGGCCTGTAAGTGCTGACAATAATGAGAGCTGGTCAGCCAATCTTAATGCTAAGGATAGCATCTGCTTTAGCATAGGACACACTGGGCCATCAGGAATGAAAGGGAAGGAAATTATTCCTTCCAACAGTTTCTTCCTACTATCTAGTCATACTAACAGGACTAAATGCCACCTTGAATAATAAAGATGTGCAGATTTAGGAAGATAACATGACATGCATGCACAGATGTCACCTCAGTTTCTCATTTCCACATTTTTCAAAAGTTTGCAGTAGTAGCCTATTAGTCTGTCTGTGTCTTACATCCTGGATGCATACAGTTGGTAAAATCCAGCAGAGCTATCCTGTGTCTCATTCCTAAAAGATTTACTTCCTGATCCTGAAATCTCCCCTCTGCTCTTGACACACAAAAATCAAATCTAGGTAGAAAAAAAACAAGATAGTCTGCAGAATTTTTCTACTTTATTAAGTTTTTACATCAACACAAAAACCCAAATCTGTATTAAACAGGTGGCCCTGTTTTTTGATATAATTAGCAGTGTTTGCATGAAAAGAAAATCAGAGTTTTACTAACCGGAAATTACTTGGAGCCCTCAAACACTCACTATACTCACTGCCCAGCACCAAATACCAGTCATTTCATATGGTGTATAAAATCGAATAAGTCGCCTATAAAAAGCCTCATGCTGAGATGTGGACGAGCACTAGATTGATTTAAAGTAGATAATACTACTGTTGCTGTGTGGTGATGACTTACTGCTCTAAATAAATGCCCCGAATCAGCCGCATGCTTCATATGGCCTGTTTCAGAATGCTCTGTGATAGAATGGATGTGTTTCAAGGGATGTTTTTTTGAACATGCATGGAAACTTCACTGAAACAGTGAGACAGATTAGTTATTTATTTCCATTTAACTGAATGTGCACATGGAAACAGCCCTAAAACAAGATTAATCAAACAATATCAGTACCTGAATAAATGTTTACATATTACAGTGTGTAGTTTGCTTTGTTTAAAGTTGTACTTCCATGGTCATTTCATTAATATTTCTGTGTTCTCCATTATTATTGAATGCATTCTGCATCGTTTCTGTTTAAAAAAATCTTTTGGTATCTTTGTATCCAGCTGTATTTGTATACTAGAAGAGAGGCTTGTGGTCCAACGGCAGGCTTTACCGGGTCCTTCTCATGAATTTCCGTCTGATTGGCTCCTTCCCATCAGTGTATGAAGGAAGCTCTGCCCTCCGCTCTTATTTTGTTACAGACAGGAAATAGAGCCGACAAACAAGTTTGTTCCGCCATGCTAACAAACAGTTAGCTAATTAGCTTCTCAACTCCGAAGCTACCGTCGCGCTGTCTTCACTTCTAGTGTGTAGTGGAGGGTTACCTGCCTTCCAATGGACAGATAGAAACCCCAGGTGGGATACGCTATTTGAAATGTGACGTAGAAGTGCAAGGCTGTTCCCGATTCGCTCTTTTCTTCGTATTGTTTCTCTGATGAGAAAGCACAGCCAACTGGGGGCAACGCAACACTACAAGTCAGCATGCGTAAGTAAACGAGGGGAAGACCTCTGTATTTCAGAAGGAGCAAGTTAAACGGGTTTTCAGTGGAAGGAGGCCTTTAAAGACTAATTTATAGTCGTCCATAAAGTGCTCTACGTATGTTACGGAGAGCCCTCTACGTTGACGGAGAGCCTGTCGGAGAACCTCTCTAGTCTCTGGCTGCACAAAATATTTTTAAACATCTGTCACTCCATCATGGGACAAAGGAGAAGGCAAGGGCTATGATTGGTCCTGTAAAAACATAATTTCTGGAATTATTTCCAGTTTGGCTACTATCACAACATACACACTGTCAGCGCCATTTTTAAAACACTGGCTAGCCCACGAAGACACAGAGATGACTCCAACCAAAGAACGTTTGAGGAAATACCAAAACCTCTGTTACCTCATTAAAGTTGTACATTCAGCTTTTTATTCAGCTGCAGCAACAACAACAATCTCTCTCTTGGACGCCATTGTTCACTGCAACCAGAAGCAAAATAACCACTGAGGTTACCGACCATTGGCATCGTAGCAGTAGGAAAGTCTTGCATAACGACCCTTACTGATCGGGCGGGAAATTGCACTGCGTATCTGACACCATGACAGAGAACTATGAGGGCTCAAGGGGTCTCGGTGGTTACGCGGTTGGATAACGCATTAGCCTACACAGTCAGAGAAATATACTGTAGCCTTAACAGATGCCTTTCAAACCTCACTGAAATTACTGTTGGGATGGATAGACTTCTTGGTGACTCATATAGGCTACAGTATGAACACAGACATGTTGACACCATCACACCACAGTGACTCTGTCAATAGAAAAAAAATGAACTTGAACCTGTCTTGTCCATTATCATGATAGCAGAAAGGTGCTCAGGCTGGTTACAGTATTTTCCTTCCCTCAAGGGGCCTTCACATGATGAGAGGTTTGCGCTTCGCTTACCACCAGGTAGGGTCTGGCTCAGAGCATCTGCCTGGCATGTACACAAACAGCTAAGCTAGCGTTAGCATTGTATTTAGCTGAATGTTTGTTTGTGAATTCTGCCAATTCACAAGCAAGGTACCCTGATCTGACTACGGACATTTCACAACGCAATACTCTTCCTATCAAGATCATAATATGCCTTTAAGGTGGTTTTAATGTAGTTTTTCATGTAGTTTCTCTTCCTCGTCCGTATGTAGCGCTTCTGACTATGTTACATAGAACTGTCATCTCATTGGCCAAACTCTGGAAAGTCAGTAGAAACTAGGTCAAAGTTCAAATAATCTGAACTAGCAGCAGGGAAGTGTCAGATCTGAGTAGTATGCAACGCTGAGGATATCGGTACCACTAAGTCAGGCACTGTCATGGGAAAACAATGGGATGACCAGTGCAAAGCGTTTTTACCACTGATCATGTGTTCCCCCCTTGCATGCTTCACGAAGGGGGGATTTGTATACTTTGGGGGGGATATTTACGGGGCATTGCACCACAGGTCTACAGTGTCCTACCCGTACCTCAGATTAATAAGGATCATTAATTTGTCTTTTTTGTCTTCTTAGTTTCCATCTTAGTCAGCTCTCTTGTCCCATCTCCATTTTCTTTATCAGCTATCATCAGTTTTTACCAACTTGGTATAAAAAGTACATATTGCAGTAATCTGTTGCATTTTTCAACTGTATAATTATAATAAGTGGTTCTGGTGGTTCTTTCTTCCAGCTCTGTGTTGTTTTCTCTCCTCTACATAATTTCTTGCATTTGATAAAAGATCTGTTAAAATCAAACTGGTCTTGGGGAGGACAGAGCATCTTCTACATGCAAGGCTAAAAACTGTCAGAAACTTAATGAATAAACTGTCAGAAACTTAATGAATAAAATAATAACACATTTAAGAACACACAAAGATACTTAAGAAGAAAGAAAATAAAAACTCAGAAAATACAATAAAGAAGCTGAGATAAACAAGAACAAGTGAAGAGCAGTGGGAATGTGAGAAAATAATGAGGAAACATTCCCAAAATCAGCTTCTTTCTTCAAAATACCAAATTTAGATTTTTAATATGACATATTAAATGCTGTTTAGCCTATGCGTCAAAATCTAAAATGTATTCATAATATCAAACTATTATTTATCAATATTATCTTGAGTCGATCTCACATTCAGCTGCCATGTGAGAAACGGTGACGCAGCGCTGATGTTGGTCTCATCACACCAACATTAAACTGAGCAGCTCGTGTCTCCATCATTATGATCAAGGCACGGATATTCTGAGCCAGTTAGGCTAAAATTTTTCTTTGGGCTGCTTGGTACCATAACCAGCACCGGCGCTACCTGAGGATCTGGAGGATTTGGGTCGTAAACGACACCGGCGCCGCCACAACGCAGATCTTTACTGGTGTTTGTCTAGAGCAGCTTCCCTTCAGGTGACCCGAAGTTAGATTTACGTTATAAGACTCTGTGAAAGTATCGTCTTACTGGTGGGAAATCCGCCAACAATGGTTGGTTTATCAACATGATAAATGACATCTGCGACATCTGAAAGGTCAGAGAGGGAGAGAAAGGGAGCAATCACTTTACTAAAAGGCAGACGCGGGAGGCGATGTAACTCCTGAATGAATGGAGAAGGAGCGACGTCGCCTCAAGCGTGTGAGCCCTTTATTCTACATTATTTTATGGCTCCGATGCAAACGTTCACTGCACGTTATGTTGCCACACTTGCAAGCGGGAATTTCCCGCATTATAAGAGCAAAGTTTGCGGGAATTGATGGTATTATGCGCAATTCCCGCTATCCCGCAGTGAATTTCAGGCCCTGGATCCTATCAGCTGTATTTACATGATGCACAGATTTAATATGAGCATAATGCCTTTGACATGCGCAATGGCTACTAGCTCAGAAAAAGAGGTGATTTCTTATTTTAATTTTTAAATAATTTGACCATCAAACTGCTCATTAATCCTCAACTCTTTCAGTTTCCAACAAAGAGGTATCCAACACAGTCCCATTCTGTTTTGCTGTTGACATTTTTTAAGTCTTTCCTGAAACCCGTTACATCACAGAGCCCCCACGTGGTTCAAGTATGTGGAGAAACAACATACGCCACAGAAACAATCAGAATGAGTGTAGACATGTTGTTCTTTCCTGCTGATCTGATTGTGAACAGGTTCAAATTAACCCTCTGGATTGGACTGAAATTTCTTTCCAATCAAGGCCGATCTGATCTGATTGGCATTTGATTGCATCAAAGTGCTCTGTGTAAACGCAGCTAGTGAGGGCGCCAAGGCCTGCCCAAACAGCAGCTACCACAAAGCATCTAACACAAACAACCCACCACAGGGATGACAATGTGCCAAACCAGAGAACAGTAGGAGGCCCACCACCATGGAACACAGGCTCTAGGGGGACCATGGATGATGATCGCCACGGCGCAAGCAGGGCATGAGACCCAGGGCCCCATCAGCCCAAGAAGCACTCACCCAAAACCCAGGAGGACCGGACCAACCCATCCAGCCACTCACTGTGGGTCAGCATCCTCTCCAATCCCCCACCAAGCTTACCCGGGACCAGGATGTCCCCAAACCCCTGCAAACTCCCACCTCTTATTATGTTAAGGTGCTTTCATATAGGATGCAATGGACGTGTTCTGTTTCTGAATTTGTTCATGTCTGTGAGGGACCGAGTGGTCAAGCATAAGGACACAGGAAATTTCAAAAGGAAAAAGGGTTTTATTTTACCCCAAAAACAAGTTAACAATAGGGCCCTTAAAAGAGGTCAAATGAACAAAACCATACTAAAGTCATAAGGCAAACTTAAACCAACAGCAAATCAAACTGACCTTAACAAAGAACCAAACTGACCTCACAAACATGAAACAAAGGGGAACTTAAATGCTGGCTGATCAGACCAGTCTTTAACACATGGGGTAAGACTAACAAACAAATAAACTAACAATGAAAGAAACATAACAAAAGTCAGTTTAATTTCCCAAACAAAAGAATTACCAAAAGGAAGGAACTAAGTAAATAAACTACTCAAATCCAAAAGAGTACTTCTAAATATTTAAAGAATAAA
This sequence comes from Atherinomorus stipes, assembly GCA_023101725.1. NCBI lineage: Eukaryota > Metazoa > Chordata > Actinopteri > Atheriniformes > Atherinidae > Atherinomorus > Atherinomorus stipes. Next base: position 13,274 of record JALJCO010014268.1, on the reverse strand, counting down.
CTAAACATTTATCCCCCCCTCAACAGGGAGCCAAGTTGGTGCAGGCCTCGGCACTTCCTGTGCTGGGATCTCTTCCTGCCCCTGATGCTCATTACTGCCCCCAGCTCTCGGGGGTCCCCAGCACCGGGAAACAATAAAAAAGGAGTTAAACAAAAGCAAACAAAGTTGAATACAAATAATATCTAAATGTGCGCGCAAACAAATAGAATTAAAGTGTTTCAACTAAGTTTAAAGCGAATATATATATATATATATATATATACACATATACACAGAATAGTGTTAGTGTTGGTGCATGGGTTACCGACATGTGTGGCTGTAGTTACGGCCATCACAATGTCTAAATGATAAGCAAGGTCAGGCCATCCATGTGTGGGCATAAAAAATAACTAACCCATGCAAAGGGCACAAGACAAGATGAACACATCCAGTCAGAGGTATTGTTTGCTTCCCTTACAAACAGCTTTCTTGGTTTAAAAAAAAGAGGCAAGGTTAAGTACTGTACACTAAGTTTTTAACATGTCAAAGGTTTAGCTTCCTGAGCTGGTATGGGAAGATAATCATAATTTCTGTTTCATCTGCTGTATATAAACACTAAGGTACTGGACATACATCACTGGAGCTGTCAAATAAACACTCAGATTGAGAAAGTCTTTAGAGAACAGCTGACAGGATTTTGAGGAAGCTACCCCCTGGGTGGCAGCAGAATGGACTTCTCTATCTTCAAACCAACAGAGAATAAGAAAAAAAAATGGCTGCGAGAATGTTTTCATGGCTGGTAAACTGTCATGTCAAAGGGGTTATTGTAGTGTTTTACTGCCAAAGAGACAAATGAACAGACTGGCTTAGCGGAGGAAAAAGAGCAGGACAGACAAGGACAACAAGAAAGAGATGTACTGACAGAAACAAGAGGGGGAGGGAGGTGTTATGGCAGATATTCCAGGTCCTGTGAAATTACCTAAATGGATTGATGTGCTTTTGTGGTCGTAACATCACATGGGACTTTATTTTAAGTTCAAAAGTGAGAGAGATAAAAACAGAAAATGACCATTTAGTTCGCTGGGTGAAGATCGCTCGTCAGAGAACGAGGATGAAAGCGTTTTATCTAGGATGGAAGAGTTGCCAACTGACATCTAAATGAATATTTCATGCCTTTCGTTTTAAACATCATATTGGATAGTCGTGCAGAAATGAGTGGGAATGGAGGGTGACCCTGCATACTTAAATTTCAGTTTGGAAAAGAACAATAGAAAGCTAGCTTGCAACTCTTCTAGTTGATGCAAGAAACTAGTTCTATTGTCAAGATTTTCCAACATAGAAAAATGGATATAGAGGATTATGGCCTCTTGAAAGTGCTTGTGATTCTTCTTCAGAAACATCTACATGGATCCACTGAACAAAACTTCCTTTTTATTTTAATGTAAACCAAACAAGCAGAACCCACAATCAACAGACAAAACACACAAAAAAACACCAACACCCCTCTCCTCAGCACAAAAATTCAGAAACTGGAGAATAACTTGTGGTGATTGGACAACATAGCATATTTTCAAAATAAAGACAAGGTGTGGGAATCATCTGCAGGAGATTTAAAGGGGAACTTCGTTTTTTTTCAATCTGGACCTATTTTCTAGCATGAAATATGTTCATTTACTCACCCAGACAGTTTTGGTGCAACTTGAATTCCGTCGGGAGATATTTAGATCCACTTCAGATCAGCATATGCGCCATATAGTGGCAGTGATGGGGGCAATCGCAAGCAGCCTCTAAATAAGGCATTATCTGCCACAAACTCCTTCATTTCACCAATGTTTTGCTGCGAAACATTAGTTGGACCCCCACTGTGAGCTGGAAGTGGCTTTTTTGTGGTGATTCGTCATTATTTACAGACCTTTACTTATGGTGTCACATAATAGTGACGTCATCAAAGCTGTCGCTTTAGTAAGTAAAGTCTGTAAACACGGATGAATCACCACAAAACAGTCGCTTTGATCTCACAGGGGGGGGGGTCCGACTAAAGTTTCGTAGCAAAACATTGGTGAAATGAAGGAGTTTGTGGCAGATAATGCCTTATTTAGAGGCTGCATGCGGTTGCCCCATCACTGCCATTAGATCGCGCATACGCTGATCTGGAGTGGATTTAATATCTCCAGACAGAATTCAAGTTGCACCAAAAATATGTCTGTGGTAAATTGAGTAAATTAACATATTTCATGCTAGAAAATAGGTCCAGATTGAAAAAAACCGAAGTTCCCCTTTAACAAGAGAGGGTGTAAAAATACAAAGATGATTTTTTCCCACATGGATGTGATGGGTTCATTCTGTCAGACATTATGCTGCATGCTTGAAACACTTCTTATGTATTGAGAGATGGAAAGGTGGGAAAATGAAGATAAAACTTACATCCAGTGGATGAAAAGATCAAAAAGAATCAAAAATTCTTTGTCATTATGCATATAACAAAATTAAGTTAGGTAGTTCTTGGTACCAGAGAAAATATGAAATACATAAAAAGTATACCCAAATATAAGTGCATATTTTAGATCCTCCTGAGATCCACAGAAAAAAAAAAAAAAAAAAAAAACACAGTGAAAATCTATGTTATTATGTAGTTGTCATGTCGTAGTGGAAACAAAAAGGAGCAGGAACCGGCATTTGTTTACTTATGGGTAGACGTAAATACATCACGCTCACCCCCTGTCCAATCAAAACCCTTCCACACCCCCAGGTCTAAAGCAATATTCGATAAGTGTGTTTTCCGTGTAAACCTTAATTCGGAATTACTATTTCTATGTAAGCACGAAGGAGAATAATTTAATTCTGAATCAAAAAGCATCATGTAACCGGGGCCATTGGGAGTCGTGACTGTCTTGTCAGAATGACCTTTGTCCATACTTTCAGTTGAGGCTAAGTGTTAATAGGAGTTGGTGTGACAGTTTAGGGGCCTGTCACTATGCTTCCAAGTGATCATGTGCCCAAAAGGCAGGGATATCACTTTGACTGAGTGGTCAGTGCGCATGAGGTCTTTCTTTGTCCTGCCACATTGCATCTGCTTGGAATAGCTGAAAGGATGCTAACAGAGAGGTGATATTTCAGTCCATCTCTTCTGTTAAGCGATGATTTTCCTGCTTTCACATAGATGGCCCATTTTGTGCTCAAACCACTTGACTTTTCTGTACTTTCTTGTCAACATTTTCAAGTATCTAAACTTAATTCAGTTGATTCAATCGACATTATGACCTGGATGAATGAGAACAATTCAGATGTCCATCTGAATTGATTTGTAATACCAGGTGTTCCTAAAAATAAACAACACATGTCTGCATGACAGTAGGGAAAACGAACCGACCCAAGGTGGTCTCCAACTCTTGTCATGTTTCTAGATTCTGTAATTATTCCTTTACCTCAAAGGACAAGTTGCTTCTTGCAGTCCACGATATGAAAATCACAGGCAATCTATATTTCCAGACTTTCTGTTTGTGATTAAAACCAGAGTTTGGATCAGGTCGTATTCTGCGCTGACAGCCATGGAAACTGAGATAAAGAACCTGCCCTGATTAGTTATCTGAACAGTCTTCTGCCTTCACTTCTACTTTCCTTCTGTGCTTTGTCCAGCCACCTGCTAGGTGTTCTCAGAAAGTAGCTTACCAGATAGTTTCTACAGAGAACTACCAGTTCTGCACACCATCTGGTGTGCCAGGCCAACTTTCCCTTCCATCCAATTAAATTATGGGGACCTTGTTGCGTAGTCTCAGAGGTGGCTTACGTGACAACCTGTAAAAAGAGCACAGATACAGTAAGTATTATGCATCCTGCCACACTAGTTGACTTGAAATCTCAAGAGACAGAGAAGTCTTTAATGGAATTGTTTGTACCAGTGCATTTCTCAGTTTTCCGAACACTGTTCGGATCCATTTGTAGTTATAGAATAAAATCATATGTTGCAGAAGCAAGGGTTTAGATTTTATTTTGACATAGGTGGGGGCATAAAAGTATCCCACATTGGCCCTGGAATGAGTTTTTTTTTCCCCTTTGATTTGTCTTCTAACACTTATATGTTTATTCACAATATCACATAATTGATGGAAATTCAAAACATGCAAAAAATCTATAATCTAAAATGCTTTATGCAGGGACTAACATCAAGATTTTGGTGGGGTTTTTTTATTTTTGTTTCTTGCCTACTAAATGCAGGGGTTTACAACCCAGCTCTTGGGAAAGGGAAGTAACATCAAGTACAGTAAAAGATGCCAAAACGTTAAACTCAGTCACAAGACATTCATTGGTGGTGGTCAGAATTCAAGAACAAACAGAAACAACAACAGTAATGTGCAAGTGGTGCTACTCAAATCAAAGAAAGAAACAAAGCAGAAAGGGTCTAAATTGGGAAGAAATGAAGACCAAAACAACCAAACAAAACCTGTCTGACTGCTGGAACTGTTACGCTGCTTCATCATCCCCATAATTGTAATTGTTTTGAAGAATCAAATAAAATCTAAATGTGTTTATTTTGACTTGTTGCATAAAATTAGTGTAATTATCGGGAAAGTTCATGTTACATCATAATCATTCACATTTGAATTTGAAACATGTTCAAATTATTATGATCCAATTTTCGTAGGGATCTGTACCAAATACGATGCATTTTCAAGTCTGTACAAAGGTCAGGGAAGTATATGAAGATCAGGTAAACATTTCAGTTTGAGAAATTATTACTGATTAAATTTCAATGATGTAGACCAAGTCACAAATTGGAGTACTAAAACTCACCTGTTTCTGCCTTTCTGTTTGCCTCAGCATTACTGCTTCACTGGCTGAGCAGCTTTGAGCCAACCTAACAAAAAACACATTAATACACAAGGATTTAGGAATCCTCATTATTAATACTAAATAGCAACTCGGCAGCTTGTGCAATGGAAAATGGTTGGGGCCGTCAGGACTTCTGGACACAGGAAGGGACCCGGATGGACTGGGACCAAAAATGGCTCAGAGTGGCTCATATACGGTCATGCTTACAACAAATCTTTCGATCTCTCAGGGCAGGGGTTCTCAACCTTCTGTAATGCATGGTGGGGCCCAATTTTTCCAGTACAAACTAGTCCAGGGCCTATCCACAAATCAACACTCCATTGATTTACAGTAATAGATCTCCCTCTTGGTTTGAGTTTTATTAAAATAACTAAATAATAATAATAAAAGTTTTTAAAAAGATTCCACAGATTGGGGAGCTCTTAGGTAGGCCATGAGGGTATTCCACAACCGTGGAGCCGCAACCTGAAAGGTTCTGTCTCCCATCATACTCAGCTTTGTTCTGAACTAAACCAAATCCACTTGTGACAGATTGAACCTAGTAAAATATGACATGATAAACAAGAATAGCATAAAATATTGAAAATATGACGTGAGATCAGCAAAAATTTATATTGAAGACCCAGAATAGAACTTTTAGCAGTTTTCTCAGTGACGCACTCTCTATTGACAGCTAAACTAGCATCCATCTTGCATCCTACTTGTACTGTGATTCACTCCAGCCAGTAAAAGACAGTCTTATCTTGACTCTTGTTCTGTCCCTTTCGCTCTTCCTTTTCCTCTCTTCGTCCAGTAATGTTTCCCTATGTTTCTTTGCCAAATCCCACATGATGCATGTTCAAAACACTCGCTATGTTTATATCTGGTTCATATCTGTTTGCTAGTATGTGAAGCAGTGCGCAACCAATTGCTGTGACGTTACAGCCAACTATGTCTCTGATGCAAAAGTTGCATAGTGCAGTTTCTGAGCCTCGGAACGCCGCTGGGCAGTGACAACACAAAAATGCGCATCATGAACGTTGGTGTGCAATCAAAACAAGTCAGAAATGCATATTTTTAAGGCCTAAAAGTTACGTTGTGGGTCTTTAAATGTGTGGGAAACTGCACAACAGGGGGTGCAATATGCTGAAAATTCATGGAATAACATCAGACTCCTACAAGAACGAACTTAAAAGTTTAAATCAGGATTACAAACAAACTACTAAATATACATTTTACCATACAGAGAATGGATGAAAAATAAATTTGGTCAGTAAAATGCTGCAGTAATACATTAAAAAAATAATAAAAGGTTTAAATTAAGTAACCTTTAAAAAAAAATCTATAGTTTATTTCAAAACATTTTACTTATTTTTTAAAATGTTTCTTAGAATGTTTTTAAAGACTTGCCAAACCTGACTGCCGTTTTCTGCATCTGTAGCTTATTTTCCATCTTTCTTTATTAGTTGATTGCTTAAAAAGTTTGCCATTTTTCCAATGAATGTTGAAAAAGGAAACGGGTTTGGGGAATGGTGTTTTATAAGCGCATTCACAAAGCTTTTTTTATTCGAATCAGAGTCCATTTGCTCGGAAAGTCCGCTTCGTTAGGGGAGTTGTGAATGCGCAAACAAAAACCCCGTTTCCACCAGCGGGTCTGGGTCGGGTCGGGCCGGATCGAGCCTACTTTTTTGGCACCCTTCGGTAGGGGTACTGATCTAACCGATCCGGACCAAAGAGGTGGAGCTAACACAAAGCAATACATTGATTTGTTGAAAAATCTCACTTCCTGCGTGACCAAGGGTAAAAACAAAGCCGGGGTGACTCCTTTTGTTTCTGTCACGTGTGGCGCGGTGTTTTGATTAAACGGCGTTGCACAGCAATGATGTCACGCGATCACGTAGCAGTGCTGTCCAGCACCTCCAAAGTAAAGGTACAGGTTGCTGTGGGGACGCAGCATGAAATCAACACATCCGTACCAAAACCCACCCGATCCGGCCTGGCCCGACCTGACCCGACCCAGACCCGCGGGTGGAAACGGGGCTAATCTCTGATCCGGAACAAACAACCGGACTTGGTCCGCCTGCAAACGCAGGTCTCGGTCCGATTCAAGTGAACCTTAAGCCCCGTTTCCACCAGCAGGTCTGGGTCGGGTCGGGTCGGGCCGGATTGGTCCACGTTTTTTTGCGTCTCCACAGATAAAAACCTGGACGGGTACCCTTATATCCGACCCGACCCGGCCTACTTTTTTGGCACCCTTCGGTAGGGGTACTGATCTAACCGATCCGGACCAAAGAGGTGGAGCTAATACACAGCAATACATTGATTTGTTGAAAAATCTCATTTCCCTTGTGACCAAGCGTAAAAACAAAGCCGAGGTGACTCCTTTTGTTTCTGTCATGTGTGGCGCCGGTGTTTTGGTTAAACGGCGTTGCACAGCAATGATGTCACGCGATCACGTAGCAGCGCTGTCCAGCGCCTCCAAAGTAAGGGTACAGGTTGCTGTGGGGACGCAGCGTGAAATCAACACATCCGTACCAAAACCCACCCGATCCGGCCTGGCCCGACCTGACCCGACCCAGACCCGCGGGTGGAAATGGGGCTAAAGACAGGAAGTGGACTACAAATTGCATTGGCATTGTGGGTCAAGCGTTGGACAACGTGGGTAAACACCACGACAGCAAACACACGTGAGGGACCGCGGTACTTATAAAGATGGCTCGTGGGCAGACGCGGAGTTAAGAAGAAGTAAAAGCTTTAATCCATATTTGATCTGATGAAAGTATATCCAGCTCCTCGTACAAAAACAATGTCGCTTTGTGGAGGAAACAGAAATTGTGAGAACCTTCTTGTACGTGCGTTTTCTCCTTGCCTACGTGAATCCGAAAGCAGCGCCACCTGAGATTCTCATTCTTGGCCCGTTTGGCTATAGTGTAACATGAATGCGATCTCGATCCGGAAGACCACCCCCGCCCCCAACCGGACCGAGTCCCCAAACGGACCGAGACTCGCGGACTATGCTTTCTGAATGCACCCTAAGATTTTGGGCAAGCTGATGTTCAAACATTTCTTCCAACCCATTTTGTGTCCTACCTGCTTCTTCTGTGCATATATCATGAAAAGGTCATTTTGAAGCGGGATGAGGAAACCATAAATCCATGCTACCCTCAAGGCTGTTCCTCCATATTGTGAAACTTGCCAGCTGTACCTCCATTAAATAAAACATCATTAAATAAACGAATAACTACCATTTTAGATACATACCCATTCACTCACTAATGCAGGGACACTTTATTCATATTCATTGATGATACATTCATATTTTATGTATTTTCATAAAAATATATTGTCACAGCCCTGGGCCATGTGTTATGTTATATTATTTTGGGTGGGTCCTGTTGCCTGTTAGGGACCACAACCCCCTGACATTTCTAAATTCTCTGCAGAGTCCAAATCAAAGGTTGATGCGCTGGGCGTTATTTCTGCAACCTTATCACTTGGATATCCAGCACATTAAGGGCAAGGATAATGTGCTGGCCGATGCTCTGTCTTGAGCCCCTGGTTAATCTGTTCCTTCATCCTGTCTGTCTCAGTTCCTGTCTCCTTCTCTTAAATTGCTCCTAGATGCTAAGGTTGCTGAGGTTGGTGTTGGTTGACTGGGCAATTGGTGTTGGAACACTCTGGGCTGGACATTATCTTGAGTGAGGTGCACTGCTACATTTGTTTTGGGTTTTTGAGGGCCCCGTAAGGGTCCCTTTTTTGTGGAGGGGGGTGTAATGGCCCTGGGCCGTGTGTTTTGTTATATTATTTTGGGTGGGTCCCGTTGCCTGTGCAACTGTTACTGCCCTGTTTTTTTTTTTTCCTGTTCAGGACCGCTTCCACGCCCACTCCTTTGACCTGTTTGCAGCTCCGCCTGTATTAATCAGCGGGGGTTAAAAGCTGGTGTGTGCGGCTGCCACAGGCGCGCTCGGCTCTCTCTCAGCCCTCTGATCTCAGCGTCAGCTGCTTCGGTCTGCATGGATCCTGGTTCGCATCTTCACATCTTCAGCACTCATCCACATCACACCCACATTCTTAAATAAATGCTGTTAAAGCGTGAAGTTTGGTGTTGTCTCCCCTCTTTAGTTGCCATCCCTGAGCCCGATGGTTACAATTGACCTATGGCTAAGCCCCGCCCCCTCCACTCACTCGGACAAACAAACATTCGGTGACAGGCGCTGTGTGACTTTTCGGGAGATGACAGCTGTCAACACGGACAACAGACGCTGATCACAGAGTGATCATACAAGATAAATTAAAAAACATAAAAACAATACAAACAAACAAAAATAAATTGTTCACAAGTCTTAAACTGGGAGTAGAAATCAGCCTGTGAATCTCTAATGTGACTCGTGTCGCTTCCTCAGTTTCTTGCCAAACCACTGCACGGCTGCTGTTGTTGTGCCAAAAAGTGATCATCTGACAAAAACTGATCAAACAGCCTCGGAAGCGGAGCGTTGGAAGGTAACTTCTATTTCTTTCAAGCAAAGTGACAACATGTTGCCTCGAAACGATGTTCCCTTACCTTAAACAATGTAACATCCTTTCATTTTATCCACGTTCAGTTATGTTGTCTGCCGCAACTTTGCTTATGTGCTTGAAAGGCAAAAATACACCCTGTCACCCACCTCTCAGGATACCTAGTATCGGAGTTGCATGTACCCTGCACACTTACCATTTTAACTAAAAAAACACAAAACGCAACGCCTCTCTCGCCCCGGGCGCTGTATTCCCCTTGGGAGCCAGCAATAGGAATGATCACGCTTTCCGGAACTTTCCGGAATCTATGCGTTTCCTCTTCCAGGCCATTTCAACAATAGCTGAATCCAATGTCCCTGCTCTGTTCCACTTTGTAAATCGGATGAACGCCAACCCTACTTAAGTTTTCATGGATTCCCGACTGCAGTTATGAAGGGGTGAAGGACTTAGCTTTATAATAACACAACATAGCACGTTTGTTTGTAGCCGGCAAACTACACTGTGGTGTTAGCAGGCTAGCGTTAGCCAGCTAGCGTTTGCTGACGTGCCTAACTTTGTGCGGCTGAAAACACAAACATCTGAAAGTGTCTCCTTTCTTGGCAGTCCCCAGTTGTTCCACTGGAAACGGGAGGGTACAGACCCAATTTTCAGATGCTTGTGTGTTTTAAGATGCACAAAGTTAGGCACGTCGCTAATGCTAGCCTGCTAACGCTAGCTGTGTAGTCTGCATCTTTGAAGTGCCGTCTACAAACAAACATGCTACGTTATTTTATTACAAAGTTCGGCCCTTCACTCCGGCGAATCGCTTTTATCCACTTCTCCCTTAGTATCACTTCAGTTGGGAATCCATGAAAATTTAAGTGGGGTTGGCGTTTATTCAATTTACAAAGTGGAACAGAGCAGGGACATTGAACTGGCCTAGAAGAGGAAGTGGCTAAATGTTTCAAGTTCCGGAAACCGGAACACAGAAGCGTGATAATCCCCTATATTTAAAATGTTTGATTCTTTCAATATTGTATCACTTAATAATAGAAGCATTCATTAATTTATACTGTTGACATATCCGCCAGTCCTGAATTTATTTGCAGTTGGATTTTTTTAATGCCTGTGACATTATTTCTTAAGATCATACCTACAGATCTTTGAGTAATTAATCAGTCATTCATTCAGTTCAGTTATCTAATGTTTTTTGATGGCTGTGAATTGCATGACAAATATATTCTGTTCTGATAGGGTATTTCAACGAGGTAACCTGTCCTGACAGGAGACTGGCCCACTGTTAACTGGGTTGTTAATTGATCTGCCAGGTTTTATGGACCAGTCAGGCCAATAAATAAACCGTGTCAGCCACAAAAAACACATCAGCCCACAAGACAAATGCTCAGTATGCCCAGTGGCCGGTCTGTCCCTGGTAGTATCTTGTCCCTACCATCCTTCCCCAATTCTACGAGAGGGACCCAACTGCAGTTACAAGAAGTCGCCATATATCCAATCCACTCAGGAAGTCCCAATTGGAAGTTTCTTCTTTATGTAACTTACTAAAATCTAACCCTAACCATGACCCTTCCCCTAACCCTCACCACCCGACTACACCATACGCATCTGTTTGCAACCAACAGATAGATACTCTTAGCGGCGTTTAACTACCTGTTACTTCCTGTGTGGGTTGGATGTATGGTGGCGCCATTGTCAGTCACTGTAACTGCAGTTAGGTAGTCTTGAATTCTACACCCATGCACAGAAGACAGTTTATAGGCACAGATTATATATCTGTTTTGATAGGAAAATAACCGCCACATTGATCACAAATGAAAATGTGATCCATTTTCATCTGCGTGGCCTGTGAAAGATGGTGATCATAGCCTGTTTACAAATGAAGAGGAAAGGCAGGGATAATTTATATGGACTAAAAGTGGGCCAATCTTTCTGCCTTTTCATAGCATTTGTCTCTGCAACAATGTTTTTAAGCCTTCATAATTGACATATTGTCTTGTCACTTGTTTTTGGTACTTTTTTTCATTGTCAAGCTGCGAATATTGTCAGTAGGTGTGAAAGCAGCGTTTTGTTTCAGAGCTACATGGCCTGGAAAGTGACTTTTCAGCTCAACATCTCAGCACCTGGCAAAGTAATTGCAGAATAATTGCCATTAATCAAGAACCTCATTAACCCCGTACAGATGTAGTCAATGGTAATTTGTGTTATGTGCCAATTAAATAACAATTAATGTACATTCTGGAAAAAAGAAAAGAAAAACTTTAAAAAATGTTTAAAAAACTGGAGCAATGCTGAACATTCTCAGGAAAAAGAGGCAAAAAAAGAAGAATTCAGCTGATTCACTGAGAGAAGAAAGAAGAGAGCTGGTGAGTTTTGAAACAGTTGGAACAGTCTCAACTTTTTGACCCCTGCAGGTCAGTTTACAGGCGGTGGGAGTCTCAGCTTTGTGCGCTCGGTTAGACAAAAACAGACTGAGTGGTCATTTGCAGCCGATGTCAGCTTTTTGTTTTACTGAGGCTCTGCGTGGATGCAAATTAAAAGTTAAGTTAATTAACTACTTGAGTAAGTAGAGCAGGCAGGATGGAGCCAAATCAATTAGCTATTGGCAGGGGAGACAGTGCTGGAGAGGGGGGGTACTAGAGAGGGCCTCAACTAGCCAGAGCCAGCACACACACACATTAAACACACACATGCTTGAAAAAAAAAAGAATTCACATGAACCAAACACGAGAGCAAAATTAAGATACACATTTTGTGCTGTATGCACACAGATAAATCTTCAATATATGATTACACAGTACAAAAAAGAAAAAGCCATGTATGAGTTTAGAATGTGAACAGACTGTAGCAAAAATGACAACTATATTTCTGTCTGCTGTCAAGAAATCTTGGTGCTGCTTTACAGAAACCAAGATCTGGCAAAGAGAGAGACATATGATGCAGAAGAAAAAGAAACTGAAGTGGGAGAACAGATTTCTACACAGAAGCTCAGAGAGAGAAGGGGGGGGGAAAAAAATCTGGCTTGAAAGACCATAATAGTCTGTGTCTGATATTTCACAATGTATGAAGCCTCAGTTTGTTTGGATTTCAGAGGAAGCTTTTTCCACGTTGGCTGGGACAACTAGGACGCAATAACACATTCAGACCTGCAGGAGGGCACATGCACACACTCACACACACACACACACACACTCAAAGCCACCCTCACACTAGCTGAAACTGAGAAAACTGCAGGGAGGTGAGGTTTTAATTAACAGTGCCACAATTTGTATTTCTCACCTCACCGAGTGTCTCAGAAACGGGTTGCGTTACTCACAAACATAAATGAAACACGTGTGGACACGTGCACATGGATGCAAACACGGGGGGGCTAATTACACCATGTTTAAACACTGGTAAACATATAGTGAAAGAGTGTAGCCACTTATTTGCCTTGAACATATGGTATGTGTATTCATTTGTATTTTGCACGTGCACATTTTAATTTCAGTCTTTTGTCACCCACCATATTAGAGGATTTAATTTGATTTTTATCTTTTCATTACAGGTAAAAAAAGACAAGTGGAGCTCAGCAGGAGCTTCTAGCCTAGATTTAACTTCATCATCATTTGCATAAAACAAAAATCCAAATGATTTAAGTGGAACCAAAATTTAAAATCCCTCATTCAACATGCTAACAGATCTGTTTGATTGCACTCATGATAGTCACGTACTGTAAATGCAACACTCAGGCTGACTGAGACTGGAATCATGTCATTGTTGTAGTCTAATCCCAAAGAGCTGTGACAAGAAACCAGACTTTTCAGTTTGAGTCTTGTTGAGGTGAAGCTCAGGGAAAAGGGGAGTGTTGTAACAAGAAGTGGACATTGTTATGCTTTTATGAAAAACCTGCAACAGCTCCAAACACGGAGGAGATTCTAAGTCAAGTGTCAAAAACACAACATACTAAAGAGACAGGTCGTTCAGGGTCAGCGAAA